>JAYGXS010000006.1:492578-521722 GCA_036362985.1 Ligula intestinalis
GTGTTCATCGTTGGCCAGACGAAACGGGCTGCGATGAGTTTGCGGCCGGCACGAACACCGGGGGTCGAAAACAACCTTCCGATAGGATTGGGGTACTACAGGACGAGTGGAACCTGTAGAAAAATCACACACGATAGAGCCTGGTGCCGCGGGGAGCGGAGCCTCACGCAGCTGAAGCACAGAAGATGCAAGCATTTCAATGATGGAGTCATCAAGCGCCTGCGCTTCCGCAAGCTTCGCCAGATCTAACGTGGTGGTAAGAGCGTTGACCTCAGGACGGGACAAGGCATCAGCAACAACATTCTCATCACCGCGGACGTAGCGTATGTCTGAGGTGAATTGAGAGATTTAATCCAGGTGACGTACTTCGCGCGGCAAATACCGATCTGGCTTAGCTTTGAGGGCGTAAGTGAGAGGTTTGTGATCCGTGTGGACCTGAAAATCTCTCCCCTCGAGCAGGTGTCGAAAATGACGGATGACCAGGTAAATGGCGAGAAGTTCACGCGAGAATGTACTATAGCGAGTCTGCGCTGGCGGAAGCTTCTGAGAGAAAAAGGCTAGCGGCTGCAACTGTCCGTGGACCTGTTGCTGCAGAACTGCGCCTACGGCAATTTTGGGCGCATCGGTGGTCAGAATAAGTTGTGTATCAGCATCGGTGCTCAGATGATGAAACAGGGTGGCGTCCGCGAGTGCTTTCTTGGCTGCCTCGAAAGCTTCAAGAGCACTGGGTGAAAGTTCAAGCGACTTGGACTTTGACTTCAAAAGATCCGTCAAAGGTGCCAGGATGGCGGCGCAATTTGGTATGAAACGCCGGTAGTAGTTGATTAGGCCGATGAAACGGCGAAGCTGAGTTATGGACTTCGGAGCTGGAAAAGACAACACGCTTTGGACCTTGTCTGGGAGGGGTGTGATCCTGTTTTTGTCAAGATGATGGCCAAGAAAATCCAGAGCAGTGACGCCAAAAAGACACTTATCGACCACCACAGTATCCCCCGCCTACACCGAAGGCGGCGTAAAGAAATGATGCCGAAGCAACAAAGAGATTTTCCTCCTTTTCTGAGCAAATTATTTACAATATTTGTCGAAAACGGTTTTTTTCCTGATTCTTGGAAAACTTCTATTGTAATTCCAGTTTATAAATCTGGTTCCAGATCTGATATTTAAAAATTATCGCGGTGTTCATAAAACACCTTCTCTAGCTAAACTGTTTGAAAAATTAATCGCCAATAAAATTACAGATTTTTGCATAAGCAATCAAATATTAAATATATCTCAGCATGGTTTTTTACCGGACCGATCTTGTGAAACATGTCATATGTCTTTTCTTAATCTCCTCACTTCTCTTCGTAACGATCATTCATCTGTGGTGATCATCTATTTTGATCTTAGTAAGGCATTTGATAAAGTACCTCATAGGAGACTACTCGCCAAACTAGAGGCTATAGGATTTGGAAGTCCTCTCATTGACTTTATTAGATCATATCTTTCTAATCGAAAACAACAGGTCTTAGTGGGGTCCTCATATTCTACCCCTACGACTATTTTAAGCGGTGTCCTTCAAGGTACCGTTCTAGGCCCCCTGTTATTCTTGCTTTATATTAATGATATTTCAACAATAGTTAAACACTCTCAATCGTATATGTACGCGGACGACTTGAAATGTGTATACTCCTTCTCTAATTCTACGGCTGAGGGATACTTAGAACGCATTCATTCGGATTTGGACGCTCTATCTGCGTGGAGCTCCACTTGGCAGATGGAGTTCTCGCCTTCTAAGTGCCAGTTCATGTGTTTTGGGCCTGAAAGGCTGCCACAGCCTATCATTTTTAAAGGTTGCCCCATGACTGAATGTTCTAACATTAAGGACTTAGGTTTAAGTTACACCAATTAATTAGATCTTTCACCTCACGCTGATAGAATTACAGCAAAAGCTGCTCAGATTTGCGGCTTCATCTCTTATAATTTCTACCTTCCCGAAATGAAGCTAAGACTTTATCGTATGTATGTGCTTCCTATTCTCGAATACTGTTGTCCATTCTTCGGTCTAATGAACGAATCTAGCCGTTCAAAAATTGAAAGTGTCCAAAGAAGATTCACTAAAAGGGTCCTCTATCCGGCATTTTCAGATACTCCCTACTCAGATAGATGTGAGATAACGAAACTGAAATTTCTTTGGGTCAGGAGACTGGAAGCAGGGTTTTGTCTCCTGTTTCGCCTTAATAATAGTTCAAATCTCCCCAAGATTTCTGCCCTTACTCCCGTTACTCGCCCTAACAACTTAAGAAATTCAACGTTGATCATACCTCCTCCTGCTTCTTCCACTTCTAAGCGATCTTTATTTTTTGCTTCTAGGTATAGCTATCTTTGGAATAATTTGCCGATTGATATTCGGGCGTTGACTAGTCTATGTGCATTCAAGCGAAGACTGCACATTTATCTTAACACTGAATCTATTAACCGATTGTTTTCCTCATCTTTTCCGGGCAGCTTTCTCCACGATCCCGAGAAAGGACCATCGGGAATTTAGGATCTCTTCTTGAAACTACCTTCCTCTGACTCGTGTCCCCCGGAATCAGGAAGCAGTCTTGACGGCTCTCGTTTCGCTTGTCATCAACCATCATCAGGGACTTATATTTGGTCACATCTTAGACTTCCCCAATGATGGTCTTGCAGACTTGACGGACTTTTGGATATCATACGGCGGTGCCCACCACGATCATAAACTGATTTTGAAAAGGTTCCTCCTGGCATTTGAAGCAGAGTCAAGTATCACTTCCAAGGGCTGCGAACTCTTTCCTGTTTTTGCAACCTTTGCTGTGGTTTTCGAGGTCGCCAACATTTTGATGGGCTCTGGAGTCAGGTAAGTCGCATCTCGGTGATGTTGCCCTGACTTCTACTGTCTTATCGTGTTGTCCTGGATGACCCCTTCGTAACTCAACGATATATTTTTTCCCATGACCATAAACGTCCTGAACCCTCAACATCAGATCCTAATCTAACCACATCAAACCCTGTTACCTATTAAGGCAGTTTTTTCTCCTATATTTTTTTGGTAATCGGTGGCCCGCTGAACTCATCCACTCATGTAAGAGTTTTTTTTACTGCCCATGACAATGATTTTATAAGAGTTCACTGTTTATCATTATTATTTTTATTTTCACGATAGCACTAAGTTTGTAACGACAGGGCCCCTTGGGCCTTAAATATACAAATTATTATTATTATTATTAAAAAAAAATATATAAACGTTTTCAAAATGGTGAGATACAAGCCGGTCAGGAAAGTGAACGTGGCGTCCACTGCGGTAAATGCATGCAGGAGGCGCTGGGCAAAAGTGGCTTGTGAGTAGAATGCTGTAGGGGATGGAGGAAGGAGTAACTGTCGATGGCAGTGGAGATGTGGGAAGAGGGAACAAACGGGATGGAGGAATTGAGGGTTGGGGATCATGGGAAGTAGAAGCAGAGGGCTCGTACGGCATAATGTCCGGTACAGCGTCTTTGAGGCGGTCCACGCTAATGACCTCCTCTCGTGTTCCGCGAAGGATGCGGAAGGTCTTATCCCCGCGAGAGATAACCCGGAACGGGCGGTCATAGGGAGTTTCCAGTGGTCCGCGAATCCGATCACATCGTAAAAAGACGTGAGAACATGTCTCCAAGTCTATTTTAGAGGTAAGACCGGGAGATAGCAGGCTTTGGTGGAACCGCGGATAGCGTCCGCAGAAACTGCCGGAGGCGATGCAGGAGGTTTGCATGATCCTCGACCGCACCGGGAAGGGATGACGAAATCACCTCGTCGGGAAATCGAACAGGGGCGCCGAACACCAGTTCAGCGGCGGTACAGTCAAGGTCCGGCTTGAGGCGGGAGCGGATGCACAACAGGGCCAGTGGAAGATGGTCTGTCCAGTTTTCCGGATCGACTGCAGCGCGGAGGGAGGCTTTCAAGGTCCGACGGAAGCGTTCCACCATTTCGTTGGCAGCCGGATGATAGGCTGTCGTGCGAGTTCACAAACAGCCTAAAACGGAGAGAAGAGTCTGGAATAGAAACAACTCAAATTGGGCACATCGATCAGTCGTGATGGCAGAGGGAGCACCAAAAAATGACAACCGAACGTCTAAGGAAGGCCCTAACTTCTGTTGGAGCTAACATATCAGGAATTGGGATCGCTTTGAGCCACAGAGTGTATCGATCCACACAAGTCACAAGGTAGGAGCAGCCATTGGATAGAGGCAGGGGACCTACAAGGTCGAGATTAACATGGCGTAACCTCACATCGGGGCTACGGAAGATTCCGATGGGTGCCTTATTGTTCCGGTGGACTTTAATTCGTTGATAAGCAAGACGAGCTCAAGCCCAAGTCTTCAAATCCTTATGCATATTCGGCCACACAAAGCGGCGGGAAACCAGCTTGTCAGTGGTTCGATTCCTAGGGTGAGAAAGGTCACGTAGGAAGGAGAAAACATTTCGTCGAAGGGATGGCGGCACAAAGGGGCGATGAGAGTAGGTAGAAACTTCACAAAGAATGGTGCCGTTGCCAATCGTCAGCGGCAACTCCTGGAGTTGGAGTCCGAAAAACATCTTCGTCACGGGGTGAGACAAGACGGCGTTGTTCGGCAGCCATCTCAGCAAGGTCTATCCCAGGGTTAAGTTGCAAATGAGCAATATAGGGCCTGGACAATACGTCAGCCACCTCACTGCGTGACCCACCGATGTGGCGAATATATCTGAGGTGAACTGAGAAATAAACTCCAATTGGCGAATCTCCCGGGGATTCAACTTGTCTGACTGCGAATTCAGGGCGAAAGATAATGGCTTGTGGTCAGAGAACACTGTGAATTCTCTGCCCTCGAGCGCGTGCCGGAAGTGTTTCACGGCAAGGTCGACGGCAAGAAGCTCCCGTCCAATTGTGCTGTAGCAGGATTCGGTAGGTTTTAACTTCCTAGAGAAGAAAGCTGAGCCTGTCCTGAAACATGCTGCTGGAGAACCGCGCCGACTGCAGCATTGGAAGAATCAACCATGAGTGAAATGGGAGCATCGGGAACTGGGTGCATTAAGAGTACGGCGTCGGCTAGGGCGACCTAAGTCTTGTCGATAGCTGCGAGGGCATCTGCAAATAGGTTGAACGAACCTTTAGGACACGAAAGGAAGTTCGTGAGTGGCAAAATAGTGTCAGAACAGTTCGGAAGAAACCATCGGTAAAAATTCACCATGCCCAAAAATCGCTGCAGCTGACGCTTTGAAGAAGGAGGTGGAGAATCTCGAATAGCCGCAACCTTAGAAGGGAGCGGATGGATGCCGTTGGTATCAACGCGGTGTCCAAGAAACTCCAGAGAGGGAACGCCAAAGGCACACTTGAACGGGTTAAGGACAACGCCAAATTGTTGAAGGCGGTCAAACACCTTTGCAAGATGCTCCATGTGGTCTTCAGTGGTAGAGCTGGCAACCAAAAGATCATCAATATAGGCAAAAACTAAGGGAAGGCCACGTAGTACCCTATCAACAAACCTCTGGAAGGTTTGGGAGGCATTGCGAAGTCCAAACGGCATTCGCAAGAACTCAAAGAGGCCAAAAGAGGTAGTGACGCCTGTCTTGGAGACATCTTCTTTGGCTATCAGAATTTGATAAAACGCGCTGACCAGGTCAATCTTTGAGAACATACCGGCAAAGTCCCGAAGATGCGGGACTGGATAGCGATCTGGGATGGTAACGTTGTTCAAGGCCCTGTAGTCACCACAGGGACGCCAGTCACCAGAATCAGCCTTAGATACCATGTGAAGGGGTGAAGCCCATGGACTGTCAGATAGGCGGACAATGCCCATCTGAAGCATGTGCTCAAACTCGGCCTAAGCAGCAGTAAAACGTGCAGGCGCGAGGCGACGGGGGCGAGAGAAAATAGGAGGACCTGTGGTTCCGATATGATGAACAACATCATGCGGCGGTGTAGACGAACTAAATGTTGGACAGATTAAACCAGGATATCTCGCAAGAAGTTGGCGAAATGGACAGCCAGCATCAGGGTCCAAGACGGCAAGTCTGCGGGACTCTTCAGATGAAAGAAATTCCTGGAGAGGTCAATTTCGTAGACTCGTCAAGTATGCGGGAACGACGGCAGTGGACAATAAGACCAAATGCCCCGAGAAAATCTGCAACAAGGATAGCGGTAGGAACATCTGCAACCACAAATATCCAAGGAAATCGAAGCTTAAGACCAATGTCAAGGGAAAGTGAACGGAGTCCAAAAGTAGTTATAGGGGAAGAGTTAACAGCCTGGAGCACAATATCCAGGATTACGGCAACGACAGTCGGCTGGCGAAGGCGGGATAACGGATAGTTGAGCGCCTGTGTCAATTAAGAAACATCTGCTACTTTTGCTGTCGCAAACGTAAAAGGTACGACCCGAAGTGTTGCCAGAGAGCTCGGTCGCGTTTACTCTCCGACCGAGGAGTTTTCCGAAGAAGACTTAAAAGAGCAAGGTGGGATACAGTCCTTTGATCTAGTGCCCCAGTTGACATGATACCAACAAAGGTTATCCGTTTTCGAGCGGTAACGAGAGCTATGGGGGTCACGACTGGTCGAACGAGTCTGGTCGCGGCTGCTGGAACGCCGAGATTGACGAGGAGAGTTGTGCAGTTGCATCGTGGCGATAGTCGCTAATAGTTGAGCTACCTGTGCTTTGAGGTCAGATAAATTCGAGCTAGGGGCAGCCACAGGCTGTAATACTTGAGCAATAGAAACGGAAGAGAAACGTTCAACCTCCATCATCTTATCAGCCATCGTGGCGAGTTTCATAACATCGCAATCGTCTGACCCAGCAGCCAGAATAGTTTGAATGGATGAAGGCAGGCGCTCTAAAACATTTATTCGAAAAACTTTGCGTCAATTGTCATATCGCCCTGAAGAGAAAGCATCCGATTTAGAAATACGAACGGCTTACGATCGCCTAAAGCCTCTTCTTTTACCAAAGCATGGTAACGCTGCCGGTCAGAAACAGAGGTTAGCCGTCAAAACTCAGACTCAAATGTCGTGTAGGGGTTTTCCAAAGGAGGATTACTCAACAGTGTTTGAACCTGAGCTAAGATAAAAGGAGGAAGAGCCTATTCAACTTGTAAAATTTGTCAAGTTCCTCTGTGATTTTAAGCAGAGTGAAACGATGCTTCAATGCGAAAAAGAATAAAGTTCAGGGGCTTGCTGCCAGTAAAGACACTGTTGGTTTGGTCATAATGAGGGCAAAATAAAAAAAGTCTGAGAGCCCAAAACGAAAATGTGTATCAGAAGGTCAACAATAAAATCGTGCAAAGTCGGAAAAAGTCACCAGTGTGGTAAGAGTACTTGTCTGACTCTGCAGAATACAGTCTAAAAATATATATACAGTTAAGGTAATAGAGAAGACAATGTATAGTATGTAAGATATAAAGGAAAAGGCTAACAACCGTAAAAGTCAGAAACACGAGGATAAAAATGTGTAGTATCCTGACATAATCAGGAAGAAGATACGCTACCAAAGGACAACAGGGCGCTCGGGCGTTACATATGTACCAGTGTTGTCAGTTCATTCAAAGTCAAGGGAGGTCAGTTTTCAAGGAGACGAGAATGTTTCAGGTCACAAATAGTTGAGGACCACCACAGTACTTTATATTTTGGTGGACTTCCTTCAATAAACTTATTGATGAACTACTTGGGAAATCCGTTTCCTTGTAGGGTGTTTTTAATGAGTACTAGGTCTTTCTGCAGAGTCTCTGGGGAAGAGATTCTCCTTACTCGGTAGTATACTAGGCCTCGTTTCAGACTTAGTGGCATTAAACTGTAAAAATTAGTGTATTACCCTGACGAGTTTTTTTGCGAAATACACCTCTTCTTATTGGTCCATCCGACCTTCTACTAAGAAGGACGTCCAGGATGGGGAGGCACTGTCTGTCTTTATTTTTCAGAGAGAACATTAACCTTGGCTGCACTTGATTACCTTTAGCTGAGAAAGTGTCCGAATCAATACTTCCATCTGCAAGTATAAGTATATCGTCCATTAATCTCACAAACAAATGAAGATACTGTATGATAGGGAAAAAGTTTGTTGCTCTCCAGTTTGTCCATGAAGGCATCAGCTAAAAGAGGTTCCTTTGGTGATCCCATCACAACACCATCGATTCAGCAGTACAATTGTCCATTAAAGCTGTATTGCACGTTGAATGTTCAGCAGAAGGGTATTTTATTTCGATGTCTCATTGGCATAATGATTAGAAATCCTGTTTAGCAATCTCGTCCCACAAATATTATATGGTTTCTGAGAAGGGAATTTTGATGAACAGAGACGCGATGTCGAAGCATAATATTGTTTTCTCCTTTTTACATTGTGTTTCTTATGGACTCAACGAATTGAAACGTGCCTCGTAGGCTTTAAGGTGCTTATTGGTTCCGAATCAGTTACAGATTTTTCTGCCAACCACTTTGAAATTGCATGATATGGCGAATCGCACACATCAATTAATGGTCGTAGTGGAACATCTGATTTGTGAATCTAAGGCAAATCAGACAGCTTTGGGTGCACCGTTCCTGCGGGTTTCAGCACTTCTTACTCTGTTCCGGTTTCGTGATGAATATTTTAATTTTTGGCTACAAAATTTCGAGGTTCTCCAGGAGCTGTTTCGTGATGTGTCTGATGCCTAGAGGAAAATTCTAAAATACTATTAGCAACAAAGCACTAACATTGATTTGAAATACTCCACCTCGCCCGGCGTTGTAGGTACTAGGTAATGTGTCTGAGTCACTAAATTTTCAAATTACACTTATATCCCTAATCTATTAAAACTTCTTGTAGGTTAACAAAATTTGTGTCCTAAAGACAGCACTTCAAGCGGGTGCTTGTCAAGTGTTCTTTTAGTACGCTATGCGGGCAGGGTGATTTATCGAAAGTCAGCTTTCATATACGCATGACAGCCTTCCGTCGGCATCTTAAAGATCGACTATTCAAAGCATATTGACTTTTTAACTCGCAGAGATTACAACCGCTTATGCGACTGTCACCTTATCCGTTCTTGGCTGCAGTCAGAGCTAAGAAAATGCTAGGGATCCCGCAAGTTCAACACTTGGAAAATGTTTATTGTTGCACTACGAGGATTTAAACAGGTTATTTCGCTGAGCAGATCGTACCCAACAGTTTCACTATGAACCCAGGCAAAGGTAGGGGCAAAAACATATTTTTCAGGCCAATTTTTTTTGCACCGGTTTGATTGCACGCAAGTGTGCCCACTATTCACGTTCCTTAAAAAAATCAGTGCATGACAATTAAAGTTTCCGTTGTCTTCAAGTTCAAAAAAATGAATCACTCCAGCCATGAAACATTTTCATTTCTTAAATAAGGAAGTTAAGAAAACAAGAATTCCTCTGAAGTTAAGAGCTCTTATTTGGCCATGAGTCTCTGCGAAAGCACCATTACGCTCAACTGATTTTAAAAAGCGTTCGTAGAATACTATGCTATTGAAAGATGATCAGATTGATTCAGTATTTCAAGTTCCTCGGGAACCTTCTTCTTAACATAATGGATGAGCTTTTTGAATTTAAGACGTCTCAATCGAAAATAAGATTAATCGCCTGGCCTTTCGACATCCGTCGCGAATTTATCATCAGAGACATAATCAGAGAGTAGTAGGAGTCATGGATAACAAACACCTCCCCGTCTGAATTATGTTGCCAATTACTTATATGAAATGAATGCCCTAATGAATTTAAATTTTTTTCGCTGTGTAGAAGGTCGTAGCTTTTAAGGTCTTGTATAAACGTGGATGGGCAAGTATTGCCCTTATTGGTTAAGTATTTAATTAAACTGTAGTCATCAGCCTCATTTTTTAAATGATCATTAAAAAATCGACTTTAAATTCTTGATTCAACAATGAGAAGTCTTGCATGTCGCACAAGTGATGATTTTAATTCGTATTTTTTTATTTGCGCATTTAAGAACAGTTCTTGCAGAATTTGTTGTATGCTACATGCATTGTGTTGGATTGTATATAAAGGATCGAGGCAAGATCTTCTTACTTAAATATCATTTCGTCTGCATCAGGAATATGAGGTACTTATACGAACTATAAGAATAAGCAGGCCTTTGTAAAAAAATAAAATTTTCTCGATAATCCCCTGATTTTGTAGAGGTAAAAAAAACTATAAATTCGATAAATAAATAAAGATATTGTGTTAAATTGAAAACTTGAAGGTAACACTTTGTTAATATAGAAAGAACGTTTCTTAAGTGAAGACATTCTGTTAGTTTTAATCTTACTGGATGAGTATTCATTAAATGTTATCAACAAAAGTATGTCATAATTTTCCTTTTTTTACTATCCTCGTTGATTAATTTATAAATTCTGCATTTTTTCGACGTTTACACAAAATTATTTTAAATAAGAAAGATATAAAACGCCTTTCCTAAAATAAAGTGTTTTCTGATATAAGATTTAATGAATATGGCATTGTTTTTGATATAAAAAAATTCCTCGAAACAGCAAAACACATTGGAGATGTGAAAATACTTTTCCTTAGATTTATAAAAAACAATCTATAACAGGATTACCTCTTACAAATCGATTTGATTCGATATTCGTTTGCCAAACTTCAGCGTATACTAACGTTTTCCAACGTAATGTCACACTGCAATTTGATACTTTTGAGAATCTATTGAAGTTTCCTGAAAAAAATCGATTAAATTTGACTGCAGATGAAAGAACTTTCTCTCTCTTTATAATGGATTGCATTCAGCCTGAATAGATTAATTTTACTATCAGTCATAAACTTGCGAATTCAAAAAAACTGGTCCTATACATTGCCATTTTCGAACTACTTATTATTTTATCTGTTCCAACTGATATTCAATAAAGTCTTCTTTGTCATAAATTCGCGAGAACATGTTAGACATTTGCTTTGTAATAGAAGAAAATTCCAGGTTCATTGGTGTATTCAAACAAATACTCTTATGTTACTGCCTTTTGTGCAAAAAGACTTTACAATAGCTGATCCTATTTCGTTTTTAACCCGTGATGGTCACTATGTTTTATCACTTTGAAGACTAAATATTCTATGGCTATTTTTTCTAACAAGAGATTGTAAAAAAAATACAAAGCAATCCCAACCGCTTTTCCAGGGTTAGTAAATTACTTCGATTAGTTGCAAGTCGTGAGCCAAGGGTACAGCGGAATAAACTTTGAATCAGTTGCAAAACAGCTACTACCGCTTTATTCTATGTAATCTCTACTGAGCACTGCTGTACCACATTTATTTTAATGTGCGTGTGGACTTTTGCAGAAGAACATTTATAAAGACTGAATTTTGCATCTAATCACAAATCGAATACCTTAGCTGGTGCTTTCAAATTTGGCCTTGAATGTTGTTTTACTATTAAGCTGTAGTTGGTCAATGGCCGGTCGTTCGTGTAACATTCAGATGCGTGTCAAACAACGAAAGGGTATGCGAAAAACCAAGCCTGTGTGCTGCAAAGTTGGATGTTTGAACAAAAAACCGAGCTTCAAAAATGACTTGCATGGAATTTCGCTACTGACATTCCTCTTCACTCTTCAGAAGAGTTGCTTTTCTAAAATATACTACACCACTGGAAAGTCCTGTATGCATCCAATTCACTTTTTTCAGCCGGACTACTCTCCAGCAGAACGTCTGAAACGCCGAGAATTGGTGGCGGAACTACGGGGGAGAGAGAGAGCTGGAGAGAGCAATCTGGCCATTTTCAAGGACCAAATAATACAGAAAACTACCATAGTGCTGTGGAAGCAGTCAATCCTGATGACGGCTGCGGTCCAGTTGTAATGGCAAACTCCCGCCCAAACGCATTGGACACTGCAAAGTCTCGCCGGCTGAAATTTCTATATACTAACACCCAGAGTTTATTCTCGAAGTTTGATGAACTTCAAATACAGGCAGCCGATGGGTCCCCTGATGTTATAGCAATTACAGAAACCTGGCTGTCACAAAGCATCAGTGATTCAGAAGTGGCGCTATGCGGATACCAACTATTTAGACGAGACCGAGTGGAACGCCAGGGTGGAGGAGTTGCTATGTATGTAAAGAACGAATTAAGTGTTTGCGAGAAGCCTGAAAGGATTATTCATGGTATAGAGGCTATTTGGCTGACAATTAAGGCACGGGGGTCGCAGCCCCTGGAAGCCGTGACTGTCTACCGACCACCGCGAACAAACAGTGATGCAGATGCGCGTTTACTGGTGTGCATAAAGGAGATAGGAAGTCGACCTGATGTTGTACTCAGGGGTGACTTCAATGCGCCCAGCATATGTTGGAATAATTTGCGGGCCAATTGTTCTAAAAACACCTTTGGTCATTATCTGCTAAAAACAACACTTGAGGCCCTTTTCACACAACACGTCCTAGTTTCAACTTTAGCACGTAGAGGGCAACAAGCAAGTTGTTTAGATCTAGTCTTCACGAAGCATCCCGACACTATAGACGAGGTATGCTGCCTACCTCCACTAGGTCGAAGTGATCATGCCGTACTTTTATGGGATTATGGTCTTTACTCGTTACCCCTACAGTAGACGAACCAAGGTCGAATATATGGCGAGGTGACTTCTCGCAAATGAGAGTAGAGGCATTACAAATAGACTGGGGTCTTTTTTTCTCTGGGGATGTCAGTGAGGACTGGAATACATTTAAGGAGTGGTTGTTGCAGCTAATGCGCAGTCATTGTCCACTTTCAGTGCCCAAGGTATCTAGCCAACCTCCATGGCTGAACAGAGCTATCCAGAGAGAGATCAGTAAAAAAAGAAAGCTTTGGAAGAAGTTTTGCAACACAAGCTGCAACGAAGATTTTGAACAGTACAAAATCCAGCGGAACAAGGTAAAAAAAATGGTTTTCAAAGCACGACGGGACTTTGAGAGCGATCTACTGCGTCGAGCTGTCAATAATCCAAAGTTGCTATACAGTTATTTACGGAAAAGCACACGTAACAGGAACCCGATTCCTGTTATGCAAACTGATGATGGTCACGAAATCTCTGACTGTAAAAACAAAGCAGAACATTTTGCTGAGTTCTTTCAGTCTGTCTTCACCATAGAACCTCCCTTCGTCGCAACTGTTGACGAGTTCGTGGAAGCACCAAATATTGGGGATATTTTGTTTGAAGAAGAGGCGATTTTTCAAGAACTAAAAAGCTTGAAGGAATGTAAATCTCCGGGTCCTGATGAAATTCCTGCCAAATTGCTCAAGGAACTTGCTAGAGAGCTAGCTAAACCCCTTTCACTTGTGTGCCAGAAATCGTTTGATACTGGAATACTTCCTTCGGACTGGAAATTAGCGCATATTACACCGCTTTACAAAAGCGGTGGTCGTGCATCTGCGAATAACTACAGACCCGTGAGTCTGACCTCCATATGCTGCAAAGTAATGGAGAAGATCATCAAGAAGCAATTGATGATATATTGTGAAACTCACAATATATTGTCGAATGCGCAATTTGGATTTCGTAGGGGAAGGTCATGTGTAACAAACTTGCTTTATACGATGCAAAGCTGGACAAGGGCAATTGATGAAAAAAAACTGTACATGCAGCCTACATTGATTTCCGGAAGGCCTTTGACAGTGTTCCACACCAACGTCTCCTGCATAAGTTGAGACTGATGGGTATCGGAGGCAGACTTCTTACGTGGATTGAGAATTTCCTTTCTGGTCGTTCCCAAACGGTGTGTGTAGGACGACAACAATGAAGGCCGACAGTCATCGAGTGTGGAGTCCCTCAAGGTTCAGTACTCGGACCCACCCTCTTTCTCTTGTTCGTTAATGATTGTGTACAGGAATTGGACTGCGAGTGCGCCATGTTTGCAGATGATGTAAAAATATGGAGGGTCATCAGGTGTGCTGCCGATGAAGATAACTTCCAGGAAAATCTTTGTCGATTAAACGAGTGGTCGCATAGATGGCTGCTGTCCTTCAATTCTAACAAATGCACTCTGCTGCGCCTGGGAAATCGAAATGCGGTACCTAATGCGCGACCCTACCATCTGAAAGCAATCCCTCTGCAAGAAACAGAAATACAGAAGGATCTCGGCATCTTGATGACAGACAATCTCAAACCTTCTACACAATGATGTAAGGCGGCTAAAATTGCAACTTCAATGTTGTACGCCATCAAGCGGGCATTCACGGTTTTTGATGAAGACTGTTTCTCGAAAATCTTCGGTACCTTCATAAGGCCACATCTTGAATACGCGATTCAAGCCTGGAGACCGTGGATGCGGCAGGATTATAAGGTACTTGAGAGGGTGCATCGGCGAGCAACAAAATTAGTAAGAGGCCAAGGTTCACTACCCTATGAGATCTGCCTAAATAACCTTAATCTCTATCCTTTGAGTTATAGGCAGTTACGCAGAGATTTGATACAAACCTTCCGTATCGTGCGTGGCTTTGACTGCGCTCTCATGTGTGACGACTTCTTCCAACTCGCCACTACAACTAATCTCCGGGGGCATCCCATCAAACTCTATGTGCCCCAAGGACGATTGGATGTACGGAAGAATTTTTTTCTCTAATCGTGTCGTGAACCCGTGGAATAACCTTCCCGAGGCCATTGTTATGTCCCAATCTGTGAAGATTTTCAAACACCGACTTGATATACACATGCTACAACACAACGTGAACTATGTGGCAAATTAACCTTGAAACACCACTGCGCCATGTGACTGTCTATATTTTCCTGACTAAAAACTTGTTAACATTGTTTATAATTCTTGAGATTTTGATGTGACAAATAGGGAGTTCAAAGGCGCAAGCCTATTTTTCCCTCAAATATACTGACTGACTGACTGACTGACTTAGGGTTTGGCGACTGTGTCCCGTTGGTTTCTTCCATTTATGCTAAAGTGTGGAAAAAATCCTCACTCAATTACAACCCAAGTCTTGGTTATGCTGAAGATGCAAATGTTTCCATTTAAAAGTGGTAGAAGTTTGTGGTCATTGTCAAACGAAAAAATGGACAGGTGAGACAATCGGCATGTGCTGTTTTCAACGGCAAAGTTGTTCTTAATAACTTCACCCAACTACCAGAAATACTCTCAAAATGAGTACTCGTAAACGTTAAATTTCCTGCTGTTCGATGTATTTTTTCAATAATGTGCACCCATATAGATTTTGAAGGTGTTTTTCAATATTTTTTCCTTGATAACTCACCATTTGTGTTGTCAGGCCATCAAATCCAAAAGGTCTTTGAGATTTTTAGTCAGCATTTGCTGAGAGCAATGTTTAAGTTTGAAAGGTCAGAATTGCGAAACATAAATATAATTCGTCTTCTGCTCACCGGAATTAATTTGATGATTTGCTGATGTTTCCAACAGGTGGGCTGCCAACCATTTGTCAAAATGAATAAAGTTCCTTATCGATCAGCAGTGAAGTAAGAACAGGACAAGGCACGGTTCAATCAAAGTCAGTATTTGCTGACGAAGACGGCTATGTGACGATAACACTGGAAGAGGGAGCAGAATTACCAGCATCCTCTAACATGGGGACAGGACAGACAACAAATTGCAGTCACGGCAAACCAAAATCCACACGCAAGATCAGCCAGCATACGGAGAAAAAGCGATCAGCCCATGGCCAAAATGTACAGCCGCAACTTTAAGCTACTACTTGATTAAAGTTAGTATTCGCTTTGACAAATGACAACAACATCCCAGCTGTCCGATACGTCGGCAAATCTTCAAATTTATTCCGATGAGCAGAAGATCAATTTTGATAATGAGATGTTTTTTTGTGTCTAGATCTCAAAGTCAGTGGTTAAGGCAGGGGTCGGCAACCTGTTTACCTCAGAGAGCCAAAAAAGCAAATATTTCGGAATCTATTTTAGTGAGAGCCGTAATGTATATTTTAATATGAAATTTTATTAAACGCGAGCATAATAGGCCTCTGAATTTAATTATTTCAATAATGTTTTTTAATGCTGATTGTTAATGTGACTTCTGGTGTTGCATTTATTCGTTGTTGGTTTTATAGTCTGGTCGGTAGTTTGTGACGTTAAGCTTCATGCAAGCGTTACGGCTTTCATTCGTTAGATATAATTGTAAGGAGGACTTGGTGTGAGAAGCACTGCTAACATGCATACGCAGATCCAAGCATCATCGTTTATCAAGTTGTTTGTGATCACAAAATGTCTGACAGCGTCACTGTTGTCCATAATGATAGTTTGTAAGTGTAAGATTAAAAGAGAAGGGATTTATGTGGTAGGCCATTAAGTCTAATCTAAAAGCTTGCCACAAGTCAGTCTGATTGGGCCACTGGGGGCAGCTGTGGCAGACAGCCGCATCGCTGTGGAGGGGAGGGGTCGGGGGTTCAAGCGGCTGTGACAGCCTTCGCGTTAGTTAAGAAGGGGGTTCAAGTGATAGTAGTTCAAGGGGTATACGGTCAGTGAATTTGAATCAGCTGTGCAAAAACCGTTATAGCCCTTGCTACATTGGCGGTGGGAGGAGGGGTGACGTTTCAAGCGGCCGCGTCGAGCCCGTCCACACCACAGCCACCACCCATGGCGTATTCACACCCGCCTGTCACATCGGGTGTCACTTGCAGTGGCAGCAGGGTAAATGCCGGCTGCCCATCGTCGTCGTCACAGCCAACACCGGGTGACGGTACGCCCCAGGCTGGACTACCGCGCTAGTTTCTACTAAATTTAAAGAACTGAATTGAAAGCACTTTGTTGCTGCAGAGAATCAGAATAGGCACCTGCATTTTGTTGAAAAGTCCGTGCGTTAAATGCGTTGATTCTTTCTGATTTTCACTGGCGCAGATATTATGAAATTTCAGGTTATTCTCAAGCACTGCAATTGTTTGTAAACTATAACACTAACAGGTAGATTGAGAATGGTAGTTTGACATGCGCTGATCTCTCCTGGTACAGTGGTGCGCCAACTTGCCAGAAACAACAATCTCGCTCTTTCGATATTTTAGATAAAACCCTTCTGAATTATGAATGGCTTGCTGTCATCCTAGTAGGTTGACTCTGGTGGCAAATATCTAAGATACAGTGGTAGATTTAATAGCCTGAGCATTCGGACTCATACAAGGGTCCAGTAATGTGGACTATGACAGTGCTTCTTAAGTTCACAATTTAGTAACGAATCCATGCTACACAGGGGGATGGCAAACGGAGTTCTGTCCTTGATTGGGCTGGGTACGTCCCATTTTACGTTTTGCGTCATCGGCTGCGAATGGAGTCGCGTCAGCTGAACGCAGGTGATAGTTGGCGGAGCGGAGAGCCGATCGCTATGTCTCTTAATGCAGTTGGTGGCAGACACCCCTATTATCACCTGCTTCACTCACGCGTTCAAGCGAAGCCTCTCCCCCCAAGTCACAGGTCACTTGCAGTGGCAGCAGGATGAATGCCGGCTGCCCGTCGTCGTCGCAGCCAACAACGGGGCGACAGCGACATGATCGCTGAATCCTCACGCGCACGGAAGTATGAGACGTCGAATCCAAAGTCAGAGCTTGAGGTCAAAGAGGGAGCAACGTAGAGACAGACAAGCACAGGCGATCTCGCACGCGTGCCATCGAAGTGAACGTGGAACTGACACACACGCGCGTCGAAGGGGCAGAAGGCGTTACCATCTGACACAGCGACCAATGATAACGGAGATGCACACGGAGACAGTCAAGGCTTTTATTAAGTAAACATATATCAGATGGAAGTATTGAGTTGGATACTTTCTTAGCTTAAGTGAATCAGGTGCCCCCAAGTGTAAAAATCCCTCTCGAAAAAGAGGACAGACAGTTCGTCCCCGCTCTGGACGTCCTTCTTAGTAAAAGGTTGGATGGACCAATAAGCAGAACTGTATTTTGCAAGAAAACCAGGACAGGCCAAAACACTAATTTTTACAGTTTTTAAGCCACTAAATCCGAAACGAGGAGATGACCAGTTCATATGAACTAATTGTAGGATTCGCCCTCCTCCTTCTGCCCCCTGTGATCTCTAGGTTATTCGCCCCCTTTACATAAACTTGTGCCTACTCTACCCCCGTTTATATTATGGTACACGCCTAGTGATGAATTAATCGAATACTTTAGTTGTCACATATTGACTTCTAGAAATAGTTAAATATCGATGAACAAATCAATCATGGATATTCCAAGTCGAAAGCAAAGAGAGTCAGTCAAGGGGAACTGGATCTGGATCTATGGGCCTATTGTTTGAGTACGAATCAGGCTTATGTCCTGATTTTATCACAAGATGGTCAACTTCATCGAAACAACAGTTCTGATTTTCTGTGTCAGTCTTTCCATACATTTTACGATTGAAGACAATTGTTTGAGCAGACCCAGTTGCCAATAAATGCAATAACGTTTCATGTTCCGTGTTCAACATTATCGGCAGAGACAAGGCAGATTTAACAGACTATTTGTGGTTCGGATGAAGAAGCGATCACTGTTACAAGAGGTGTATTGTCCTGACATTTTGAATTCTCTCAGGAATCCTTTTTCATAGCTAATAAAAAAAGGTCTGAGACATGCGCAGATAAGGTCAGAGACTGTTCTTTTTCTTCTATTAAACTGCTTCCTGGAACTCGGATATTCTCCTCTATTGCTGGTTCATTAGCCTTCATCACCCCAGTTTGAGCAAGCCCCCACTGCCGTACAAACCGAGGCTTGCACGTGCGACACTAAAGCAGTGTTCGTAAACCGCATCCCCTATGCAAGGGGCGTGTTATGTAGATTGGCATGATTGGCGTTCCTTGTTGCACCATGCAAGGTTTCAATATCAAGCGGCCAGCCCATGGTGACAGGCAGTAGTTTCAGCGATAATTTTAGAGAACGTGTCCAGCACCAAAATTACATGCACTAAGAAAGAGCCTGGCCTACAGTATACACATATCAATAACAATGAGGCAAAGGCTTGCAAACCATCTAAATTGGCCAGCTTGAGCTCTAGGCTGATGACGCCATGGCCATTTTTACCAAACTATAATAAGTGCAGGCTCAACGAAGGTCTGTCTTATTCTCATTGCAATCCAAGTAGAATGAAGCTGCCGTGCCCATATTAAATGCGCATACTTGTGGTTGGACTCCGTTTAGAAGACGAGGGTTTGAGACAAAGCATAAAAACAGAAGCAACAAAATACCTCATTTCAGGAGCTTTAGCGTTAAAATTTTTAGAAATTTAAGAAATTATATATGATGTTGATATTGCAGTCAGTGGTGTTGAACCACTATCCTTTTGAAAATAATATCGAAAAGTAGTGCAAATGAGATGTCTGACTAAAATTCGGGGCACTGTATCATTGGCCATACGAACATAAGGAACATTTGTTCGTAGTATTTACCTTATGACAACTATTCAATGTGCCGTCAATGGTGGTTGATACACTGTTCACTATATAAGCATATCCACGTCCACTGAAGATGGATGGATATAGCACAATTCTGCCAACAAAACATGCTGTGATTGCCACTCTTGGAGAGTGAAACCGTTAGCATACACTTCATGTTTCAAAGCATAAACCATCCATGTCGTAAAAAATGCCTTGTATGGTTAGGCGTTACCTTTACCGTGTAGAAAAAGATTTCAGAATGCATATTAGGGGTCAGGCACCTAGCGACAAGAATTAAGATAAATGAAAACATTTCACTGGTGTCCTTTATTAAACTTTTGAGCCGACACAATTGTGAAAAAACTCGAGGCGGTGAACTTAAATAGGCAAATCTGCCAAACCTACTAATAAAGTTTACTTTATTAAATGCGATTGACACAACATGTATGTATCGTTGTACAGTTATCAGTATCAGTATTTGGGTATATGTAGGAAAAATTCATTTGAGTGCCCTATTTTTACATATGTGCAGTGGTAGGAGAAAATTAGTTTCTCAGACTGTTGGCGAAGCCAGATGTCCTGTGTCATAGGATGAAAATAGGAGCAGACAGTGAAAAAACTCCTCAGGGATTTTTAAGAGAAAAACTGTCGCTCTTGTGGGGGGTAATGCATGAAATATAGGAGACAAAAGAGGTTCCAACAAAGGGCATTCTAAAGGTTCTCAGGATCATCGCCGTGTGGAAGCCGCATCTTGAATCTTCCTAAAGATTGCAGAGTCCGCCAAAGGAACTGGAAAAACAGAGGCATCCGTACAGATCGTCAACAGTCCGCTTCGGGTCGAAACAAGAGTGAATGTTTAGGCCATCAGGTCTGGCTGATAAGCTCGCTTGCGGGTGATCACCGTACGCAGATAGCCAAGTAGGATGGACCGCGGAGGCCTTCACTTGAAGCTATGCGCTGGAGGGCGTTATAAGTAACTTACGTAAATGTTTATAAGAACTTATGCTACTAGTACTATTATTATTGTCAATTGTCAGTTCCAATCCATCGTGCACTGCTATATCGATCCAATTTTCACTTAAAACCCTCTAGCGATTCCGACATAACGACGTCCTGAGGAAGCGCATTCCCCGCTCATACCACAATTTTTGAGAAGAAGTTTGTCCGAGCGTCCTGCCTGGCCCGTGCCAACTTTAGTTTCAGAGGATGACCCCTTAGATTCGTGGTCGTTGTTAATTCGAAAAAATCCCCTGATGAAAGACAGCAGTCTTGAAAAGGTATGACGCAGAATGCTAGTATCAGGTCCCCAGAAGCTGCCTGTAGCTCAATGGGAAGAGGTTGAGATTTGCAGCCGTGTTTCATAAGGCTGTGGGCCCTGTCCCATAAAAAAGTTTGGTAGCGCGCCGTTGTACTTTTTCCAGGATGTCAATGTCTTTCGTGGCCCAGGGTCTGCATACTTGGATAGCGGATTCTAGGTGCGGTCAAACGAAGGTTCCGAAGACTTTTGTGAAGCACTCTTATTTGAAGGCAGAAAAAGCTCGTCTGACGAGGTATAGGATCGACATCGTGGACTTGGCTACCTTTGTCCAATGCAGGGAGGGTTTAAGCGAGGGCAGGATCCAGACTCCCAATTCTTTCTGGTCATTCACTTCGTTCAATGGTGTGGCATTCAGTCGGCAAGCGGTGCCATTTGAAGAACCGGATTTGCCGACTCGAATGGTGGTGCACTTGCTCTCATTGAATGGTAAGAGCAAGTCTGTCGACCATGTTTGAAATCTATTTAAATTTTCCTGCAGTGCACTTCGTCAGCCGCAGTTCGAATTACGCTCCAAATGTGTATATCATCGGCGAACAAGGCGATACCGCAATCCAGTTTGCGGACACAGTCGTTGATGTAGTTAACAAAGAAGATAGGGCCGAGAACGGAGCCTTGGGAATTTCCAGTCTCAACCTTAACCTTGGCTGACTGTTTGTCGCTGATGTGGACAGTTTGTGAGCGACCGATTAGAAAGCGTTTTATCCACGCAAGGAGACTACCCCTCACTCCAATCCGGCTGAGTTAATGAAGGAGGCGGTGGTACGCACTCTATCGAAAGCTTATTTAAAGCCAATATAGACAGCGCTCACTGCGTTTCCACTATCGACTGCCTCAGTTCTCTGTTCTTAACAGTAGAGCAAGTTGGTTACGCAGGACCTACCTCTACGAAAACCATGCTGAGTATCCGATAGCAGATGGTTTTGTTCCAGGAACTGCATAAGTTGTTGCTTAATAATTGTGTCTATGATTTTGCAACATATTGCAGTAAGGCTGACCGGTTGGTAGTTATTCGCTGAGACCCGGCTTCCCACCTTGTATAGCGGCGTAATCCTCGCGGATTTCCATTCTACTGGTAAGCATCCGGTGCCGAAGGAGGTTTGGAAGAGCATAGAGAGTAGTTTGGCCAACTCATTGGTTAGCTCCTTCAAAATCTTGGCTGAAACGTCATTGAAACCTGGTGATTTAGATTATTTTAAGCTGAAGAGTTTCTTAAGAACAACAGCCTCGGGGAATTGACAGTCTTAACTTTTGTATCCACTTTGGTGTCGTCATTGGGGAGATCGTATGCCGTTTCCTTTGTGAAGCCTGACCGAGAAAAATTTCGAAAGATAATCAGCCTTTGCTTCATCCTCTATCAAATTTCTTCCCTCAGCGGTCCTCAGCAGGGGTATCGGATCCTTGTTTTTGGTACTCTGCCTGAGGTAACTGTAAAATAGTTTGGTGTTCACTGTGGCCCGGTTTAGCAAGTCTGCTTTGAAAGCCCGTCTTTTTTTTGAGGATAAGAGTCTTGACCCGAGTTTCTCTAAGTTTTGTAGGCACTGACAGATGCTGGAGTCCTGTATGCTAGCATTTATTTTCACAGCTCCCGCCTTTAGTTCACTTCTATTTTAAGGCCTGCGTAAGCCATCGCCGTCTAGCGTTCACCTTTTTTCGCGAAATTGGACAGTGGTTGTCGATGAGTCTGTGCAGTGTGGTCCGGAACGCTTCCCAGTCCGCAGTTATGTTTCCAGAAAAAAGAGGTTTTCACTCGGCGCGCGTGAGTTTGGTCTTCATTCGATAGAAATCGCCCTGCCCAATATTTGTTGTGGCTGTTGAGGGTCTCGCCGGTATTAAAAATAACGAGTACTCCCATAGCAGCACAACATGGCCTTTTTTACCTCGTGGTGGGAGACATGACACTTCGTCGATGCTGTCCTATGATTTCATGAGAACGAGGTCCAGACAATTGGACTGTTGGCCATTGCGCATTCTTGTAGGAAAAATGGCGTGTTGCGTGAGAAATAACTTTAGAGTCATGCTCAGAAGGCAGCTGTCGAAGGTTAGATAGGAGCTATGTGCGAAGGCCGCACCTCAGTCGATGTGAGGCACGTTAAAGTCCCCCACAATCAGGAGGTCTGATCGTGCAGTAACCTTTTCCAGCTACTCTAGCAAGGAGGCATCCACTATAGGCTCTCTTCTCGGTGGTCGATAGAGTGTCAGGACATGGAGGTTGGGTGCACCTGGTACTTTAATGGACAGCCAGATGGCCTCGGTAGTACACGCTAGTTTATTCGTTTTGTCTAAAACTGAGTCCACTTTTCACCTCGGATACCTCGCTGTCGGCTACCTTTTCAGAAAGCCAAGTTTCCGTTATTGAAACTATATCTGGTGATAATTCAAAAGCATACATCTTCAGCTCTTCTAGCTTTGATAGTGTACTCTGTGCATTTATGCACATGAAAGTTAGCTTTCTGTTTGCTCGAGAAGTGGTCGCAATCAGGTTCTCCCCAGCCCTTACCGGAGAGGCTGTGCGGTCATCCGGGGAGGGTCTTTTTTGGGGGAGAACAGTGGACGCTAGATCACTTAGGTGTTGTAAAAAACCAAATCTTTTTCCCCTTCGTTCTGCCTCTGTATGTTTTTAAATCGGGCTCATTCCTTCCCGTACTTAGCCGACTGTGTGGCTATCCAGAATGGACCTACCTTAGGTGAGAAAATGGAGGTTGGATCACTTGGTTGTAGCAAATAATCAATTTTTTCGCCCTCGCTAACCTGATCCCTCTTTTCGGAAACAAGTTGATGACGTTTGTTCCGTTCTGCAGCTGAGAACTCCTGCTGAAAAAAACTCCTGTGTCACAGTCTTTTATTTTAAAATGCCTTGGTAAAATGAGCTTCGTGGCTTGGGTTCTTATCATGACCACATTCAGAGGTCTGGCACATCCCGTTCCAGTTGGGCTCCCTGGCTGTTGCCAAGGCGGAAGGCCTTTCCGCACCCTAAAGGTACACTGGGTCCCAGCATTTTGTTCATAACTGCATGGAAGAGCTGGACATCTGCGGAATGCCAGTTCATGAAAATGGCTGTCGTTGATTACAGTAAACCCTGTTGTATGATGCTGGCTTCTCTCTTAGTGCCATTTTCGTGCCTTCGACACTATCGCTTGCTTGCTCGTTAATAGCTCTTGTGCTGCTATTATGATCATCTTGTGTGCGACCGGAGTCTATGGTTGATGTGCTGCCCCCGTTTTCTACTTTGGGCTTCGGGCTCGGGCCTGCGACATTATCAACCACTTTCCGGTTAATATCAGTACTGGCAGTAGATTTAAGTAGACCTTGTATTACGAAACGTTTGCCCCTATCGGTGACATTTTGCGTCCCCTCAACACCGTCGGTCACTTCCTGGTGCAACGCTTTCGTGTTTTCCTTCGTGCCATTTTTGACGACAGTGTGTACTTTACGTGGCGAACCAATCGTGTTTTTTGTCTACGGCGAGATTGTTTAAACTCACCTCAGAAGTGGCTGATTGGTCTGATGTTGGGGTCTTAGCCGTAAGAATAGGCTTCCTCGTATCTGTTTCCGAGGCAGCCTGCACTTAACGGGGTGAACCAATCGTGCTTTTTTGTCTACGACGAGGTTGTTTAAACTTGCCTCGGTGGTGGCTGATCGATCAACTGTGGGGGCCTGCCCTGTAAGTGTGGGCTCTCTCGTATCATTGTAAACGCTTAACTGCGTTAAAATTTTCGAAATTATTATGCTTCTCCCATATGTGATTTCAAACAGTGTACTGTGAAGCATACCCTTGAGGAGAGGCGATTTTACTATATAATACTTTCAATCACGAATACTTTATATTTGTCTTCAAAATCATCCGCATTTTCTAATGTTGCAAGCACCAAACTGTCAATCTAACAAGCTATCAATTTCCCGAATAAATGTTAACAATCGCGTTCCAGGTATTTGCATGTATAAGCAGAAAACTTTTCTGGTGTCTGATTAACTGGTTTATTGTCCGGAGCCATTCCCTACATGAAGTCAGTCTCCGAACCAGTCTCACGACTGTTACAACTCAGTGGAGTAGGCATAGCTAATCGAATTATAAGTGAAACCACTACAGATTTTTACAAGATACGGTTCAACGGTGAAGACTAAAATTACGTTGAGCAGAAGGTTTAAAATTGCAGGCCCGTCTACATGAACATAAAGTGGATGTCTGACGACTTGACACATGCTCGAGACTCGAAGTAGACTTTGGAGAGACAGGACAACACTTCGCGTTCGACCGTGCAGAAGAATTCACTGCAATTATTTGCCGGTGAAACGCAACGCATGGCCGAAATTATGGCCGCGGTTGGATCAACTGTATGTAGGAAATGGCCTGGGCTCCCCAGGCTGCGTTCATCACGCGCACTTACAGCAAAGCCTGCTTGCGCGGGGTAAGTCTACACGGTCGTGAGTTTGGGAGGGAGGTCGAGGGTGGCAGGCATACGTTGCCCGAATGCGCGCGACCGCCTCAACGCGAGTAAAGGCATGCAAGGATAGGCGCGCGCGCATATAAGTGCGTCCATGCTACCAACATGCGCGCCTAAGCGTGCTGCAGGCACTCCACGCTAGGCATTGAGAGGGAGTACTGTAGACTTGTACTTTTAGCATAATTTCTACAAATGCCCAATTTATAAATAAAACCTACAGAACAATTAAAATAATGTCATGCAAATATATTCATCAAGCTGCAAAGCAATTTTTTATAAAAGGTAACTTTATATTGACAGATGTTTTATCAATGTCATGAATAACAATATCAGGCTTCTGTACTTTATGTTCGACAATAGGCTCTGTTGACTTCGAAAGTTTTGTAATATTTTACACATGGCCATTTTGATTAACTCGAATTATATTTCCGATTCCGCTTCCGGTCTTCCAAACTCTGGCTTGACACCGGGTGTACGTGTGAGAAACCAATATGTTCTTTCATTTCCAGTCAAGTTTAACCACTCAGCATTTTGGAGATTAAACAATGTCAGAAGTCGCCCATTTCATTTTGGCATTACCTTGGAAAACGTAAGTTACAGGGAAATTCGTCAACCGAATATCTAATTAAAGCACCGTATAAAGAGGTAGCATGCTATAGAAAGTCTTTTTATTAACTTTAGGGATGAAAATATCCGAATTATCGAGCGCACGTTTCTTATGCTCAACAACCTTGTTGGCTATTTTGAAGCATTTCAAAGTATGATCCACATGGCCATCGCCATCAGAACTTATACGAAAAAACACATTTTTTCGTAAATTTTCTTTATATAAACCTTACTCTAAAGGTTTTTGAGTAAACGTCACATAGAGGATTAGTTTATGCATTCACAAATGAAAACATTCAAAACTGACGAAATGGCTCCCCAATTTTAATTCCGATATTAAACAATTAGTTATGTTTTAATGGTAACCGCCCTTTAAACACGCTCCCACCGGCTCAGAAGGGGCTCAGTAAGGACCAGGAGGAGATGGCCCAGTCAGAAATAAATTTAGGCCAGTAACCATTCCAGAAGTTATTTCCTGGTAAACATCTGTATGTTTGAGGGATCAAAGAAGAAAAGTAAACCAAAATTTATAATATTTTGTGGATAAAAGTGATATTAAAGCTAATTTTAGTAAATATGGTATATGAAGCACGGTGGGGCTCAGGCGGGGTGTGCCATCACTTTGGCCACGGCTGCTACCCCGTGCAAAAAAATTCGCAGGGGACGCCTATTATCGCGATATTGCTAGCTCGTACGTACATCTGTATATTAGAGGGTAGTCGACTACCATGAATATTCAGTTGCCGCAGCTCGGGAGCCCAAATTTAAAAGTATCATGAAGAGTGCTGAGGCCCTATAAGTTTTCTATACGTATATTTTAATGATTATTGAAGCAAAGTTATCCAAAATACATAATATTTACTGAATACCTTTGCCTTGGGGGAAAATTTAATAAGCTTAATAAATAGTTTCGTTTAAATATGCATATTGCGGCAGCCAACATACAGAGGGAAACTACATCCAAGGTAACCTGACGCCTTTACATTATTATAAAATAACCACTCAAATTTCGATCCCTGCGCTAAGTGATGCATTGTCTACATGTGGGGATAAAGGACAAACCAGCATATCTGATGCATATGCGCTATGTATATGGGATAGCCGTGAAAATTTGACTGCATATAAAAATTTAGTTTAAATTGTATTACCTCTATGGAAAAATAAATGGGTTTTACTTTTGCATATTCACCAAGATTTACCCTTTTTTATTTAAATATATGTAACAAGCGGTTTTGTTTATACTTTACGAGCCTCAATCCGGGGAATGAAAGCTCTCCTGCCGATATCACGTGAAAAGGAGCGCTTGAAATTGCGGTTTGAATTTTTCGTCCGCCGTAAGAAATATTATTTTCGAGATTTCTGTCCACCTAGCACTCTGGCAGACTTTCGGTGTTAGCCATTTATTTCGCTTTCGCAATAACTCCAGCCTTAGAAGACACGTCAGGACATAAGTCAAAACGAACATTATCTCCGTGACATCTCCTTCTGTCAACAATTCTCCTGGATTCCAGCTCTCTACAAATAATAATAATAAGATTTAGTTGTAAAGCACATCTTTGGCGCCGTCAAAAAACCCCGGAAGGCAGGAAAAAACCTAACCCAAACCCCTTCTTTCGCAGTGACCATTGTATTTGTTTTGGTCTTTTGCTAGGTCAATAGTGTGCGAAATAAGGAGTGTTTTTTAAGTGAAAAAAACCTGACTTCTAGGGAACAAATCGAGGAAAACATGAAATTAAATAGCTATACATTGCAGGTGTTACGGTTTTTATAGCAAGAATACTTGGGGTCTGGAAAAACTGTAATATCCTTTAACTGAGGTATACTTAGCCGCGGTCAGTTTGAAGGTGAAAAAATCAGCTGATGATATGGCATCTACCGTATGCATGGTGTAACAAACCAAGAGACTGAATGATTGTTTAAGTACACCAAGGTCGTCACTTTTGGCGCGAACACAGGATGGAGATGTGGTGATTGAGTGTCAGTGAAGAAACCGGTGCCCTTTTCTCTCACAGCCGCTGACCCCTTTCCCGCCGCCGTCATCAATCGTATCGCAGTCCCACACGCAATGTCAGCACTCCCGTCTCGCCCCTGCAGTCGCACACAGTACTGTATTCCCCACCGGTAACTAAGCAGACATGAGAGAACACACTCCACTCCATATGGGACTTGTATCTGTCGTTCCCTATCCCCTTATTATTTTCTTACTCTGTACGTATTCTTTATAACTAGTAGATTCCTCTGCATATATTTACGTTTCCTTCTATTCCGGCCTTAATATTTGTGTGCTTGGGTGATGCTTATCAATCCAGCTCCGAGTTTCCGATGCAGAGCTATCTTTACGTCTCTTATCCTTTAGGTGTGTGCCAACCTCGACATCCCTGGCCCGCTACAATGGGTCTGCTCGATACGGAGATTACAATCGTTGTCCAGTTGCACAAGTTTGCTAATTAGATGGGACGTTGCAGATGTCTGAGGTGGGTCGTGGCAGCTGCGAAGCACCATCGTCATTCAAGTGCATCGGCATAAGACATTTGGCCTCTCGTTTGTCGAATATCTAAGTGAGATTGAGATTTACATCATAAGTATTTATATTTCTGATACATTATAAGAGAAAACAATACATATTTTAGTATAATTGAAGAGAAAATTATTTTCTTTCATAATAATTTTTTATAAACATTTAGATATTAGTAGAGGAATATTGGAAAAGATAAATTGTTCTTCGTTTTTGTTTTTTATTTTTATTTTTAAGGATTGGAAAAGGAGGCAAGGCACAATTTTGCTTAAGCTTTGATTTTATCAGCGTTGGAAACCGTCGACTGGAAAGCTTCCAGCATTTGCCTGTTTTCTCCAAAATTTTCGAAAACTCTCCTGGACCGTTAGATCCCTTTTGGTCCGAATTGGACGTCAAAGAACTGGTAAGCAAAGTGTCCTATTTTATTCAGAAATATATGCGTCATATCATTTGAGAAGAACTGCTTGGTCTTTCTTCTAAATTCGGCTAAACTGTGGCTTTTGCGAATATCGTTGGGTAGGGCATTCCATATGATCGCATATAATAATAATAATAATAATAACAATAATAATAATATTAATAATAATAATAATAATAATTTGTATATTTAAGGCCCAAGGGGCCCTGTCGTTACCAACTTAGTGCTATCGTGAAAATAAAAATAATAATGATAAGCAGTGAACTCTTATAAATAATTGTCATCGGCAGTAAAAAAACTCCTAGATCGATGGATGAGTTCAGCGGGCCACCGAGTTCAAAAAAAGTTGAGGAGAAAAAACTGCCTTAAAAGGTAAAAGGGTTTGATGTGGTTAGTTTGGGACCTGATGTTGAGGGTTCGGGACGTTTATGGTCATGGGAAAAAATAATATATCGTTGAGTTATGAAGGGGTCATCCGGATGGCAGGAGAAGGCAGTAGAAGTCAAGGCAACGTCATCGAGTTGCGACCCACCAGATTCCAGAGCCAATCGC
>JAYGXS010000006.1:545667-556901 GCA_036362985.1 Ligula intestinalis
GTTTGCCCCAACCAGCCACCCGGTAACCGCGTATTGGTCTGCGCTGTGAATGACTGCACCTAGGGTGTCAGTGTTTGTTTGGCTTGCGCCCCCTCATAATCGCCTGTGCCCTAGTAACTGTTGACCGCATTCGCAGCCTGGTAATCTTCGCCCACTCTGTCTTCTTCGTTGAGGCTTTTTGCAGCCGGGGGGCCTGTATATGTTTGGCTTCCCCCGCCTCGCCGTAGCCTGTCGCCTGGATACGTCTGTTTAGCGGATCATCGGTTGAGGACGCCGATTGTTACTTGTCGAGACCATCCTTCACTATGAATGTTATTAACACAACAAAGGCGACCCGGAAATTTATGTTGTGGTTAACCTAACAGTCGACCTAATATCAAAGCTTCTTTAATTTGCCTTGACGTATGATTGTCACCTTGGCCCAAAATGTCGGCGGCATAAAAATTGAAGGCGAGTACCATCTCTGCAGCATAGGTGGCTACTTCAGACTTCGGGTCTAGCCTTCTTATCGGTACTGGGTTTATCCACCGACATTATCAAAATATTCATCTTAGACACCATCTTTATAAAATGAGTTTTGCGTCCAGTGTTTAATACAGCTTTTCTCTATGAAGCCTTTGCATGTAATTGTGTGAAGGTAAATGTAATCGGTCTACCATGCCCATTCATAAACCGAATTTTCCTTCGATTACTCTTCAAAAAAACTGCTTTTTAAGGCAAGTCTTCCCATGTTCCTGGAAGTAAGTCTAAAGATTTTGCGTCTCTTTTACTGCTCGAAGTTTACCACTTTGTCTAAAACGAATAGAGGTAATTTTCCAGAGGTTGGATTGATGTGGACATCGTTAGCGGATGAATGCTGGGGCTTCTGTTTAATAAAAGCATGTTTAGTGGTCTTTATCAAAGATATATTCGTCCAATAGTCCCGGAAAACAGTACGCTGATTGTACATATGTATACAAGAAACCTTATATTTCCGAATAGGTCGTCAAAGTTCACCGTTCTAAATGAAAAAAAAACATTTACTTTGTGTAAATAGTATTTCACCAAGTTCTTTTAGTGTCCCTGTGAAATGTTATCATTAAAATTTGCTTCTATTGCCATTCGCCAACCCGACTTCGCCTTCTGAAATTATTTTCTGCATTTCAAGGTAATGCGTAAGCGTACAAACAATTTTCCAGTAGATGGATAGGTGTGGCTTTCGGAAATGGAATGAATTATAACGGTTTTAGTCTGAAAATTTGGCACTCATGGCTTGTTTAATCGCAGTTTGGTGTAAGTTCCATCCGTTGGCTGTGGACAAAGATCTCATGACACAGTGGTTCGCTTAGCAACCATCATTGAAATAGAATTGAAGAGTTGAAGCAAGGTAAATTCTAAGAACAAATGTTCCAAATGTGTGTATTGCTTCATGTCACCAAGTGTCACGTCTATAATCCCCTGTTCCAAGTTCTGAAGAGAATACGCCCACAAGAGTATGCACAAACTTTGTTAAAAATTGCGTCAGGCTCTTGCCAATCAACTAGACTTGCCTCGTAAACAGTGTCTGGGGACGGATCGAAAGCAAACTGTTGTCCAGCAAAGCGTTATATGCTCCACCCAAAATACCGATTGCCTAACTGCACTGCGGTTGATTGACATCAAATCCACAAGGTGGGAAAAAGGTCACGAAGGTCTTTGGTCGTAATATGGGCGGAACCAAAATTCCAAATTTGCCGAAATGAATTAAAATGGCAACTTACTGAGGCCAGCATGGATCTTGCAAGAACACATGGCAGATATTCTGAATTTTAGTCAAAAAACATAATTTATTTTCATCTACTCGCCATTTGACATAAAAACATCACAAGGACAGTTAAGCGGATACTATTCTGCGTCGAATCCTGCCAAGCCTACGTATTGTTAGCAATGCGATTACCATACTGCTTAGAATCTGTCAACCTCTCCCTTTGTTTAATTATTAAAGAATGTATATTTATCATCGTGTCTGATTCTAGGTGACTGCGTAGTAAATATTCTACCCTGGCAGTCAATGAACTATATTTGTAATTATTAAGTTGGCCAGCCTAGTAGTGATATTGGTGGATTCTAGATAATTGCTTAGAAAATCCTGCTAGGGCAGTCAACTTGCTGTCCCGCATTGGTGAATTCCATGTGAGTGGCAAATTTGGGCGGAAACTATCGATCTAAGTGTGATTAAACTCACTGTGTGAAGCGCGACATTCGTAGCTCAAGCGGGTAGAGCGTTAGCTTGGCTGAAAGGCCACTCTCCTGTGCAGATTCAAATCTCGCCGCATGCCGCAACTTTTTTCACAACTGGGTCAACTATACTTACTAATGCTGGAGCCCATAATAGCACTTTGTTTGACGTAAAGAGCAGCACAACATTGATTAACTCCATGGCCCAAGGTAAGTTTGTCAGTGGTTAACTATTGTCCGCGCAAAACTGTCCCCTGCCATATGGGTTCGACTGCCAACATGGCCGCAAATTTTTCACAATTGGGTCAACCGCCCCTATTAGCTGCACTTCATTGGCGTTTGCGAACTGTGTGCGGATTTAAATAAATCTGAAACACAGACGTAAATTTAGAGCTTGAGCAACCACAATGGTCAATTAAATTGCATTTACCGACAACACCATAATAAAGGCCAAAAACAATTTTTCAAGCAATTTCGTGAGTGTCCTGTTATCATGCGATATGTTTGCTGGCCTAAACGAGTACAACGCACCGACGTTTGATGGGATGGCATCATTTTCGCAAGCTACGCTCAATCTGCATACTGCCCTAATAGCGATTGACTAGAGTCATCACTCAAAAGACGCAGCGTGTATTGCAGTCAGTAAGCGTAGGCGCGCATGTTGGCAGTACGGACGCACTAATATGCGTTTGCGTCTCTACTTGCAAGCCCTTTACTTGCGTTAAGGCGATTTCAGACAGTCAGGCAACGTATGGCTGCCCCACCCCCGGACTCACGAAAATCTAGAACCACCCCGGACAAGCAGGCCTTGCTGGGGGCCTAGGTTATTTCCTTCATGAAGTTGATCGAAGCGTGCACACTATTTGTTTAAAATGGTTGGCAACACTTGCCAATCATCCAGCCTTGCCTCATAAACTGTCTTTCCGGACCGGTCGAATGCGAACTACTGTCCAATAAAGCGTTCTATGATCCACCCAAAGAACGATCGGCTCAATTGCTATTCCTGGCAGCACGGCTGATTGACGTGAAGTCCGCAACCTGTCGAAAAAAGCACGGCGGAATTGTTCTGTGTGGAAGGTTGTGAGCGAATTTTCAGATGACTGCTCAATGTGCCAACTTACTATTGCCAGCATGGACCTTCTAATTATACGGTGTTACGAATTTTAGTCAAACATCTTGTTTTTTCTACTATTTCATGCTCTTTTCAAAAATAATGTGATTAGGCACCACTGAGTCCAATCTCACCATAATATATAATTTAAAACATTTTTCAAATTTTTTACGTTAAAGCTCCAGAAATGAGGTGTTTTTTGCTTGTGTTTTTACGCATTGTCACAAACCCGTCTTCAAAACGGACTCCAACCACAAATATGCATTTACAATCTGGGCACGGCAGCATTCATTCTAGTTGGATTGCAATGAGGATTAAGCAGAACTGCATCGAGTCTGCCTATTTTTAGTTATTCCAGCCGTCCAGTCTTTATAAAATTACCCCGTCCTAAAAAAGCCATAGACAGTTCGCGAAGTACAGAGCTATTCAGCTCCGGTGGTGCACTACTTTTAGTTTGGTAGAAAAAGCAACGGCATCTTCAGCCTCGAGGTCAGGCTGGCCAATGTAGATGGTTTCCGAGCATGCTCATCATTGTTATTGATATGTGTATACTGTAGGCCAGGCCCTTCATTTTTGCACGTAATTTTTGTGCTGAGCACGTTCTCTGAACCTTCTCTTTGCGAATGTGGGCTGGCCGATGCATATTGATCCCTTGCATGGTGCAGCAATGAACGCCAATATGTGCCAATTTAAACAACGAACCCCTTGCATAGGGGGTTGCGGTTTAAGAACCCTGCTTAAATGTCACACGTTTGAGCCTCGGTTTGTACACCAATGGGAGTTGGCCAAAACTGGGATGATGAGGGCTAATGAACCAGCAACAAAGATAATATCCGAGTTCGAAGAAGCAATTCCGAAGAAGAAGAAGAAGAAGAAGAAGAATCGATCACTGGAACATAAGTTTTATTGTCCTGACGTTTTGGATTCCGTCGGGAATCGTTATTCAAAGTGTATCATGAACAAGTGAAAGCCATGCGCAGATAAAGAGTTATATATGCACAGATCGCATGGTATTTATAGTTCATAGCGGCCACCCGCATGTGTACTATGAGTTTAAGTTCCTGTAGCCTCCGCTTGAGTTCGTACTTGGTGCGGTGATTGCTCATTAATTACCACAGCGTTCTTGTCCACATCGGATGCAGGCTTGATAATTTCGCGAAAATTATACCCTCCGTCGTCAGAGTTGTTGTTGCAGCCAGTCCTTCCTACGTGACTGATTATCTTGCTCAGTAAATTTTTCAGTACAACGTATGGGAACGCCAAACCGTTGTGCTTGTTCGTGGACTGGGGGCCTGAGCATCATCACTCGAGCAGCTCGCGGCTCACACGTTTGTCCCATCTTGCGAGGATTTCGGCTTCGTCAAACTTGAAAATGTGGCCGGTTCCCGTTAACTGAGCTGCAACGTGGGAGTTAGCGTCTTTCTTCCTCACCACCGCTGCGTCTTCGGTCATTCGCGTCCGGAGTAATCTCCCGGTTTCTCCGACGAAGTTGCTTAGACCACAACTACACCAGATCAGGTAAAGGACTGCAGCCGTTTTCTGCCATTTCAGTGGGCTTTTCGGCTTCTGGATCCGGCGCCTGATTGTTGATTCCGGCCTGTGTAATTTTTTTTGTCGGAGTTTGCCCCTCCAAAAAGGCCGAGAATTTCTTGAGGCCATGCACTCCGATAATTCATGCAACAACCGGCAAATTGAGTTAGCCGGATGGTTCAAACACCTCAAAGAAAGATGGAAGAGACTACAGCCCACAAACATGGGCCAATATCACGCGCAATTGGCGTCCACACCCGATAACCTCGACTGACCCCGGACTGACTAAAATTTCAGTTACTTATTAGCCATTACGCCACTGCGACTGATAACCATGTCCATTACGATGTGCCACACATTGTAACTCCCAATTAACACCACTATAGATGACTATATAACTGTATCATTACTTTATAATACTAACTGTTCTTTGCAAATTGCTCTCAAGTCTGACGACGACCTTGGAATCCAGTGTCGAAAATTGACTGAATAAAATTACTCATTTTCCCAAAAAGATGCCCTTCCTTGAAATATTGTAATGAAGCTACGCTGCAATGCGTCTCGACGCGCCGGAATAGTGCTCTTGCGCAGCTTTGTTCGTGACCGATTGGGTGGTTACTGTTGTAGTTTAGGACTGGCATGGTGTTGTTTACTTTCCTGATCACTTTATTTTATAGGTTACCATCGACTTTCCGGCAAACAAGGACATCCAGGAAGGCCAGTTGGTTGTTTTCTTCGTTCTCCATCGAAAATTGAATGGCTAGAAAGATGGAATATAGACGTTCCTTAAATGTCAGCACCTGCTCCCGCTCAATAAAGACGAAGATGTCGTCCACATACCAAGCCCAGAGTTTTTGTTTTTGGTGTTGGAAAAACAGCGACTTCAGCCATTGCAGGACCACCGCTGCTATGAGTCCGGAAATGGGCGAAACCATTAGCCTGGCCTTCATCTACCTGTTGATAGTTCCGGTGAAGGTAATGTTCGTCTTCAGGCAGAGCTTTAGGAGCTGGAGGATTTGAGGTTGCTCGAGGTCATTCTTCGTTTCGTCTAATTTCTCTCGTAGGAGTAGTTGGATGGTCTCGATGGCCAGGTCCTATGGAATAGAATGAAAAGGGGAGGTTACATCAAACGACAACTTGGTATCATTTGGTTGGAGACTTACTCCTTTAAGTTTCTCCAAAAATTGTGTTGACGACCTGACTGTTTTGTCTGCACCAGTGGTGAAGAATTTGAGCCGTCGGCACAGCCACTTTGTCAGTCTGTAGGTTAGAGTTTCTTTGAGAGATATGATTGGCCGGAGGGGTGCGTCCTCTTCGTGCACCTTGGGAAGACCATAGAAGCGGGCCAAGGCCGTTTCTTGCGCTCTTTGGCGATATTGAACATGAGTTCTTCGTTGCCAAAAAAACTGTGTTTTGATCTCACGTGTTAGCGTTTTTATGCGGTTGGTTTTGCACGGGACGTAGGACTTAAGATCATCCAAAAAGTCTGTCCTGTCTAATACGACATTGCACCAATCTTGTCCACCGGCACGATAACGAGGTCATTGTCTGCTCTGAGTTCTTTAAGTGTTTTACGTTCGACATTGGAGAGGGCGTCGCGTGGTCCATGTACCATGAGGAGGGACGACACCGAATGACATACTAGGTCTTTCGTTTGTCTGTTGCTTCTGTTCGGCTCAACTGCAGCAACCATGTTGGCAGGTCAGGTATCAGCTGAGTATTATAAGATTTAAAACCTGCATTATTCGTTGCATCAACTTTTTGGATGACAGGTTGTGCAAACAATTGTCATTTTTGGATGAATTTGGACGTTGGATCTTACAGAACATTCCTGCAAGGGGTGCTTCCCGAGTACCAGGAGGCAGTTCGGAAGGAGCGATCGCTGGAACAAGATGTTTATTGTCCTGACGTTTCGGATTTCCTCGGGAATCCTTTATCAAAAGGTAATGGAAAAATATTCATAAACGTGCGCAGATAAGGCCTCAGACTGTTCTTTCCTAAAGAATCCAAAACGTCAGGACATTTACCTTTTTGTTTGAGTGATCGCTTCTTTTTCCGAACCAGCAATAGTCATTTAAATCTGCCTTGTCGCTACCAACAAATTCAAATACGGAGCATGCAATGAACTTGCTTTTTTTGGCAACTGGGTCTGCTCAAATAATTGTCTTCATTCGTAAACATTTACGGCAGCACTGACACAGAAAAGCAGAACTGTTTTTTTATGAAATTTACCAGATTTTGAAATATTCACGGCACAGGCTTGAATAGGTGACGGTTTTCGGGTAATATCGACCCAAGCGTGATTAAATTCACAGCGCAAAGGCGGGGCGTTTGTAGCTCAGTGGTAAGAAGATTGACCTCCGCAAAGGCCTTCTCTGATGCGCGGGTTCAAATCCTGCCAAAAGCCTCGAATTTTTTCACAATTGGGTCAACTCTAACATTCATACAGTTTTTTACCTAGACCTTGCTTAAAACATGTTGTATCAGGCGTAGAACGGGAACTTTATGATGCAGGTGGAACAGAAGCAAGATACTTTGCAGCCTTGTGCGGGCAAATAAAGGGAAGTATACCTCATTCGTTATTGTTAATATTTGCATAAAAGGTGTCAAACAGGGACTGAGAAGATTGAATTCCTTCCACAGTTCTTCAGTGCAAACAGGAAAAGCCCTTAAAGCATGCTTTTAAATCAGCCATTGGAATTCCTTCTTTTATTATTTCTGTAAAATATCCTGGCTGGAAATCAAAATAAAAGCGGTATTTTGAAAAAAGCTTGGCGCCCAAACTTTGAACTCTTCCAAGGGTTTCGGTATTCGGCAAGTTACCATATAGATGCCTACGATTGCGATGCTATGATGCATGGATATACTGCAAAATTCTACATAACAATAATTTTCTGTCTTTTCTTTTGTTGCACAATGAGTATATTCGGAAAATAATTTATCGATTTAGTAATGCTACTCGATAATCTACAGCATTATGCATATTGTGCATAAAATACTTACGTTTAGGTTTTTTATGCCCTTAAACTGAATGCTTTGTCACAAACTTATGCCGAACCAGACTGAACTCAATTTAACAACATACGCTATACTGACTGTTTGGATAAACTGCCAAAAGAAAATGGCAATATCACTCTCTGGTCAAATAGCTGTCTTCTTACGACAATAAGCTACTCGGAAACACTAAAACTGCCAAATGAGCATAAAATGGATTAAACATGTCTAAAGATCTAGTTCTTTAGATTTCTATGAACACGCTGTAAGAGCTATGCACAGGCATCAAATTTCATATCCTTTTATCCATGACTGTATGGAGGCATCCATGGTTCGTCTGTTAGACCACAATTGTAATGTTGAATGTCTACATGAAAGCCACTGTGTGGAATAACTGGCGAAAAAAGCTACTGACAATTGCTCACACTGTTCTTTACAGATGGACAGACCAAGCACAACCTTTCTTCACATGCTATACATAAACGAGGTAAAAATATTCAGCCTTCACCACTTAAACACGTTGGAGTGGCTGCAACTAAAGACAAGTCACATAATGTGCGGTACCAAAAAGTTCATGGTAGAACATTTTCTTTTACTGCACAGCTCGTCGAACGCACAAACAAAGTTTCTACATGTCACTGCGCAGAGAGTAAATGGAAAGCCTAATTCAATGTAAGTCACCGAGAACTATAGTTTTTTTGTAAACAATAGGTTCCGCAGAAGCGTTACTTAAAACGGAACAGACAGAACAGTAAGTATTTTAAAATGGTCATATACGTGGCCTGCTTTTTGCATTCGGATGTTTACCACAGATATTGTAATAAAACTTTTATAAGCAAAAAATAATCAACTATGAAGAGAAAAGTTTTGGGTCTTTCATCTCCAGTAAAATTTCATAGTTTTTCTTCAGGTAAATTAACGAAATTGTCAAAAGTCCCCAATTTCCCAGTGACGTTATCTTGCAAAATGTTAATAAAAGCAGAAGTTTGGCAGCTAAATATCCAATAAATGCACGTTTAAAGAAGGTTACCTACTATGGAAATTTTCTTAGTAATCTTAGGAATGAAAATATGCGTGGTATCTAGCAGACATGTTGTGTGCTCAAAAATGTGGTTTGCTGTTTTCAAGCATTTCCAAGTTTCACCAACATGGGCACGTGCATAGGAAATAATATCCAAAAGCTCGTTTTTTCGGAAAATGCTGTTTGTGCATATCTTATTTTAAAGTGTTTAATGAAAACGTCAAACAAACGGAGAAAACGTAAACTGATTAGTGAACACAGCAAACATTTCCAAAATGAGGAGGGAATTTATTCAAAGATATTTCATAACAACGAACAAAATCATTCTTAAATATACAAAAAAATTTGACTTAAGGCATGTCCTTTTTTTATAAAGAAATTGGTTGCTTCAAGTGTTATGCTGACCGAACTATTTAAATGTAATGTTCTAATTTATAGTTATTTTTGACGTCTTCACAAGCTGGGATTTATCAAGAAAATTTCATTTTTCTTAAAAAGCACTAAGTAACTCTCATAGTTCTTTTAAGTTCTTAATATGCCTAATGTTGCTTATTATTATTTATACCTTTTCGTAAATGCGTGCCCACTGGTATATGAGAAATACTCAAAGATTTAAAAATTTAGGAAATTTGCTTGCAGCACTCGCAGAACTGCATATATACCCGTTGGGGACCTCTGACCACCACATGAACTTTGTTTAGTTCAGAAGCCTATTTGATCGGTGTTCGCACATTCGTTAGTGAATATAAATATGTATATATGATTATTTTCACGCAATTTTTTTAATATAAGTTAATAAAGAAGTATGTTGTCGTTGTCATCCATACAAGGAAAACAGCCAATGTTCCTAACAAATGCGTTCGGCCGACAGTTGAATCGTTTTGTTATCCATAAGTGATTCCTCTCGCTGCTGGGTCGTTTCCAGCAAGCCAGTAACATTGCTTCAGAATATTCTTTTATGCGTATGGCACACTCAAACTTTTGAGGTTAAACGATTTCGTCATATATTATCCTGGCAAAATTCTCATTTATTTGCCCACTTTTGTTTCATCGTCAACCTGTATTTCTAAACAAATATATCCTGTCATCACCTTTGGCCAAGCTTATTGGTCAAGCTTAGTACAGTGTCGTTCGTCATCATTGGATTTGGCACGCAATGGCCGAAGGTCCCGGGTTCAATTCTTGGGTGTACTGCCCTCGAGATTGTGTATGACTGGCGGATGACGGCTAATAAGCCATAAACTGCCATAACAGTCTCTCTTTGCATTGCCGGATCCACTTCTTAATCGTATTACCTTAGTCACTATGTGACGGTCATTGAGAGTTTGCGTTGCGAGCTACTTGGCAAAGTGGACCTTAATTGATTATTGACTAGATCGGTGAAACACCTGCATTCATTTACAATGTTCCCGATCACAACCGACAAAGCAGGGGACACGTGGACTAGAGGTAGTGTCCTGAACACTATGACCGAAGGTCCCGGGGTTCAATTCTCGGGGGTGCCAACACTCCAGATTGGGTATGACTGGCTGATGACGGCTGAAAGGCCAGAATTGGCCATTCTGGTCAGGCTTTGCTTTGTCCGATCCACTTCTTCAGAAATAGGTGTATTTGATGGCCTTCTACAGGCAGTGTCAAAGCAACTACAGAGCGTTGGTGGCTAAGTTATGGCAAAATCTGAAAAACCGATAGATGTTATCTTATACTATCTTGCTGGGGTTCTATGTCGTCTACAAAAGAGCAATCATAAAATTCCTACTCATCGAAATATCCGGGCTTATTTCGGTTATTTCTAATTCAGGTGATTAATTATCAACCAAGGACGTTGAAGGAGAGGAGTGTTCGCCTCTCTTAGCATCAGACGCCTTCCTCTGGCGTAAAATCCGCTGATACTGGTACTCGCTGCTCGAGTAAAATCCGTAATACTTACATATTACCATTGCTATCCACCGACAAAAAAATGAAACATGAATGTTTATTTGCGTTTTTATGCAGTTGAAGCCATAATTGGATAATAAACCCGTTTATCGCCGAATGAGCATACAATAAATAAATAATGGCATAACATAATACAGTAAGATATCATGCGCAATAAACAAACGCAGAGTAACGATCAAGGTGCTCACAAACGCAAGTTGGACGAGAAGAATGCGGCACTTACCACAAACGAAACAATAATGAAGCGTCTAAGTGGACGACTGGATGCCATGTTGTTATTTGGTATGAGTGAATATAGATCAATCATTACGACTAAATTATGGTATTTCCCGGGATTTTCTAGCTAACGTGTTGTTTATTTAGATGAAAACAGTATGTTTTAATTTAAAAATGATCACTTACACCCAGGGTCGGCAGCCTATGGCTCACGAGCCATATAAGACT
>JAYGXS010000006.1:560907-571242 GCA_036362985.1 Ligula intestinalis
CGGGTTTGAAATTGTTTGGTGGAAGTTGGTAAAATTCAGGCTATTTTTGGATACACACGTACATTAAAAAGGATGGTAATATCACAAAGCTGCCGACCATAAAAGACACTAGGGCTTTTGAAGGCGACAAAACCTACCAGCGTTCATTATATTTTTGTTACTCGCACCCGTTAACAATGAAGACATTTAATGAGGAAACTTACATATTATTTATAAAATACTATAAACAGAATGTCAACGTATCCCTGTCCACAAAGAACACTTTACTTACGCCACCAACTCGGATATACTATGTTTCGTTTGCATTTCAACTTAAATAGTGTTGTGTTTAGCAGGTCCCTACGAAATATAATTATTTTCCGATCCCGAGCAAAACACATTACTTTATGTAGGTTTTCAAAATCTCCCGCGTGTAATTGTTATGCAATGGAAAAAAAGCGCCAAGGTTCCCATCAAAATTGCTACGTTTCAAGTATTTTCATGAATAAGGAGCAGTCTTTTCGAGTGTTGGATCAGTGGGTCCAGTGTCCTGAAAATTCGAATCTTTACGCCATTCCTTACATAAAATGAGTCTACGAAGCCCGTTTACGAATTCTACAGCCCAGTGTTGTAGGCATAGTCGATCGATATCAGGAGGCAATGCGCCACCGAGTTATTCAACCTGAATATAAACTGCCTTTTACTGAAGACCCTACGGTTTCTTACAAGATATGCTGCAACGATGACGACCATAATTACCTTGCAGAAATAGGTTTTACATTGCAAGCCCGCATAAATGAATATGCTGCGGTTGCCCGAAGACTTGACTTAAACCCGCAGCTGGCAGAAGACATCAGAGGGCTGGAAAAGACTTCGATAGTCAAGTAGTAAATATCCTAGGCCAAGGAACCTCAAAAGCCGAAAGAGTGACAATTTATATATGCTGTTCAGATCCTAACTCAATCAACGGCATGTGAAACTTATTACGGCCTACAAAGTCTTACGATATTAAGTGGAAGAAGCACGGAACATGGCGAAACCGAACGTCATAATTACAATCAACGACGACTCCACGACCAACCGAACAAAATAGGAGGCACGATCATTAGCGCACTATACTATGGGACTAGGCATTACTCTTAGGGCTGTTTATGACCCCGAATGATGTTCGAATTCACTGACAGTAAATTAACATATGCCACTGTGATTGCCTACCCCAATCCAATCCTTCTTGTTTGACACTTCTTACCACTTGACGCCCAGATGACTGCTGCCAATTTAATGCTGTAGGTCCCCTATAATTTCGCTCCTTTTGGTTACTGCTTCTTACCTGTGAAGATAAACTTCCGTAAGAATTCAAAATGTGAGGAACATGAACTAATAGATCCACTTCTCAACAACTCTGCTTCCAAATCCATCCTACCGGTATCAGTAAAGTAATGCCTACTGTGAATAAAGCCAGCAGCTTTTATTTGGTTTACAAAGCCTAAATCGATACAAAAACAGGAAGCTTCAGTTGCTGATAACTCTGTTTGAGTTCGCATAGTGAAATCAACGTCCCCTAAAAGCAATTAGAGAAAAGCTATGTGTCAAGGTTTTTGTTTTAGTGTTGGTAAACTCTGGAGAAACGCTTTAATTTGACGCTAAAAACGCCTTTGGAACCGGTTTGATGATGAGCCGTACGCCGCTGTCAGCATGCGAGATCACCCGAAGTCACTAAAGCCGATAAATCCTCAATTCAAGTTAATGGTTACAATGCTTGGTAATAGTTGAAGAATAAGGAAAGGGAAATCTTGTTTAACAGCTTGGCGCAAACTAAAATGGCGTGCGGTCGTATTTGGAGAAGGAATTGCGCGGGGTCCACGAGTCAATCGGAGAATTGGGTTAACATGACATTTTGATTTGAAATTTTGAATTTATATTAGTAAGCACTTTCAATATAAAATTACTTTTGTATTTTAAAAGCTAATTATGTGCACATATCAACGTATAAATGCGTAATAATTTCAGCAGAAAATGTCCCTTTACGGCCATTTTTGTCAATTTTTAGCAATCCGGTGAGCTGATAAAGGAAGGCAGTTAAAAATTTTCCCACAATTAAACTTAAGATAGGATGTAACCTGCCTCCATTATCTAAACGCGTGTAAAAGAAACGAACTGCTTAAGAAAAGGAGACAGAAGGTTACAGTGGGAGTAGGTTAATAGCCAACGAAACGGCAGCAGTTTGGACTGAGTACAACCAAAGGGCTTCCATCGGTGGAATGACCGGCAGTTTTTCGAGACATCTATATTCGGGGTTGACATGACGCAAAGCAAATTCGTTTCAAGAGGATTTCCCCAATTCCTGGTTGTCCTTCCTTCGAGTCATGGAGGAAGCTGCTCGGAAAAGATAAGGATAATAAAGCTTTATAGAAATAAAGGTAAGATAAATCTGCCGTCATTTTTGGAAGGTTGACAATCTAGTAAACCATAGGTGCAGCGGCGTTACTCACGTCAGTCCTAGGTCCTCACCCCCCTCTACCGGACCTTAGACTTTTGTTGTTACCTCTGTCAATAATAATTCAAGTGCCTGAAAATCTTTCATTTCAGTTAATGGCTTTGATACCTGGTAGAAGGTGGTGCATACAAAATGGAAACCTAGTGTTCGCGAAAGGCCCAAAGGCGAGTATCCACAGTCGAAGTTGGAGAAGGCATTGCAATAGGCCATCCGATAAGTAGGCTAATGATGTAAATATGTGGTGCAACATGATTCGCGTCAGGATAATGTCATCAGCCCCCCCGCCTGCAGGGCATCAGGCTTTTGAGTTTGCGATAAGCCCAGCCCCCATTTCCCATTCATCTGAAGACGAGTTGGAGTTTGCAGCTTGAAAATTCACGGACTTTTGCAATAAGCCCTAGTTCAGAATGTTTACTGTCTAGAATAGGATATACGTGACTGATGGCAGCTAAGAAGGTAGAAATGGTCACATCGGTGCCGCTCCTGCATATATATAAATATATTTGCTGTGTGGCTACCTGCAAAAAGTCTAAAATGAGCGTCAAAGTAAAGAAAATTGCTGATCGCCGCAAAAAAGCAGCGAGCCTGTGATGCTATGAGTGAAATGATTAACGATACGACCGAAGGTCCGTGTTCAAATCGTGAGTAGTACACACCTAGGATTACGCAGGACTGACTAATGGAGATTAATAAGCCATAAATGTAACTATTCTACTTTCATTTGGTTCCAAGTCATGCTAGGTCTGAGGTCGCTAAGCGAATGGCTGCCGTCAATCAAAAACAGGCCTTTCGGCACAATGGTGCATGTTTATTCCCTTATCGGAGCGAAAACCCCAGTTTCATTAAATTATCGACCAAAGCAAACAATTTAACGACCCTGTGATGCAATTTAACTTTGATAAACTCGACGATGAAATGTCCTGGATTTTAAGCTCTGGTATACACAACTGAACAGCATTGAGCGGATAACGTTAAGCTTACACTGAGGTTGATCAAAGTATTGTAGCGATTACACGTGTAGCACAATGAAATTACAACAATAGTGAAATGGTTATAAATGCGCCTATTTTCTTATCGAGTGTTCCTTGTCTCTAACGCCCTCTTATCCTCACAATCTGTTTATTGGCTAAGGCAAATCGAAAGAGAACACCTATCGATGACAGACACAATATCTATGTTTTAAGTGGGCCTTCGATTCTTTGTATGAGAAAAACAAAATATTTGCACGCATATATAAAGCAAGGTTGTGCACGCTACAGACACAACATTAATCATGGTCTTGTCTAACGTAGCTTCAGTCCTGCAGGTCGTGCTTCTACTATTCGGTATGGTAACATGTACAGCATATCTTTTCAGAGGTTGCTAGCGACACTTATTTTGTGGTATACAATATTGAAAATGCTATCCTATATTATAAAAACATTTTTTACCGAACAATTGTTAAGTTAATTTAATTTCCCAATCCATATATAGATATATATTTATTTCGATAATAAAAGGTAAAAGTAATATAGGATAAAAAAGATGTCGTATTGGTAAAAAACGGTTTTTAAGCGAAATTTTTAAGGATCACGAATAATTCATATATACAACCTCTAATCCATGTATAAAAACATGCCATCTCTAAAGTGTACAGGATGAAAAATCTGCATTGAACTATTTTAAAAAAAGTATTTGAATAAATTCCCACGTGCTACCAAACAGACCAATATCCATTGAAAAAACGCATGAACACGATAAGAAATCATTCGTGTAGCTTAAAAACATGCTTAGTCCTATCGAGGCAGGTGTACAGCACGCTGTGCTGTAATGTTCAATTTAAATGCAAAATTTACAATAAAATGAGCGTTCTCCATGTCCAATAAAAGTTAGGCCATACGATATAAGCAGACCAAAAAAGTACTCTCCTTACTGCATACATCTCCAGATGGCGTTTTTCACACGGTTTATTTCATGGAAGCGGACGAGAGGACGTTTGCTAAAAATGCAGTGATAAATAGCACTTAGCAGTTTTTTTATCTAAACGGATGACGCATTGAACAATTTTTAATTGACATTTAATAAAATATTGAGAATCTTGACAAGTAGCTATACGCAAATTAATAACCTAGACACATATTTGAAGGTGGTTATAAACTGGCATACAGCTAGAATTTTTTTTCATTTTCTGTAAACAGCACCTCCAGGGTATACCACAAAGCCACGTATCATATTGGTTTATCAATATAAAAACATTTACTCACACTGTGTTGTATTGTTTCATGCAGTAAACCATATTTATAGGTTTGCATGCTCTTTTTGCTATGTGAATGCAGGATTTACAGTTCTGCTAGTCCTGCAAGCAAACTTCCTCAATCTTTAAATGTTTAATTATTTCTCCTATACCAGCGGGAACGCATTTACGAAAAGTATTTTAGGTACTTAAAGTAACTGTTAGAAGTACTTTGTATTTGTTAAGAAAAATACAAATTTTCCCTTAATTTTCAGCGTGTGAAGACGTCAAAAATAGCTATAAATTAGAAAAATAAATTTAAATAGTTTGTTGAGTATTTAAATTAAAGCAACTATTTCCTTGAAACAAAAATAATTGCATTAAGTAAAAATTTCATGCATATGTGGGAATGATCAAATACGTAGTTATTGAATATTGTTGAATGAATGCTTTGTTAATTTCCCGAGTTTTCCGGTTACTTATTGAAAAGTTTAATTTTTGTCCATTTCTTCGACGTTTTCATCAAACCCTTTTTAAACAAGATATACATTAGAAGCATTTAGCGAAGAAATGAACTTCTGGATATAATTCCCTATGCAGATGGTCATAATGAGCAAATATGGAAATGCTTCAAGAGAGCAAACCACATTTTCGAGCATACATCAGGTCTGCTAGATACCACGCATATTGTTATATCTACGATTCATAGAAAACGTTTCCAAAAAGGTTATCTCTTTAAAAAGTGCTTTTATTAGATAGTTAACGTACGAACCTCTGCGTATATTAACTTTTTGTAAGGTACCCTCATATGGAAATTGGGTTCTTTTGACAAATTTTTGTATTAACCTAAAGAAAAACGATTAAATTTGACTGGAAATAAAAAAAACCTTACTTTTTTTAAAAAAAAATTATTTTTTTGCTTAAGGACATTTATTCTGAGGTCCGTTATAAATGTATGCATGCAAAAAAAGCAGACCACGTAAATTAATATTTTTTTGCAAATACTTTTTATTATTTTAATATCTTTTCATGGTCCAAATAACGCTTGAGCGAAAATTATATTTCTACAGGACTGACATTCAATAAGACCTTCAATAGGCTGTCCTCACGGTTACATGCAGAAACTTTGTTTGCGCGCACGACCAGCTGTGCAGTTAAACAATATCGTATATCAAACCTTTTGGTTTCTGCATTTTTGCAGAAAAACTGAGAGAAAAATGGGAGTCTATTTCCCCAGAAACTTTAAATAGGAGGGCAAATTTCCAATCCACAGCCCTTTTTTATTATTAAAACCACGCAGTTGAGCAAAATAACCTGTCTTTATATACGATTAACGAACAAGTTAAATTTCGTAATGACATTTTTTTGCAGGATTCACAGAACTGTAATAACAAGGCATTCTAGAGGAGCTTACTTTTGATATAAATGCAGGCTAAATACTGTTTACTCGTGGATGGATTAGCACTGCTGGTAATTTTCCATAAGAATAAAATTATACGATAACAGTAATTAATTACATAGACCTCTCAAAATGAACTCTTTTGTATGCCTACTAGCCGTGTTAAAGCATTCACTCTTTCGATAACTCTATAGCTTTCATTTTAATATTAAATACATTATTTTCAATTATTCATCAAAAGGCCTATACAGCGACATGGGGAATTAAAATCGTCAGTTAATTACAGTGTTTAAAATGATCATCAGGTTAGAAGGAGTGATTTTATGGGTATTATTAGGCATCGGAATTTTCCCCTGTGTTCAAATGCGGGCATCAGCGCATTTTGAACGTTGGTTGCGATGCGCATGGTCGACACGTGGGTGTTTTCGCGGTCAGCACTTTGAGGTCTGTACACCAGACGTGCAGCGCTTCCTTGGCTATTCCGCGTGGCTCTATTGGGTGTGTTTTCAGATAGTGTGAATTCAGAGGACGTTGAATTCCCGCGCGCTGTCGGCCAAGGGAGGCAAATTGCTTGAAACACCGCTTTTTAATAGTAGAGAGTTGGTTTTGCTTAACCGATTGCAAATGCCTCGGCTGCGACTTGCACCCGTTTGTGCAGGTATTTACATTAAGGTTTCAATTTGTGGTACATGATCACAATAATGTGAATGAGGATTGAGCTTACAAACCTGATTGATTCTCTCGTTGGCCGAACCAAGCTGCTATGTGCTGGCGTATTTTCTACACTTTGGTCACGTTCTTGATGGTTTCATTTGAAATGCTGTGATCAGACCAGTTGCACTTGTTAATTGATGATCTATTTCTACATCTGCAAAGCTCCTTCCTATCAGCAAGACCGCATAGGCGTCTGTGTTCAACCCAATGCCGGTTGCATAGAATTAATAAATAAACAGGATAACCTCGAATCGGCGCACCAATGTGTGAAAGCCTGCAACTTTCAAAAAGGTAAGATAATTTTTTTGACAGTACTGATTGTACAGGCTCCAAATTTCCGTCAACTTAAAATCAAAAATACTTTTAAATATTCTTTTTCTTTAAACAGTAGGGGGATGAGTTTCCTTTTTCGTTAAATTCCACCTAATTGGCATTGTAACCTGGGCAAAAGAGGTTTATATTGATCGAACTTTATTCCATATAGCATCTTTAAACAAATGTACTTTTATTTAGTTTACATTTGTTGGCCACTTCCGTCACACATGCGCATTAATGTAGGCTCCGTAGGCAACAGTGAAACGTTTGACCACAAAATACGTTTCGAAGATGAGTGGGGGAATAGCAATTTGAGGAACTCTGAAAGTCAGCTTTGCCATTCGTTTTTTTGTTTGAATACGTAGTGCACACAATTGCCTTAATTGCCGCAAGGCATGCACCAAATGTCCACATCTTCCTTCATTTAGTTTCCGGTGCGGTATCAAATAACGCCTTCTCCTGCCTAAATACACAGAGTGGCTGCATCCCATTGACATACTTCGCAGCACCTTCGTCTCTTAATCCTTTCGGTGACTGGACCAAATGCCTTCAAGTATGCCATTCGCTTACAAACGGTAAGCATGTTATGCTATTAATTAATTCACAACAGATTTGGCAAAAGGGCAAGTTAGTTTTTTTTTTAACAAACCCTTTAATCAAAAACTTAAACCTAGCATAATTACCAGCATCTTTTACTCTACCCGTTGGATTTTGTGCCTTCTACACCCTACTGAATGTTAATCGCAATAAATGCGAAAGTGTATTGGCCGCATTATGCTAACATTAATACAGTTTTTTTCCCAGAATACTGTTCTACTTCTTTCTTATTCTAGAAAATGGACACTTATCTGAATGGGCGGACGTTTGCGTGCATCCGATGTCCGGTTGTTTCCCATTTTCTAACCCTAAAGGAAGCGTTGACAATTTTGTGCGATGTTATGTCGACTGTCAAGTGGAGAAAAACGGTAAAATAATTACTTTTTAGTTATCTTACTCATCACAGCGTATCACGTTGCTGCATTTTGCTTGGCAATAACACGTTAATTCAATTATGTCCTGCTAGTTTAAAGGCAATTGTGAACATTTTATTAGTTGTTAAAGCACCTCCAGGGCAACTTTTCAAGCCTGAAGACAGGAAAAAACGTAAAATATCTCCCTCTGTTGCGATCAGTACTAGATTTTTAAGTTTTGTGCTAGCTTACGACCGCACAAAATCGGGAGTATGTTTTGAAAGAATGATACTTACAACATATGTGTACAGTTATAGATCAAGTTTACAGTTATTCAGAAAAAAAATCTTCAGCTCGTTGAGTGACTTTCTTTCGTGACGGGAAGGATTAGCACAGGACCACAGGGTCCTCATTCCTCCTTGGATATAATTATTTCGAGATTATGCATCAGCGGAATGTTTGTCGGCAAACATTTCCCTGGTGTCATCTGAAGCATAAGCCGTTTCCGGGCTGCAGATTAAGAACTATAATCCACAGCATGATGCTGAGGTAGTTAGATATCCCTAGACCCACAATGTTCTCTTACGGGAACGGTGTTATTTTGGGTTTAAGTTTTGAGTTATATCACAATAAATTAATACGACAGCACATAGAGGAAGAAGAGAAAGAAATAATATTTGTTAAAAACACGCATGTACGTCAACGATAACTAAAATGACACATCCAAGAAACAGGAGCCAAGAAAAGGCGTGCAAGTATGCTACACATCAATATCGACTAAATATACAACTTTTTGATGTTAAAATAAAACACAATGGATACTCTTGTCCCTATTCTTTAAAATTAACAGTACTTAGTTGTTTATTCGATAGCTAAATATAAAAAGCAAACACATGCCGGTGAAAAATAAAACTGAATTCAACATTAAGCTAACTGATTAATAAAACAAAAATCTAGTCAAAAAAGCACCACTGGAATGCAAGTTACACAAGCAGTAATTCAACAACAAAAAACGACAGAAAGCTTTATCATAACTAGGCCAACTGAACTGCATTAAATAGCATAATTGTGTAACACCGTCGGTCATTTGACATTGTGCCCTTCATTTAGAAAACCAAACACAAATAAATGACATGTTCGTCTGTCCTTCGGAGTCCAATCAATGCATTCATACGCAATTCTTTACTCAGCCGGGAGTGGATGAACCGTATCAGTTGTTACGAACATGTTATCAGGATTGTGGAGGTAACGAATGTAAGTTGCATACATTTAAGCCATTATTTACTTGCAATAAGAATGCGAGAGAATACTCGTATTCCAGGAATTTCTATTGGTAAAAGAGACATATGGTCGATCACTGGAACAAAAAACTTTTTTTCCTCAGCTTTCGAGCTCTTACAACAGCCCATCGTCAGAGGTGGCGAAACAGCAACAAATGTGGAAGCTACTTGGGGCGTGTGTACAATAACTTAAATTTTGAACGTGCAGAAAATCAATAATTGTGTGTGCTTCCGACTTGCCACTGAGGGCTGTGCTAGCTTGTGCCAGAAGGCACGATGAACAAGTAGGGTGGAAATATTTACAGAAATAGAATCGTCAACAAAACGAGTAATAGTTATGGTGGGAGGGATTGGCAATTTAAAAAGTCATAGGAGAAGGGAAGGAGGATGAGAAGCGAGGGATAATGTAGGCTTGGGCGCCAAATGGCAACGTCAGCATCGAAAGTGGATGATTATGGAGGAGAATAAATATGGCTACTGTTTTTTATTGTATCACAATTAACCATAAATACCACGAAAGCACGTAAAATAAGAGGGTAAAAAATGATCGCTGACACTGGCCAAATTCAATTAACCGAATATCTACTAGCTAAATGCATTTGTATGTATGACACGGAGTAAAGGTATTTGCCGGTTTATATTCTGGGCTTCATCGGTAAGATATCATCGTCTGCAGTGCTTCATTATTCTCTAGACAGATTTAACAGGTAAACTGCTCTTCCCAGGTCATAGATACATTAACGCAAATGCTGTGTCGGCTGAGGTCTGGGTGCAAGTGTGTCAACACGTTGGCTAAACGTCTACTCTTACGGACAGCTCTAATAATAAGTCAAACCTGACTGTAAGCAAATACGCGCGAAACTGTAGTAAAAATGAAGACGTCTGCGCGGAAAATGTCAAGGGCCAGATAACATTAGGAGAGTTGCCGAAGAATCATATATACTGACCTGTGAATTCGGCGGCAGCTGTCATATATCCATTCTTATTAC
>JAYGXS010000006.1:574644-590056 GCA_036362985.1 Ligula intestinalis
TGCACGTCAGGAAGGTTAAAATCGCCTGCAATCAAGCAATACTTAAGATTCAAGTCAGCTGCGGCATGAAATGCCTGCGAGAGACAAAGATCGTAGTCTGCATCGGCATTAGGTGGGCGATAAACACAGCCAACAAGTAAGGAGCATTTGTTTTTTAGAACAACTTGTAGCCAGCAGCTCTCCTCCACCGCTGTGAATTGTGGATAGTCCAACGGGAGAAATGCAAGTGGCTGCTTAATATAGATGCAGCTTCCTCCGCCACGGCCATTGTTTCGATCGTTCCGAACGCACGAGTAACCTAGAACGGAGAGTTCTGAGTCAGCTACAGAGGCCGATGCCCATGTCTCAGTTACCATAACAATGTCTGGGCGGTTGACGAAAACCAGAGTCTGGAGCAGAGGCATTTTATTAGTCAGTGATCTGGCATTTAAAACGACCAATTTAAGAGGGCATGTCTGAGGTTTCGGTGGCGGGACAGCTAGGCCGTCACTGTTACCGGCTTCGACCAGAGCGATGTCCTTTTGACCTGCACTATTTTTCCCTCTCTTATTTTGAGATTTGTCTCGCCATTGCATCTTCGTTTTTCTAGCTCTATTATTAGCTGTCTCATCTTTCTCCGCTCTTTCAACTCGTAATCCGGCTGAAAAAAAACTTGCAAATGCAGACTCCGTAACATTGGTTTGCGCTCTAGCAAGAGTTTCGCCTGTGCTTCAGTTTCTAAAATAACTTTTAGAGGTCGTGGCCGAGAGATTGATTCTAGAGCTGTTGGAGCCTTCCCTATTCGAAATGCCTCAAGAATGCGGAAAGACTCGCCTGGTTTTAGCAACGGTTTGGCGTACACACGCATAAGACCCACGTCATGGTCAATTCGTTCTTGTGCAATTGATGACTCTGACTCTGGGGCCCCCTTTACAACTATTTTCTGCTTGCGACTCAATGGGGCATATGTTGCAAGCTCACGTGCTTCAGCCGAGGGAGCAATTGTAGCCGGTACACGCGGTTCTGATGTACTGGCTATTGGGTAAGCTGAATGCAAACCCGTGAACCGTTTGGCTTTCTTAGGCTTATGCCTCTTTTGAGTTATGATCTTGTCAAACTCTTGGTCATCGCTTTCTTGTGCAGAGTCGAGCAACGATGTGGTGCTAGCATGCAAATTCCGATAATCGCTAGTGTCGCTTAAGCCGACTGACGATTGTATAGCCCGTGGGCTTGACACATGGTCCGATATGCAGGTTTCAGGCGTGTCGACAGACATGTCCAAATCCAAGTCAATATCAGCGTCAACTCGTTCTTGTGCAATTGTTGACGCTATCTCTGGAGCCACCTTTACAACTATATTCTGCTTGTGACTCACTGGTGCATCTGTTGCGAGTTCACGAGTTCCGACCAAGCGGCCATCTGTATCCGGAACTAAAGGTTTGATGGGTCCTGATGTGCCGGTTTTTGGGTTAGCTGACTGCGCATTCCTAGCCCATTTAGACTTTCGAGCCTTTGTAGCCCTATGCTTTTTTGGCTTAATGATCTTATCGACCTCTGTATCATCGCTTTCTAGTGCAGCATCAAGCAACGATGTGACGCTAGGACGCAAATGCAGATCATTGTTAGTGCTGCCTGAGCAGAGTAACGATGGAGTAGACTGCGGATTTATCTTAGTTTCTTTGCGATCGAGTGAGACGCCCGCTGGTTTACTTGGTTCGGCAGGTGATATGCGAGCTTCAGGTTTACCGGCCGAAGCTATCTGAGCATATGTACTTTTATTTATCCCCGGTTTTTGGCCGACAAGGGCTGTTTTAACCGCTGTATAAGAAATATGCGTTTTAAGATAGGCTATCTCTTGTTTCAGTTTATTTACCTCGAGGTAAAGTTCCTGCTTCATCTCCGAAAACTCCTGGCGGAGGACGAAGTCCTCACAGTCTAACTTCGGTAAACGTAGTCGACATCTTGGCCGTTTGGCGGGAGGTGGAGAATTTATAAAATTATCTAAGTGGCCATATCGGCAGTTACTTTCTGGTCGGATATTAACATGGTTGTCAAGGGCCCGTGTCGAAGTGGCCGGGCTGCCTGAGGTGCTAGCACCGCTAATAACCAGATTTGGCGACCCGGGTTCGCGATCAGGCGGAGGCGAAGCGTTTCGTGCTAACGGACTTGTAGCATCTAAAATCTCCATACTATGTAAGATTTTTTTTTGTTACGACCTGCGTCTGATATTGCCAAGTAAGTCGGAAGCCAAACCCAAGAGCCCGTAGGAGTGAGGCGGAGAGAAGACGGATTGGCCAGATAGTGCAGGTTTACTGAGACAAGCAGGTTACAGCAAGTCAGAGTAAAATATTGAGTTCCTAACAGATACAATGAAGTGTGTTTGGTTAAAAAAATTTCCTTAGGAATAACGTGAGAGTCACTTTTATCCTAACGTGAGAGTCACTTTTATCCTAATTATTATGACAATATTAGGATAAGGGTATATAACAACACAATTATATAAGGACTCAGCCTCGGCGTGAAATTCGGAGATGTGCAGATTTTTGTGGCACAGAGGAGTTTTTCACAAAATCGACACGTCCAATAAGCAATTTCCAAACTTTGGAAATAATTCACAGCGGAGGAATTTTCCAGAGCGACCGGATTCAGATTTCCACGTAGAATATTCCAAACTTTGGAAATATATAGTCAATTCTTGAATAATTTCCAAGAAGCGTGCCTTCTATACTGAGATAGAGACTGAAAACACGTAAGCTCGGGAGACTTGAAATTCGCAAACAATTTCAAACGTCGCGCTTTTTTTTTTTGGACCAATTTTTTAAAGGGGGGGCGAACCACATTCAGTGTCATCATAAGACGCACTTGGCAGTTCAGACCCTCTCACAGTTGTCACTGCACTAGAACTGGAGACCAACAAAACATTTTACTAGAAATATAGTTTTTATAATGGCTTACGATCAGCAAATACGACGGCATTACTGACACATCTTAACGCTCTAGACTGGTCATAATTTTTTTTCCATGTGTTGATGTAAATGTTTGTACCGTTGCACTGTACAAACTGTTAGATCCATTCATAATGTCTCGGACCTGACCATAGCCATCCATCCATTGCGCGAAGTTTGAAATTGTTTGCGAATTTCAAGTCTGTCGAGCTAACGTGTTTTTGCTCTCTATCTCAGTATAGAAGGCACGCTTCTTGGAAATTATTCAAGAATTTACTATATATTTCCAAAGTTCGGAATTTTCTACGTGGAAATCTGGATCCGGTCGCTCTGAAAAATTCCTCCGCTCTGAATTATTTCCAAAGTTTGGAAATTGGTTTTTGGACGTGTCGATTTTGTGAAAAACTCCTCTGTGCCACAAAAATCTGCACATCTCCGAATTTCACGCCGAGGCTCAAGCCTTATATCACTGTGTTGTTATATACCCTTATCCTAATATTGTCATAAAATTAAGGATAATAGTGACTCTCACGTTAGCATAAAAGTGACTCTCACGTTATTCCTCAGGAAATTTTTAACCAAACACATTTCATTGCATCTGTCAGGAACTCAATATTTCAATTGGACTTGCTGTAACCTGCTTGTCCCAGTAAACTTGCACTATCTGGCCAATCGATCTTCTCTCCGCCTCACTCCTACGAGCTCATTGATTTGGCTTTCGACTTAATTGGCAGTATCACACGCAGGTCGCAACACAAAAAATCTTACATAACATAAAGACTTTAGATGCTACAAATCCGTTAGCACGAAACGTTTCGCCTCCGCCGGATCTCAAACCCGGGTCGCCAAATCTGGTTATTAGCGGTGTTAGCACCTCAGACAGCCCGGCCAGTTCGACACGGGCCCTTGACAACCATGTTAAGATACGACCAGAAAGTAACTGCCGATAATATTATAAATTCTCCACCTCCCGCAAAACGGCCAATATGTGTACTACGTTTACCGAAGTTAGACTGTGAGGACTTCGTCCTCCGCCAGGAGTTTTCGAAGATGAAGCAGGAACTTAACCACGAGGTAAATAAACTGAAACAAGAGATAGCCCATCTAAAAACGCATATTTCTTAAGCAGCGGTTAAAACAGCCCTTGTCGGCCAAAAACCGGGGGTTAATAAAAGTACATATGCTCAGATAGCCTCGGCCAGTAAACATGAAACAATTAGCAAACCTGAAATTTCTTTGGATAAGAAGCCTCGAAGCTGGTCTATGCTTTCTGTTTCGCGTTAACAATAGTCCTAATCTCCCACAAATTAACGCTCTCCTTCCAGTTGACCGACCTTACGCCACTCGTAACTCTTCCATGATAATTTTACCACCCCATAGCTCCACATCTAGCCGTTCTCGCTTTTTTACCTCCAAATATTCTTTTATTTGGAACAATCTTCCTCTCGATATTAGACTGTCTTCTACACTGTCGTCTATACTGTCTGTTTCCTTTCCAAACACGCAAGTTGTAGATTTTGAAAAGGGTCCTCCTGGCATTTGAAGCTCTTCCCAGGATACTAAAATGGTTTCTAAATATGTTAGCATTTCCCTCTGCAGAGTCAAGCATCACTTCCAAGGGCTGCGAATTCTTCTCCGTTTTTGCAACCTCCGTTGTGGTCTTCGCGATTGGCTCTGGAATCTGGTGGGTCGCAACTTCATGACGTTGCCTTGACTTCTACTGCCTTCTCCTGCCTTCCGGATGACCCCTTCCTAACTCAAAGATATATTATTTTTTCCCATGACCGTAAACGTCCCGAATCCTCAACATCAGGTCCCAAACTAACCACATCAAACCCTTTCACCTATTAAGGCAGTTTTTTCTCCTAAACTTTTTTTGAACTCGGTGGCCCGCTGAAATCATCCACCGATCTAGGAGTTTTTTTTACTGCCGATGACAATTATTTATAAGAGTTCACTGCTTATCATTATTATTTTTATTTTCACGATAGCACTAAGTTTGTAACGACAGGGCCCCTTGGGCCTTAAATATACAAATTATTATTATTATTATTAGTATTATTATCTGCCGAACCAAGTAAACCAGCAGGCGTATCGCTCGATCGCAAAGAATCTAAAATAAATCCGCAGTTTACGCCATCGTAACTCTGCTCAGGCAGCACTAACAATGATCTGCATTTGCGTCCTAGCGTCACATGGTTGCTTGATGCTGCACTAGAAAGCGACGATACAGAGGTTGATAAAATCATGAAGCCAAAGAAGCATAGGGCTATAAAGGCTCAAAAGTCTAAATGGGCCAGGAATGCACAGTCAGCTAACCCAAAAACCGGCACATCAGGACCCATCAAACCTTTAGTACCGAATTCAGATGGCCGCTTGGTCGGAACTCGTGAGCTCGCAACATATGCACCAGTGAGTCACAAGCAAAATATAGTTGTAAAAGTGGATCCAGAGATAGCGTCAACAATTGCACTAGAACGAGTTGACGCTGATATTGATTTGGATTTGGACATGTCTCTCGACACGCCTGAAACCTGCATATTGGATCATGTGTCAAGCCCACGGGCTATACCACCGTCTCTCGGCTTAAGCGACAGTACCAATTATCGGGATTTGCATCCTAGCACCACATCGTTGCTCGACTCTGCACAAGAAAGTGATGACCAAGAATTTGACAAGATTATAACTCAAAAGAGGCATTAGCCTAAGAAAGCCAAATGGTTAACGGGTTTGCATTCAGCTTACCCAATAGCCAGTACATCAGAACGTCGTGCACCGGATACAATTGCTCCCTTGGCTGAAACACGTGAGCTTGCAACATATTCCCCTATTGAGTCGCAAGCAGAAAATAGTTGATTATGTGCTGCAATCTAGAGACAGTGATTTTGCCATATATAGCGTCTATTATGATTTTACTTAGGCCTTTGATCGGGTCGATCATAACCTCCTCCTTCTGAAACTAGCCTCCTTCGGCATAGGTAGCAAGCCACTGAAATTCATATCTTCCTATTTGGGTGCTCGCACGCAATGAGTAAATATTTTTAATGTTATCTCCAACCTCACGCATGTGAGGATTGGAGTTATACAGGGTAGTGTACTGGGTCCGCACCGAGTTTGCCTGTTTGTCAACGACGTTTCACATTGTTTTCAGTATGGCAGACCCTTCATGTACGCTGATGATTTAAAGGTCGCTTATCGATATAAACCGGCAGATCGCAACATCTTGCTCGAGCTGATAAAAAAGGATCTTCAGGCCTTCGCCCAGTGGTGTTGCACATGGCACCTCACCTTTTCATGGCACAAATGTTCCGTTATGGTTGTTGGGGACGATCATTTATTTGAATTAAGCATTGATGGCCACGAACTAAATTACTATAAGTTATCAAGGATTTGGGCATATCCTACTCAAATAGTCTCTATTTGTCAAAGCACTGTGCCCTGATAGTCTCGAAAGCACGCCAAACCACTGGATTTATCCTCAGAAATTTTAAGACTATCAAGGTTAGAACTAGCCTTTATAATATGTACGTGAGACCTATTCTTGAATACTGTTCGCCTCTATTCAGTCTTCTGCGCACTAGTGAACGGAAGAAAATAGAATCGGTGCAGCACTTCTACACTAGAAGAGTTTTTACTACAGAACACCGTAACTTAACCCACCAACAAAGGTGCGAATTTATAAAGCTGGATCCTCTATGGCTCCGTCGATTGCAGAAGGGTCTTTTTTACTGTTTAAACATTTAAATGGTCAAACCTTTAATCCCCTTAGTACAATAAGGCAGCTTGAGCCCTCTCGACGTGCCAGTCATCGAGACGTATTTTTAGTTCTTCCTATGGCACGTACAGTTAAGTACCAGCAATTCTTTTCAGTAAATGCCCTATCAATCTGGAATAAGCTGCCCAAAAGTATTAAAACCCAGCAAAACTACCCTATGTTTAAGAGAGCTATAACTAGTTTTTTTACATTCAGGACAACTTTCACGAATTTTGGGTGCTGACTCGGTGGAATCTCTCTTTCACTCTGATGGCGTTCGTGGACTTTGAACCCCGCCAGGCTTCATGCTGAAGATAATGCTGCTGAAGCAGCAGCCTGCAGTCTGCTAACCCTACAGCCGATAGCGCGCAACTTTTGCCGACAACCATTGAAGGAAGACTGAGAACAGTGTGTTCTTGTGCCAACCCTCTCCGTCTGGAACTAATGTTTTTAAACGATATGAAACAGTTCTCCTACTGATGAGCCAACTTAGCTTACAACTGTACATATATTCCGTTTGTATCATACATTTGAAGGCAGGTTTTTTTCACTTGAAACAAACTCCCTATCTCGCCCAGTATTGACAAAGCAAAAACCTGAAACAAAACCAATACTGGCCGCAACTTAGGGAGTTTGTTTTAGGTTTTTTCCGGTCTTGGAGGTGTTGGAAGGCGCCAAAGAGGTGCATTACCAACTCCTTACAATTGCCTGTAAACTGGCATAATAAACATATTATTATAATTATTATCATTATCGTCAAGCTTTTAGTTCAGGACCAGATAGCGTTCCAGATGATTTTATAAAAGCTGACGCAAATGATATTTTCCGTGTATTTTGTGTACGATATTAAATCTTGCTTTTGAGAGCGGAACCTTTCCTTCGTTGTGGAGGGCATCGCCCATAATGCTAATTCGCAAGTATGGCCGATCGACGTAACTTGACAACTTAAGGCCAATAAATACACTTACCACAGCCTTGTAGAAATTGTAGACCTCGACCAAAGAAAGAGTGATGCGTCACCTGACAGAAAACAGCCTGCCAAACGCAGCCCAATATGAATTTCTCGCGAAAAGATCTTGTGACACCCGCTAGCTCTCTTTCTTTGATTGTTTGCTACAAATTGCGGGTTCATTTTGTCGTCCTTCGTGGGACATATTATTTTCGGCATTTCGGTTCACCTAGCCCTCTGGCGGACTTTCGTTGTTAGCTATTCGATTCACTTTCGCAATAACTCCACCCTCAGAAGACACGACAGGACATGAGTCACAACGAGCATCATCTCCGTCACTGCCCTCTGTCAACAATTCTCCCAGATTCCAGCTTTCTACAAACGGCTTCGTCGTTATAATATGCTTTCTCATTCAGTTGATTGCTTTATACATATTGCATAGAGCTTTAATAAGGTTTATCGTCAGTCTGATCTATCATGGGAGACAAAATAAACGTGTAGATCAGCTTGTAAAAGTCGTGGCGCAAGAGGGACTCGAACTCAAAACCTGCAGTTCACCGATATAAGTCGTTACCACTACACCATCGGGGTGCACTGTAGACTTTTATTTTATTTTGTTTTAAACCCCTAGTCGTAATTTCGAGGGCAGAAGTCGCCAGATTGATGTGACGAAATCGACCCCTGCTCAAAGGTCTTAAAGTCTCTCGAGTTCAGTTGACTGAATTTACGAACACCAAGTTCAGCGTGTTATCAACTCTACCACGAAGACAGAGAATGACAGTAATAAAAATATAACATTAACAGTCCAAAAGCAATCCACTTTACTATTTGATTTCTTAACGGTCTGTTGTGAAAAGATGGTGACAGAAAAAAATTGAAACTATGTGCGTTGGAGCGTGGAACGGACTCCCGGAAGATGTGGTCCTCTCGGATACTGTTGACATTTTTAAACACAAACTTGATTCTCATTTGCTGAGAAACTGTGGCAGATATAATGAACAAAGTGTCAGTAGCAACACCTTGCAACTGGCGCACACTTATCACTGATGTTAAGCCTACATTTGTACATTTGTGTTATGTACTATTGTTACGGTGGACCTATAATGCGATTTTGGTTATGAATAGGGAGCTCAAGGGCAAAAGCCTTCTTTCCTTAATAAAGTGACTTAAAGTGACAGATTTGGAAGACGTGAAGGAATGTTCGCCAGTGCCTGCATTCGAAATGCCGAAATCAACGCAACAAGGAAAGAGAGTCATGCCACCGACCGGATTTGAACCCTGGACCCTCGCGTAGAAGTCAAGCGCCTACCTATTTCGCCATCACGGGATGCAGCAACGATTTCTGAATACCTTTAATTACTACAGAAACTCCATCTAGATTTTCTTTGAAATCTCCTCCTACCAAGCGGATTAAAAGTCATAAAAGTTTAAGGGATGAAACTCATGTAGATGAAGCCTCCGTATAATATTTTTGCACTTTTGAACAAATTTACAAACCTTGAAAATGTGGTTAATAGTCTAAGAGTGGAGATGGGGGAGCTGAAATGTTTCTCTATTTCTCCCTCGTGAGGAGAAACCGGCGATGCGTGAACTTGAGCGAGGAAACCTAACGTAAGGAGTAACAAAATTTCTCGCCGAAGTGTCTAAGCAAAAAAATGATCCGGCAGCCAGGGTGCTTGACGGAGTTGGTAGTCTGCCATGGACAGGGGATACGGTCAACCCACTGGCTTCCCAGAGAACGAAAAAGCGCTCTTGGGCTCCCAAAAAAGGCCAAACAAGCCTAAGTGCTAATATAAGTTGGCCGAGATTGAGCACGAGCCAAACAAAAAGGGTACTCTCGCAGGCCAAAACAAAGGGGAGCGCTGAACCTCGAAGCGAATCTGTACTAACAAACCCTAGAGAAGCAGAAGGGGACGACAGTCGGAAGGTGAGAACCACTCGTATAAACTGGAAAGTCATAAAAGGCATGACAGAAGGTACTTCCGATACCGCAAAATCAAGATAAGCAGAGGACAGTTAGTTATTTAAAAAATATCTGAAATTCCTCCTAAAGGGTGATGACAAGGTCGAAGTACTAAAGACATTCCGAATGGGCCGTATGACAGAATCAAAAGATGGACAACGCCAACCAAGACCGTTGAAGGTTGTTCTGAAGAGTGAAGCTGAGGTCCAGCTATTGTTAATCAGGACACCAATACTTAGATACTCACACCCAACGTTTTTTTCAGCGGGATTTTAACCCCGCAGAGCAGGAGAAATGAAAATTGCTAAAAGTAGAACTCCACAGGAGATTCGAACTCGGCGAGAGCAATCTTCGAATTGTGAAAGGGGAGGTCGTCCATGTCCCGAGATAACTCCTCTGGAAAAAGTCTATAACACTAACAGCCTAGTTGAAATGGACAACAGTCCGTCTACATCAGTTCCGACGGCTCCCTGCATGCAATCTCAAGCAAAAGGCAACCGCCTGAATAAAGTGGTGAATAAGTCTTAATTGAGCTTTCTTAACGCTAATGCCCAAAGTCTTCCCTCAAAAATTGATGAACACAAGGCAGAACTTTCGGAGCGGAATCCTGATGTAGTTTCCATAACGGAAACATGACTTAAAACAGAAATCACAGATTCGGAGATTTCGATTCCAGCATATTAGCTTTTGCGCAAAGACCGCCAAAACCGACAAGGAAGTGGGTTTGTCGTTTATGTCAGAAGTTAAATCTCTGTTGTAGAAAGAGAACACACTGTACCCTGTAGTATGAGTCCGTCTGGTTAAAGATCAAGAAGGCGAATTCACAGAACCTTGAATTTCTGGCCATTTACCGGCCACCAAACATTGTCAGTGGAGACGACGACTCGCTCCTTGGTCTGGTGAAACAAGCTGCTAGCCACCAGGAGGTTCACATCGTTTTTGATTTCAACGCCCCTGCAATGGAATGGAACAACCTGACAGTTGAGGCGGCGTCAAATTCCTTTAGTTCCAACCTAATAAATCTCATGCTTGACCTATCTGTATTTCAGAACGTTAAAGGCATAACCAGATTTTGAGAAAACCAGCGGGCTTCTTGGTTGGATCTCATTTTCACGAAGGATTCATCCTACATAGATGAAGTACATTAATGTGCTTCGCTCGGTATGAGTGACCATACGACGCTAATGTGGGATTGCGCACTCCATAATCAACGGCTGAGGAAATCGGAGGACCAGTCGAACATATGGAAGGCAGATCTCAATTCAATGAAAAAATGCACTATCGTCCGCGAATTGGGACTGCCTGCTCAAGGGGGATCCGGAGGAGGATTGGAGATTTCTCAAGAAGGTTGCATTAGATCAAATCAAGCACTTTTGTCCGTTGAAGGTACACAGGATGACTAGTCGTCCTGCCTGGTTGACGAGAGACCTTAACAGGCAACTGAAGAAGAAGAATAGGAAATGGAAGTTTTTCAGGAAAACTGGGTCGCCAGTTCACCTCGAGGAATTCCGACGCGAAAGAAATGCAGTAAAAAATCAATCCGCCTGGCCAGGAAAAACTATGAATCAAGAATCCTCCAAAAGGCCGAAGAAAAAGCCCAAAATTCATTTCCGCTATTTTAACATAAGATTGAAATTAAGGATCCTGTCGGAGTACTTAAAATGATGATGGGGGAGAAGTCGTTGAGAATAGCGAGAAAGCCGAGTAGTGTGTCCGGTTCTTTGCCTTGGTATTCACTAGGAAAACCGAGCTTCATTTAGATAATGCCAACAGTGATGTTGTAAACGCCGGTCCAGTTCTTAAAAGGATTAAAGTCTCTCGAGTTCAGTTGACTGAATTTACGAACACCAAGTTGAGCGTGTTATGAACTCTACCACGAAGACACAGGATGACAGTAATAAAAATCTGTTATTAACAGTGCAAAGCAATCTACTTTAATATTTGATTGATAAACGGTCTGCTGTGAAAAGATGGTGACAGAAAAAAATTGAAACTATGTGCGTTGGAGCGTGGAACGGACTCCCGGAAGATGTGGTCCTCTCAGATACTGTTGACATTTTTAAACACAAACTTGATACTCATTTGCTGAGAAACTGTGGCAGATATAATGAACAAAGTGTCAGTAGCAACACCTTGCAACTGGCTCACACTTATCGCTGATGTTAAATCTACATTTGTACGTTTGTATTTTGTACTATTGTTACGGTGGACCTATTATGCGATTTTGGTTATGAATAGGGAGCTCAAGGGCAAAAGCCTTCTTTCCTTAATAAAGTGAATTAAAGTGATTAAACTGCATTTGTGGCATGCCGGGTGTTTTCTATGCTTGTTTAGGATTTGGCGAGCATTGAAAGCTTTCCGGTACACCATCTTTTTAGACTCCCATTGGATTTCCGATGGAAAAGCACGTCCAGGATGGACAGTTGTTCGCTTAAATAAGCCTAAAACGTTAAATGAATATCAGGGAATACAGAAATCAGAAGGTAGTGAAAGTCCTGGATCTTTGTGCGCTCAATGATGACAAAGGTATCGTCAACATATTGACTCAAAAACTTGGGCTGATAGTTAGCGAACACGATCGCCTCTTGTTTTTGGAGACTTGCTTCTGCGATAAAACTCGGCAGTGGTGACTTTATTGGCGTCCCCTTAATATGTTCGTACGTTGTCTCCTCGAATGTAAAGAACGTCATTAAGAAGAATTTGAAAAGTTATATGAGATGTCACTGTTTCACCGTCTTGCGCGGCTCATCGTACTGGCTCTCCAGTAGATCGCATATCGGGTCGACGGCCAGGTTATGTGGGATGAAGGATAAGAGAGGGGTGACACAAAATGACACCATGACCTCGTCTTCCTTGGGTTGCACTCCCTCAAGATGCTCCTGGAATTTAGTGGCTGAGCAGACCGTCGTGGCTGTGTTCGACGTTTGTGGCTTTAGATTTCGAGATATCCATTTAGCCACAAGACCTGGCCATCGACTCGATAAGCCAGCTTCTGGAGAACCAGTACGATGAGACGAGCGAGACGGAAAAATTGGAGTCATCTTCGTCTAAAACCTAAAATTTTGCTTTAAGACGTACTTCACATTCGAGGGGACAACGTACGAAAAGATTAAGGGGGCGCCAAGGAGATCGCAACTGTCGGGTTTCATCGCAGAAGAAGTTCTCCGAAAATTAAAGGCGATCGTGTGAGCAAACTATCAGCCCAAGTTTTGGAGTCAATATGTTGACGATACCTTTGTCATCATTGAGAGAGAAAAGGTCCAATAATTGAATAATGTCCTAAATTCTGTTTTCCCGATATCCAGCTTACGATGGAGACTGAAAATAACAACCACCTGCCGTTCCTAGATGTGCTCGTCCATCGAAAACCCAAAAGGAGCCTCAAAAGGACTGTGTACAGTAAGGCTATCAACACGCGCTAAATCCTAAGCTACCATTAAAAACACGCGGCAGACCACAAACGCAGTTAAGTGCGAAAACTATAAAAACGGGCAGAAACACACTGCAGTGATCCGCATGATCGGAAGTTTCATTTACGATATATCCAGCGTCTCTTCTTGGCCAACGGATATCCTTGAATTTTCGTAAAACGTAGCAGACAGTTTGCATCGAACTGAGAGCCGGCAGCCCAGCTACCGAAATTATGGCGCACGCTACCATATATTGACGGTTTTCGGAGGCAGTCTCCTGTCTTTTAAAACCCCTGGGGATCAGCATTGCCCACCGACCAGAGGCAACAATATGACATCTCGTCATGCGGCCGAAGGAACCCCTGTATCGAGGTGAAATCACAAACTTGGTTAACCGGGACAAATGTGATTCATGCGAGGTCGCCTATGTCGGAAAGACCGAGAAGCGGTGTCAGAGCCGAATTTGAGAACACAGCAGGGCTATAGAAATGATGCAGCGAATTACGTTGGTGGCGGAATACTGCGCGAATTCCGTGCACAAATTCGCGTTCCAGAATGCCGAAATTCAAGGTCGACGAAATGACCGCGTGGTGATGGAAACAATCGAGGCCCGGCACATGGGGACCATCTCCATTAACCGTTGTCTATCGCTTCCCACAGCCTAGCAAGCCCTCCGAAAGAAAATAAATGAAGGCAAAAGTAAACAACAAATTTGACGGAACGTGAATACGGACCCTCACGAGCCCATGGGCACCTCTGACCACCACGTGAACTTTGTTTAGTTCGGAAGTTTGACTTATGAAGCCTTATAAGCCCGTAGCAGTTATCTATCAAGTTTCCCAAGATGCTTTCATACCTTTCTTACTGCTATTATGACTTGGCCGGCATCGGCCTTGCAGTTGGTAAACCGTTGGAGACCTCTGACCACCACATGCACTTTGTTTAGTTTGGAAGCCTATTCGATCGGTTTTCACACATTTCTAAGTAATTATATACCCGATAAGCAGGGTCAGCAAATTGCAGGTGGCGAGGCGTTGATGAACTGCGGTTCGATGAAGTGCTTATGACCCATCTGATAGACTCCAGTGGTGGACCAACTGTGCCGTCTGTATGTGTGTTTGTTTGCGTTGTCCGATTAGCTGGTTTTTAGGTTAACGCTTGACTGATGAAAGCTAATATGCCCGAAAGACTTCTCTAGCAATTTACCATCAGATGCTGGCCTACACCACTTACTGCTATTATGACTTGGCCGGCATCGGCCTTGCAGGCGATCACCCTTTGGCAACATTTTACCACCACATGAACTTTGTTTAGTTCGGTAGCCTATTCGATCGGTTTTCGCACATGTATGAGTGAATATATACCCGATCAGCATTGACAGCTAATTGCAGGTGGCGAGGCGCTGATGAAACGCGGTTCAATGAAGTGCTTATAAACCATCTGATAGACTCCAACTGCCCTGTCTGTAGGTTCGTTTGTTTTTTTGTCGAATAAGCTGGTTTTCAGGGTTATGCTTGGCTGGTGAAGGCAAATAAGCCCTAAACAGTAAAGTTTCAAGTTACCTAAGATGCTCTCATACGGCACTTACTTTTTTTGTGATTTGATCTGCATCGGCCTGAGAAACGTTCTTCCGTCGGAGTCCTCTGAACACCACATGAACATTGTTTAGTTCGGAAGCCTATTCGATCCGTGTTCGCTTATTTTTGAGTGAATATATTCCCCGTCAACAAAGACAGTAAATGGCAGGTGGCGTCGCGCTGATGAAGTGCGGTTTGATGAAGTGCTTTTGACCCATCTGATAGACTCCAATGGTGGACCAACTGCGCTGTCTGATAGTAAGTTTTTTTTGTCCGATTAGCTGGTTTTTAGGGTTATGTTTGGCTGATGAAGGCAAATAAGCCCTTATCAGTTCAGTATCAAGTAACCCAAGATGCTCTCGTACGGCATTTACTTTTTTGTGATTTGGACTGCATCGGCCTGAGAAACGTTCTTTCGTCGGAGTCCTCTGAACACCACATGAACTTTGTTTAGTTCGGAAGCCTATTCGATCCGTGTTCGCTTATTTTTGAATGAATATATTCCCGTTCAACAAAGACAGCAAATGGCAGGTGGCGTCGCGCTGATGATTTGCGGTTTGATGAAGTGCTTTTGACCCATCTGATAGACTCCAATGGTGGACCAACTGCGCTGTCTGTAAGTAAGTTTTTTTGTCTGATTAGCTGGTTTTTAGGGTTATGTTTGGCTGATGAAGGCAAATAAGCCCTAAACAGTTCAGTATCAAGTTACCCAAGATGCTCTCATACGGCACTTACTTTTTTTGTGATTTGGACTGCATCAGCCTGAGAAACGTTCATCCTTCGGAGTGCTCTGAACACCACATGAACTTTGTTTAGTTCGGAAGCCTATTCGATC
>JAYGXS010000006.1:590066-642549 GCA_036362985.1 Ligula intestinalis
ACCCATCTGATAGACTCCAATGGTGGACCAACTGCGCTGTCTGTAAGTAAGTTTTTTTTGTCCGATTAGCTGGTTTTTAGGGTTATGTTTGGCTGATGAAGGCTTATAAGCCCTAAACAGTTCAGTATCAGGTAACCCAAGATGTTCTCATACGCCACTTTCTGCCTTTGTGATTTGGACTGCATCGGCCTGAGAAACGTTCTTTCGTCGGAGTCCTCTGACCACCACATGAACTTTGTTTAGTTTTGACGCCTATTTGATCGGTGTTTGCTTATTTTTACGTGAATATATACCCGATCAGCATTGACAGCAAATGGCAGGTGGCGAGTCGCTGATGAACTGCGGTTCGATGAAGTGATTAAAACCCTTATGATAGACTCCAGTAGTGGACCATCTGCGCCATCCGTGGTGGACCGATTGCGCTGTCTGTAAGTGCGTTTGTTTGTGTTTTCCGATAAGCTGCTTTTCAGGGTGTCGCTTAGCTGATGAAAGCTAATAAGCCCAAAAGGATTCTGTATCAAGTGACCCAATATGCTCTCATACCCAACTTACTGCTTTTATGACTTGGCTGGCAGCGCTTTTGCAGGCGGTCACCCGTTGTAGACCTCTGACCACCACATGAACTTTGTATAGTTCGGAAGCCTATTCGATCGGTTTTCGCACACGTTGGAGTGAATATATACCCGATCAGCATTGACAGAAAATGGCAGATGGTGAGGCGCTGATGAACTGCGGTTCGATGAAGCGCTTATGACGCATCTTATGGAATCCAGTGATGGAACAACTGCGCCGTCTGTTAGTGCGCTTGTTTAAGTTTTCAAATTAGCTTGGTTTGTAGGTTTATGCTTGGCCGGTGACGGCTTATATGACCGAAACAGTTCAGTATCAAGTTACCCAAGATGCTCTCATACCCTACTTACTGCTTTGATGACTTGGCCGGCAGCGCGTTTGCAGGTGGTCACCCTTTGGCGACCTTTGACCAAATCATGAACGTTGTTTAGTACGGTAGCCTGTTCTATCTGTTTTTGCACATGTATGTGTGAATATATACCAGATCAGCATTGACAGCAAATGGCAAGTGGCGAGGCGCTTATTTTCTGCGGTTCGATGAAGTGCTTATAACCCATCTGATAGACTCCAATGGTAAACCAACTGCGCTGTCTGTAAGTGCGTTTGTTTGTGTTTTCCGATAAGCTGCTTTTCAGGTTAACGCTTGGCTGATGAAAGCTAATAAGCCCAAAAGGATTCTGTATCAAGTGACCCAAGATGCTCTCATACCCAACTTACTGCTTTTATGACTTGGCCGGCAGTGCTTTTGCAGGCGGTCACCCGTTGTAGACCTCTGACCACCACATGAACTTTGTATAGTTCAGAAGCCTATTCTATCGGTTTTCGCACATTCCTGAGTAAATGTATACCCGATCAGCAGTGACAGCACACGGCAGTTGGCGAGGCGCTGATGAACTGCTATTCCATAGAGTGATAATGACCCATCTGATGGACACCAGTGTTGGACCAACAGCGCCCCGTGTAAGTGCGTTTGTTTGCATTGTCCGATTAGTTGTTTTCAGGGTAATGCTTGGCTGATAGAGGAGTATAAGCCCGAAACAGTTCTGCAGCAAGGTACGCCCAGATGCCCCCATACCCCACTTACCGCTATTATGACTTGGACGGCATCGGCCTTGCAGGCCGTCCCTATTTGTGCACCTCTTGACACCCCATGAACTTTGTTTAGTTCGGATGCCTATACGATCGGTGTTCGCACATTCCTGAGTGAATGTATGCCCGATCAGCAGTGACAGGAAATGGCAGGTGGCGATGCAATTGTAAACTGTGGTTGGATGAAGTGCTTATAACCCATCCTTACTACTCCAGTGGTGGACCAACGGCGCCGTCTCTAAATGCGTTTGTTTGTTTTTTCCCATATGCAGGTTTTCAGGGTTATGCTTGGCGATAGAATTATGAATCAATAAATCCCCAAAGGCAGTCATACCCCCCCTTACTGCTGGTATGACTAGGATGGCGTCGGCTTGGCAAGCGGTCACCTGTTGGAGACCTCTGACCACCACATTAACTTTTTGTATATTGGAAGCCTATACGATCGGTTCTCGCACATTTCTGAGTGAATATACACCCGATTCTCAGTAACAGCAAATGGCATGTTTCGAGGCGCTTGTATACTGTAATTGAATGAAATGCTTGTGACCCATCTGATGAACCCCAGTTGTGGACCAACTGCCCAATCTGTAAGTGCGTTTGTTTGTGTTTTGCGATTTGCAGGTTTTCAGGGTAATGATTGGCTGACAGAAAATTTAGGTATTAAGTGACCCCCAGATGCTATCATACCCCGTTTACTACTATAATGACTTGACCGGCATCAGCCTAGCATGAAGTCACCCGTTAGAGACACATGACCACCACATGAACTTTGTGTATATCAGAAGCCTATACGATCGGTTTTCTCACATATCTGAGTGAATTTACACCCGATCAGCAGTGACAGCAAATGGCAGGTCTCCAGGCGCTTGTGGACTGCGGTTCGATGAAGTGCTTTTGACCCATCTGATAGACTCCAGTGGTGAACCAACTGCGTTGTCTCTTATGTGTTTGTTTGTGGTGTGCGATAAGCTGGTATTCAGGGCATATATTGGCTGATGAAGCCTTATAAACCCGAAACAGAACTGAAGCAATTGACACCCACATGCATTCATACCCCACATACTGGTATTATGACTTGACCGATACCGGCCCTAGGAGGCGGTCACCTGTTGGAGACCTCTGACCACCACATAAACTTTGTGTATTTTAGAACACTATTCGGTGTTCGCACAATTCTGAGTGAATGTAGATCCAATCAGCAGTGACTGCAAACGGCAGATGGCGAGGCGCCGATGAACTGCGGTTCGAGGAAGTGCTTATGACCCATCTGATAGAAACCATTGGTGGACCAATTGCGCCGTCTGTAAGTGCGTTTGTTTGTTTTGTACGATAAGCTGGTTTTTATGGTTATGCTTTGCTGATGAAGGCTAATCCACCCGAAATAGTTTTGTTTCAAGTAACCCCTAGATGTAGTCATACCCCACTTACTGGTTTTATGATTTGACCGGCATCGCCCTAACTTGTGGTCACCCGTTGGAGACCTCTGACCACCACATGAACCTTGTAAAGATCGGAAGCCTATACGATCGGTGTTCGCACATTTCTGAGTGAATATATACCCGATCAGCAGTGACAGCAAATGGCAGGTGGCAAGGCGCTGATGTACTGCGGTTCGATTAAGTGCTTATAAACCATCTGATAGAATCCATTGGTGAACAAACTGCGCCATCTCTAAGTGTGTGCGCTTGTGCTGTCCCATAAGCTGGTTTATAGGGTTATGCTTGGCTGATGAATAATAATAATAATATAAAAATAATATGTTTATTATGCCAGTTTACAGGCAATTGTAAAGAGTTGGTAATGCACCTCTTGGGCACCTTCCAACACCTCGAAGACCGGAAAAAACCTAAAACAAACTCCTTATGTTGCAGCCAGTATTGGTTTTGTTTCAGGTTTTTTGTTTTGTCAATACTGGGCGAGATAGGGAGTTTGTTTAAAGTGAAAAAAACCTGCCTTCAAAGGTATGATACAAACGGAATAAAAATACAGTTGTAAGCTGAGTTGACTCATCAGCAGGAGAACTGTTTCATATCGTTTAAAAACATTAGTTCCAGACGGAGAGGGTCGGCACAAGAACACAGTGTTCTCAGTCTTTCTTCAATGGTTGTCGGCAAAAGTTGCGAGCTATCGGCTGAAGGGTTAGCAGACTGCAGGCTGCTGCTTCAGCAGCATTATCTTCAGCATGAAGCCTGGCGGGGTTCAAAGTCCACGAACGCCATCAGAGTGAAAGAGAGATTCCACCGAGTCAGCACCCAAAATTCGTGGAAGTTGTCCTGAATGTAGAAAACTAGTTACAGCTCTCTTAAACATAGGGTAGTTTTGCTGGGTTTTAATACTTTTGGGCAGCTTATTCCAGATTGATATGGCATTTACTGAAAAGAATTGCCGGTACTTAACTGTGCGTGCCATAGGAAGAAATAAAAATACGTCTCGATGACTGGCGCGTTGAGAGTGCTCAAGCTGCCTTATTGTACTAAGAGGATTAAAGGTTTGACCATTCAAAGTTTAAACAGTAAATATAGACCCTTCTGCAATCGAAGGCTTATTAGCCCGAACCAATTCTGTATCAAGTAACCCCAGATGCAGTCAAACCCCAGTTGCTGTTTTTATGCCTGGGCTGGCATCGGCCTAGCAGGCGTTCTTCCGTAGGTGTCCTCTGAACACCACATGATCTTTGTTCAGTTCGGAAACCCATTTGATCGGTGTTCGCACACTTCTGAGTGAATAAATACGCCATCAGCAGTGACAGCAAACGGCAGGTGTCGAGTTTCTGATGAACTGCTGTTCGATAAGTGACGAAATGCTTATATCAGATCGCCACTTAGCTGTCTGTAATAGATCGAGATTAGCTAAACGTCTTTCGTAGGGTAAAAAGCTCTGACCGGTATTCAGTTTGGTCGCGCGCCTTTGGACCTTCTCGAGGGAATTTAGGTCTTTCGCTGTCCAGGGTTTCCATGCTTGGATTGCGAACTCCAACTTCGGCCGCTTAAATGTTCCAAAAACCTTAGCAAAGCAGTCTTTATCGAAGGCACAGAGAGCACTTTTGACAAGATAGAGGAAGGACATCGCAGACTTGGCTACTTTTGCGCAGTGCAGCGAGGGCTTAAAAAACGTAGAGATCCATACTCCCAAATCTTTCTGCGCGTCCACTTCTTGCAGTTGGATGCCATTTAGGCTGTCAACCATGGGGTTCTGAGAGCTATGTCGGCCAACTCGTAGGATACTGCATTTGTTCTCGTTAAACGGCAGAAGCCAGTCTTGAGACCAAGTTTGAAGACGGTTTATGTTTAGCTGCAAATGTTCTTCGTCAGCTGAATTTCTGATGACGTTCCAAATCTTAATGTCATCGGCAAACATAGCCACATCCCAGTCCAGTTCATGGACGGAGTCATTGACGTATATAATGAACAGTACAGGGCCAAGGACAGAGCCTTGGGGGACACCACTCTCGACTGCAACGTCTGCCGACTGCTGGTCACCAATATGGACAGCTTGAGAGCGACCAAGTAAGAAGCTTTGAATCCACTTCAGCATATTTCCTCGAACACCTATTTGGCTGAGTTTGTGCAGAGGTCGTTGATGTGGGACGCTATCAAAAGCCCTCTTGAAGTCGATGTAGATTACATGAAGCGGATTTCCTCCATCAACTGCCCGAGTCCAGCGTTCCAAACAATGGAGCAGGTTCGTCACGCAGGACCTGCCTCTGCGGAACCCATGCTGCGCATCCGATAGAAGGTTATGCTGCTCTAAGAAACGCATCAGCTCTCGTTTTACTACTTTTTCCATTATCTTGCAACAGATCAAAGTGAGGCTGATTGATCTATAACTGTTTGCAGAAACCTTTCTGCCGCCTTTATACAACGGTGTGATCCGTGCGGATTTCCAATCGGCGGGTAAACAACCTGCGTTAGATGAGGTACTGAAAAGCATAGAAAGCGGTTTGGCTAGCTCCTCAGCAAGTTATTTCAGTAATTTAGGCGGGATGTCATCGGGACCGGATGATTTCGAGTCATTTAGTGCCATTAACTCCTGAAGAATGGTTGCTTCGGCGAAGGCCACATTTTCAATCTTTGGACCGTCACTAAGCCATAGTTTGGAGGAATGAATCCGATTTCAGTTTTAAAGTTCGATTTGAAAAATTGTGAAAGATGCTTAGCTTTTGCTCCATCCTCACTCATTTCTGTTCCATCGCTAGCCTTCAGAAGGGGAACTGGGTCCCGGTTTCATGTGGTCTTTCTTAAGAAGCCATAAAATAGCTTCGGATTTTAACCGTCCGGTTTAGTAAATCTTTTTCAAAGTCTTTGCGCGCTTTGAAGATAAGTCGCTTAAAGAGGTTCCTCTGCGTTTTGTATGCATTTAGGGATACCAGATTCCTGTCTGCTCTATACTTTCTAAACAATCTCCCCTTTTTATTTGTCTCTTTCTTCAGCGCTTGAGTCAGCCACTGAGGTTTGTTGTTTAGCTTCTTCTGTGTAATCAGACAGTGGTTTCTCAGGAGAGTATGCAATAACTCACTGAACCATCCCCAATCATCGGCTATATTGCCAGAAAAAACCAATTCCCAATTAATGTTGTTTATTTCGGTCTTCATTTGATCAAAGTCACCACGCCAAATATTCCTTTTAACCTTGGTTGGTTGTTCAGGTACCGAAAATATAGAATAGTCCCAATTTAGTACGATGTGATCACTTTTACCTAGAGGAGGTAGAGATTGCACCACGTCGATGCTGTCCAGCGATTTCGTAAGTACCAGGTCAAGGCAGTTTGATTGCTGCCCCTCACGCACACTGGTGGGAAATAGAACGTGTTGACTGAGATATGCATTAAGTGTCAGAGCTAGTAAACGCCATTCGAATGCTTGCTCTGGGCCTCGTGCGTATGATGAACCCCAATCGATAAGCGGGGCATTGAAGTCTCCCATAATCAAGACGTCGAGCCGAGCAGCTAATCTCGCTAACTCTTCTAGTAGACCAGTGTCAGCCTCACGATCATATCAAGGCGGACGGTACACGGTCAGAACTTCCAGGCTGGGTGATTCCGGTACCTTTACAGTAAGCCAGATGGCATCGGTGCTGCAATGAAACCGCTCTGTTTTTTCCGAGACTAGCAGTCCTTGTTTGACGTAAGTTATAATTCCTACTCCTTGGCGCCCTCTTCTATCTCTCCGGAACAGATTAAAGCCAGGTAGTGCCGCTTCGCGGTCATCCACGTTTTCAGACAGCCAGGTTTCTGTCAGAGAGATAATGTCGGGAGAAAGGTCATATATCTGCACTTTTAGTTCATCTAACTTGGACAACAGACTCTGTGCGTTGGTTTAGAAGAATTTAAGTGACATATTTTTGACGAATTTTGTCTCGGTGGAATTTGTACTTTGTTTGAAATTGGCTGTGTAAGCCACGCTCAGGCCATTGTTCGAAGTATTATCGGTTGGTTCAAGAACCTCATATTCCTGTGAATAATCTTCCCGTTCGAGATTACCAGGCTGATCTCGCCATTTTTTCTTCTCGAAATTAATTCTGCCACAAGTTCCCGACGTTTCAGCCGTTCCGCTAGAGAGTACTCCAGTTGAAAAAAAACTTATTTGTGTGACTGGCGAAGGCTGGTCTTTTTTGATAAGATCAGTTTAACGTGTTCGTTATTCTGCATCACAATTTTTAGAGGTCGTGGTCGCGGCGTACCTGTGGCCTCGTCAGGTTTTTTTCCGATCCGAAACGATTTCAGAACTGGAAATTCCAAACCTGGCTCGAACAGGCCGTTTAGAACATGGTTGAAGGATGCCATGTCCTCCGCGTTATGGTCTGAACTGACTGAAGTACATTCTTCTAGGCCCTGGACAATAATACAGTGCTGTCGTCCCTGTGGGTGTTGGAAAACTTTTTCTACAGTGTTTGTCATATTGGCCTCTGTGTGACTCGAGCTCGGGATGGCCGATGTAGATGGTTCCCCAGCATGGGCCTCATTTCTGTTGCTTTGTGTATTCGGCAAGCCAAACCCTTCGTTGTTGCATGTCATTTTGGTGTTGGACACGGTTTCTAAGTTGGCCTCAGAATCCGTGTCTGCGATCTGGGAGCTTGGGCTGGCAGTGGGCCTCGAGCTCTGACTGGCTGGAGTCAATATTTCGCCAGTATTGTCTTTGCTGTTTTCGCTAGGGGTGCTCGCGAGGTCAGGCACGGCAGCTTTAGGCATCTTCACGCTGGGTGTTGGCACAGTCTTGCAATTTTTTTATGAGAGCCTTAGGTTTTGGTGGTGGCCCAGCCGTCCCTTTGTTGTCCACAGCGGGGGTGTTCGAATTAGCCTCCACTGTGGCTGCATGGTCAACTATGGGAATCTGTACTTTAGGTATAGGTACAAACGTAGGTTTCTGAGGTGTTCTACACGTAAGCTCGGCAGCTGTCAGGTTTTCTGTTGTCACGTGGGTCTGCTGGATAAAATCTCTCATGCCCTTCATTTCTTCTTCGAGTTTTTCCTTTGAAACGAGGGTCTGCAGCATAAACTCCTGCATATTTTTTCCACGTCGACAAGTTTATCAAACTTAGAGGCTAGCACATCATATCCGTCGCAATAGTCTACTACTTGCGGCGGTCGCACCCAATTGGTAAGACTTTTGGATCTTACACCCACTTACTGCTATTATGACTTGGCCGGCATCGGCCTGGCAAGCAGTCACACTTTGGAGACCTTTGGTCACCACATGCACTTTGTTTCGTGCGGAAGCCTATTCGATCGGTGTTCGCACATTTCTGAGTGAATAAATACCCGATCAGCAGTGACAGCAAATGGCAGTTGGCCAGGCGCTGATGAACTGCGGTTCGATGAACTGCATATGACCTTTCTGCTAGACTCCAGTGGTGGACCATCAGCACCAATTGTGAGTGCGTTTGTTTGTGCTGCCCCATAAGCTGGTTTTCAGGGTTATGCTTGGCTCATGAAGGCTTATAAGCCCAAAACCGTTCTGTATCAAGGTACCTCCAGATGCAGTCATACCCCACTTACTGCTATTATGAATTGGCCGGCATTGGCCTAGCAGGCGTTCTACCACCGAAGTCCTCTGACCAACACATGAACTTTGTTTAGTTTGGAAGCCTATTAAGTCTGTGTTCGCACATTTCTGAATGAATATATACCGATCAGCAATGACAGCAAATGGCAGGTGGCGAGGCGCTTGTGAACTGTGGTCCGATTAAGTGTTTTGACCCGTCTGATCGACTCCAGTGGTGCACCAACTGCGCTGCCTGTAACTGCGTTTGTTTGTGTTGTCTTATTAGCTGGTTTTAAGGGTAATTAGTGGCTGATGAATCTTGAACCAAGTCTCTCTCAAGTTATCCAAGATGCTCTCATACACCTTTTACTGTTGTTATGACTTAGCCGGCATCGGCTTAACTTGCGGTCCCCCGTTGGAGACCTCTGAACACCACATTAATTTTGTTTCGTTCGGAGGCCTATTTGATCGGCGTTCGCATTTGTTTTAGTGAATGTATACGCGATCATCAGTGACAGCAAATGGCCGGTGGCGAGTTGCTGGTGAACTGTGTTTTGATGAAGTGCTTATGACCTTTCTTATTGACTCCAGTTGTTTTTCAACTGCGCCGCCTATAAATGCGTTTGTTTGTGTTGTCCGATTGCTAATTTAAAGGGTAATGCTTGGAAGATGTAGGCTTATAAGCCCGAAACAGCTCTGTATCAACTTATCCCCAGATGCAGTCATACCCAACTTACTGCGATTATGACTTGGCCGGCATAGGCCTAGCAGGCATTCTTCCGTCAGAGTCTTCTGACCACCACATGAACTTTGTTAGGTTCGGAAGCCTATTCAATCGGAGTTCGCCCATTTCCGAGTGAATGTATACCCGATCAGCAGTGACAGCAAATGGCAGGTGCGTGGCGCTTGTGAATTTTTGGTCAACGAAGTGCTTATGACAAATATAATCGACGCCAGTGTTGGACCAACAACACCGTCTGCGATTGCGTTTGTTTGTGTTGTCCGATAAGTTGGTTTTCAGGGTTATGCTTGGCTACTGAAGGATAAAAAGCCCGAAAAACGTCTGTATCAAGTAACCCCTAAATGCAGTCATACACCCACTTACTGCAATTATGACTTGGCCGGCATTGGCCTGGCAAGCCGTCACACTTTGGAGATCTTTGACCACCAGATGAACTTTGTTTAGTTTGGAAGCCTATTCGATCGGTGTTCGCACTCTTCTCAGTGAATATATACCCGATCAGCAGTGACAGCAAATGGCAGTTTGCGAGGCGCTTGTGAACTATGGTTCAATGAAGTGCTTCTGACCAATCTGATAGATTCCAGTGGTGGACCAACTGCGGCGTCTGAAAGTGCGTTTGTTTGTGTTGTCGGACAAGCTGGTTTTCAGGGTTATGCTTTGCTGATAAAGGCTTATAAACCTTAAAAAAAATTTTTATCCAGTGACGCCCCAATTACAGCTTTTATGACTTGGACCGCATCGGCCTTGCAGGCGGTCAACCGTTGGGAACTTCTGACCACCACATGAACTTTGTTTTGTTCGAAAGCCTTTTCAATCGTTGTACGTTCATATCGGAGTGAAAATAAAGGCGATGGGCAGTGACGTCGAATATCAGTTGGCGAAGCGCAGGTCAACTGTGATTGGATTTAATGATTATGACCCATCTGAGAGACCCCAGTGGTGGACCAACTGCGCCGTCTGTAAGTGCGTTTGTTTGTGTTGCACGATAAGCTAGTTTTCTGGGTTATGCTTGGCTAATGAAGGCTAATTAGCCCGAAACAGTTCTGCATCAACTAAACCCCAGATGCTTTTGTGCCCCCATTAATGCTATATTGACTAAGCCGTCATCGGCCTGGCACGTGGTCAACCGTTCGAGACCTCTGACCACCAAATGAACTTTGTTTAGTTTAGAAGCCTAATCGATCTGTGTTCGTACGTTTCTGAGTGAAAATATACGCGATCAGCAGTGACATCGAATGGCAGTGGGTGAAGCGCTGATAAACTGCTGTTCCATTTAATTCTTATGACCTATCTGAGAGACTCCAGTGATGGACCAACTGCACCATCTGAAAGTGCGTTTGTTTGTGTTGTCCGATTAGCTCGTTTTCAGGGTAATGCTTGGCTAATGAAGGCTAATAAGCCCAAAACGGTTCTGTATCATGCAGCCGCCAAATGCTGTCATACTCCACTTACTGCTTTTATGACTTGACCCGTATCGGCCTGGAGGGCGCTCACCCGTTGGGGACTTCTGAACACCACATGAACTTTGTTTAGTTCGAAAGCCTTTTCGATCGGTGTTAGTTCATTTCTAAGTGAAAATAAAGGCGATGAGCAGTGACGCTGAATATCAGGTGACAAAGAGCAGGTCAACAGTGTTTGCATTAAATGCTTATGACAAATCTGATAGACTCCAGTGGTGGACCAACTGCGCCGTCTGTAATTGCGTTTGTTTTTGTTGTACGATTAGCTGGTTTTCAGAGTTATACTTGGCTGATGAAGGCTCATAAGCCCGAAAGAGTTCTGCATAAAGTTAATCCCAGATGCTGTCATTACCCACTTACTACTTTTATGACTTGGCCGGCGTCGACCTGGCAGGCGGTGTTCCGTTGGGGAACTTTGACCACCATATGAACTTTGTTTAGTTCGACAGCCTATTTGATCGGTGTTCGTACATTTCTGAGTGAAAACATACACAATCAGCAGTGACAGCGAATGGTAGTTGGCGAAGCGCTGACGAACTGCTGTTCGATTAAATGTTAAATACTCATCTGAGAGATTGCAGGGTAGGACCAACTGCGCCGTCTGTAAGTGCGTTAGTTTGTGTTGCATGATAAGCTGGTTTTCAGGGTTATGCTTGGCTGATGAAGGCTAATTAGCCCGAAAGAGTTCTGCATCAACTAACCCCCAGATGCTTTCGTGCCCCAATTACTGCTATATTGACTTAGCCGGCATCGGCTTGGCACGTGGTCACCAGTTTGAGACCTCTAACCACCAAATGAACTTTGTTTAGTTTGGAAGCCTATTCGATCTGTGTTCGTACGTTTCTGAGTTAAAATATATGCGATCAGCAGTGACATCGAATGGCAGATGGCAAAGCGCAGATGAACTGTGGTTCGATTTAGTACTTAAGACCCGTCTGAGAGACTCCAGGGTAGGACCAACTGCGCCGTCTGTAATTGCGTTTGTTTGTGCTGTCCGATAAGCTGGTATTCAGGGTAATGCTTTGCTGATGAATGCTAATAAGCCTGATACAGTTCTGTATCATGTTAACCCAGATGCTGTCATACCCAACTTACGCTTTTTCTGACTTAACCCGCATCGGCCTGGCAGGCGCTCACCCGTTGGGCACCTCTGACCACCACATGAATTTTGTTTTGTTCAAAAGCCTTTTCGATCGGTGTTTGTACATTTCTGAATGAAAACATACACGATCAGCAGTGGCATCGAATTGCAGCTGGCGAAGTGCTGATAAACTGCTGTTCCATTAAGTGCCTAAGACCCATCTGAGAGACTCCAGGGTAGAACCAACTTCGCCGTCTGTAAGTGCGTTTGTTTGTGCTGTCTGATTAGCTGGGTTGCAGAATTATGCTTGGCTGATGAAGGCGAATAAGCCTTAAAAAGTTCTGTTTCATGTAACCCTCAGATGCTGTCATACGCCACTTACTGCTTTCATGACTTGGTCGGCCTCGGCCTGGCAGGCGCTCGTCCGTTGGGGACTCCTGAACACCACATGAACTTTGTTTGGTTCGAAAGCCTTTTCGACTGGTGTTAGTTAATTCCTGAGTGAAATTATAGGTGAAAGGCAGTGATATCAAATATCAGGTGGCAAAGCGCAGATGAACTGTGGTTCGATTAAATGCGTATGACCCATGTGAGAGACCCCAGTGGACGACCAACTGCACCGTCTGTAAGTGCGTTTGTTTTCGTTGTACGATTCACTGGTGGTCAGGGTAATGCTTGGCTGATGAAGGATTTTAAGCCCGAAAGGGTTCTGTATAACGTTAAGCCCAGATGCTGTCATACCCCACTTACTGCTTTTATGACTTGACCCGTATCGGCCTGGCAGGCGGTCACCCGTTGAGCACCTCTGACCACCACATGAACTTTGTTTTTTGTTTAAAACCCTTTCAATCGTTGTAAGTTCATATCTGAGTGAAAATAAAGGCCATGGGCAGTGACGTCGAATATCAGGTGGCGAATCGCAGGTCAACTGTGATTGGATTTAATGATTATGACCCATCTGAGAGACCCCAGTGGTGGACCAACTGCGCCGTCTGTAAGTGCGTTAGTTTGTGTTTCACGATAAGCTGGTTTTCAGGGTTATGCTTGGCTGATGAAGGCTAATTAGCCCGAAAGAGTTCTGCATCAACTAACCCCCAGATGCTTTCGTGCCCCAATTACTGCTATATTGACTTAGCCGGCATCGACCTGGCACGTGGTCACCATATTTGAGACCTCTAACCACCAAATGAACTTTGTTTACTTCGGAAGCCTATTTGATCTGTGTTCGTACGTTTCTGAGTGAAAATATACATGATCAGCAGTGGCATCGAAATGCAGTTGGCGAAGCGCTGATAAACTGCACTTTCATTAAAAGCTTATGACATATCTGAGAGACTCCAGTGATGGACCAACTTCGCCGTCTGTAATTGCGTTTGCTTGTCTTGTACGATTAGCTGGTTTTCAGGGTAATGCTTAGCTGATGAAGGCTAATAAGCCCGAAACAGTTCTGTATCATGTAACCCCCAGATGCTGTCATACCCCACTTACTGTTTTTTAACTTTGCCGGCGTCGACCTGGCAGGCGGTCGCCCGTTGGGGATCTTTGACCAACACATTAACTTTGTTTAGTTCGACAGCCTATTCGATCTGTGTTCGTACATTCCTGAGTGAAAACATTTGCGATCAGCGGTGACAGCAAATGGCAGGTGGCGAAGAGTTTATGAACTGCTGTTCGATTAAATGCTAAAGACTCATCTGAGAGACTACAGGGTTGGACCAACTGCGCCATCTGTAAGTGCGTTTGTTTGTGCTAACCGATTAGCTGGTATTCAGGGTTATGCTTTGCTGATAAAGGCTAATAAGCCCGAAACAGTTCTGTATCATGTAAACCCCAGAGGCTGTCATGCCCAACTTATTCTTTTTATGACTTAACCCGCATCGGCCTGGCGGGCGCTCACCCGTTGGGGACTTCTGACCACCACATGAACTTTGTTTTGTTCAAAAGCCTTTTCGATCGGTGTTAGTTCATTGCCGAGTGAATATATATGCGATGGGCAGTGGTATCGAATATCAGATGGCAAAGCGCAGATGAACTGTGGTTCGATTAAATGCTTTTGACCCATCTGAGGAACCCCAGTGGTAGACCAACTATGCCATCTGTAAGTGCCTTTGTTTGTGTTGTGCGATTAGCTGGTTTTCAGAGTTATGCTTGGCTGATGAAGGCTCATAAGCCCGAAACAGTCCTGTGTCCTGTGGAGAGCTCCCACCACCACATTAATTTTCTTTTGTTCGGATGTCGATTCGATTGTGGTTCGCACATTTCAGAGTGAAGATTTACCCGATCAGCAGTGACAGCAAATGGCAGGTGGCGAGGCGCTTGTGAACTGTGGGTCGATGAATTGCTTATGCCTCATTTGAGAGACTCCAGTGTAAAGCAACTGCGCCGTCTGTAAGTGCGTTTTTTTGTATTTTCTGATTTGCTGGTTTTCAGGGTTATGATTGGCTAATGAAGGCTTATAAGCCCGAAACAGTCTTGTGTCAATTAAACCAAGTTGCTCTTACAGGCCACTTGCTGAAATTCTGACTTGGGTGGCATCGGCCTTGCAGGTGGTCACCCGTTGGAGACCTCTGAAAACCACATGAAATGTGTTAAGTTCGGAAGCCTATTCGATCGGTGCTTGCTTATTTCTGAGTGCAGGTATACCCGATCAGTAGTGACAGCAAATGCCAAGTGGCGGTGCGCTTGTGAACTGTGGTTCGATGAAGTGCTTATGACCCATCTTCTAGACACCAGTGGTGGACCAACTTCGCCGTCTCTGAGTGCGTTTGTTTCTGTTGTACGATGAGATGGTTTTCAGGGTCATGCTTGGCTGATGAAGTCTAATAAGCACGAAACAGTTATTTATCAAGTTACCCCCAGGTGCTCTCATACCCAATTACTGCTTTAATGACTTGGCCGGCATTGGCCTGGCAGGCGGTCACCCGTATAGGACCTTTGACCACCACATAACTTTTGTTTACTTCGGAAGCCTTTTCAATCTGTGTTCGCTCATTTCTGAATAAATGTATACCCGATCAGCATTGACAGAAAATGGCAGGTGGTGTGGCGCTTGTGACCTGTTGGTCGATGAAGTGCTTATGACCCTCTTATATAATCCAGTGGTGGATCAACTGCGCTGTCTGTGAGTGCGTTTGTTCGTTCAGTCCGACCAGCTGAACACCTCCTTGCTTTGGTTGGCCAACTAGGATCCAATGCAACCGAGGAGTGAAAAACGGATGCCGATGGCTTGCATTGAAATCTGCGCGAAGTTTGAAATTGTTTGCGAATTTCAAGTCTCTCGAGCTTACGTGTTTTTAGTCTCTATCTCAGTATAGAAGACACGCTTCTTGGAAATTTTTCAAACGTTGACTATATATTTCCAAAGTTTGGAATTTTCTACGTGGAAATCTGAATCCGGTCGCTCTGAAAAATTCCTCCGCTGTGAATTATCTCAAAAGTTTGGAAATTGCTTCTTGGGTGTGTCGATTTTGTGAAAAACTCCTCTTTGCCACAAAAATCTGCACATCTCCGAATTTCACGCTGAGGCTGTCTTTATATCACTGTGTTGTTATATACCCTTATCCTAATATTGTCATAATAATTAGGATAAAAGTGACTCTCACGTTAGGATAAAAGTGACTCTAACGTTATTCCTAAGAAAATTGTTTAACCAAACACATTTCATTGTGTCTGTCAGGAACTCAATATTTTATTCTGACTTGCTGTAAACTGCTTGTCTCAGTAAACTTGCACTATCTGGCCAATCGATCTTCTCTCCGCCTCACTCCTACGGGCTCTTGGGTTTGGCTTCCGACTTACTTGGCAATATCAGACGCAGGTCGTAAAACAAAAAAAATCTTACATAGTATGGAGAGTTTAGATGCTACAAGTCCGTTGGCACGAAACGCTTCGCCTCCGCCTGATCGCGAACCCGGGTCGCCAAATCTGGTTATTAGCGGTGTTAGCACCTCAGGCAGCCCGGCCACTTCGACACGGGCCCTTGACAACCATGTTAAGATACGACCAGAAAGTAACTGCCGATATGGCCACTTAGATAATTTTATAAATTCTCCACCTCCCGCCAAACGGCCAAGATGTCTACTTCGTTTACCGAAGTTAGACTGTGAGGACTTCGTCCTCCGCCAGGAGTTTTCGGAGATAAAGCAGGAACTTTACCACGAGGTAAATTAACTGAAACAAGAGATAGCCTATCTAAAAACGCATATTTCTTATACAGCGGTTAAAACAGCCCATGTCGGCCAAAAACCGGGGGTAAATAAAAGTACATATGCTCAAATAGCCTCGGCCGGTAAACCTGAAACTTGCATATCATCTGCCGAACCAAGTAAACCAGTGGGCCTCTCACTCGATCGCAAAGAAACTAAAATAAATCCGCAGTCTACTCCATCGTTGCTCTGCTCAGGCAGCACTAACAATGATCTGCATTTGCGTCCTAGCGTCACATCGTTGCTTGATGCTTCACTAGAAAGCGACGATACAGAGGTCGATAAGATCACGAAGCTTAAAAAGCATAGGACTACAAAGGCTCGAAAGTCTAAATGGGCTAGAAATGCGCAGTCAGCAAACCCAAAAACCGGCACATCAGGACCCATCAAACCTTTAGTACCGGATACAGATGGCCGCTTGTTCGGAACTCGTGAGCTTGCAACAGATGCACCAGTGAGTCACAAGCAGAATATAGTTGTAAAAGGGGCTCCAGAGATAGCGTCAACAACTGCACAAGATCGAGTTGACGCTGATATTGACTTGGATTTGGACATGTCTGTCGACACGCCTGAAACCTGCATATCGGACCATGTGTCAAGCCCACATGCTATACCATCGTCACTCGGCTTAAGCGACACTAGCGATTATCGGGATTTGCATCCTAGCACCACATCGTTGCTCGACTCTGCACAAGAAAGCGATGACCAAGAGTTTGACAAGATCATAACTCAAAAGAGGCATAAGCCTAAGAAAGCCAAACGGTTCACGGGTTTGCATTCAGCTAACCCAATAGCCAGTACATCAGAACCGCGTGTACCGGCTACAATTGCTCCCTCGGCTGAAGCACGTGAGCTTGCAACATATGCCCCATTGAGTCGCAAGTAGAAAATAGTTGTAAAGGGGGCCCCAGAGTCCGAGTCGTCAATTGCACAAGAACGAATTGACCATGACGTGGGTCTTATGCGAGTGTACGCCAAACCGTTGCTAAAACCAGGCGAGTCTTTCCGCATTCTTAAGGCATTTCGAATAGGGAAGGCTCCAACAGCTCCAGAATCTACTCTTCGGCCACGACCTCTAAAAGTTATTTTAGAAACTGAAGCACAGGCGAAACTCTTGCTAGAGCGCAAACCATCCTTACGGAGTCTGCATTCGCAAGTTTTTTTTCAGCCGGATTACGAGTTGCAAGAGCGGAGAAAGATGAGACAGCTAATAATAGAGCTGGAAAAACGGAGAACCAATGGCGAGATAAATCTCAAAATAAGAGAGGGAAAAATAGTTCAGGAAAAAAGGACATCGCTCTGGTCGAAGCCGGTAACAGTGACGGCCTAGCTGTCCCGCCACCGAAACCTCAGACATACCCTCTTAAATTGGTCGTTTTAAATGCCAGATCACTGATTAATAAAATGCCTCTGCTCCAGACTATGGTTTTCGTCAACCGCCCAGACATTGTTATGGTAACTGAGACATGGGCTTCGGCCTCTGTAGCTGACTCAGAACGCTCTGTTCTAGGCTATTCATGCGTTCGGAACGATCGAAACAATGGCCGTGGCGGAGGAAGCTGCATCTATATTAAGCAGCCACTTGCATTTCTCCCGTTGGACTATCCACAATTCACAGCGTTGTAGGAGAGCTGCTGGCTACGAGTTGTTCTAAAAAACAAATACTCCTTACTTGTTGGCTGTGTTTATCGCCCACCTAATGCAAATGCAGACTACGATATTTGTCTCTCACAGGCATTTCATGCCGCAGCTGACTTGAATCTTAAGTATTGCTTGATTGCAGGCGATTTTAACCTTCCTGACGTGCAATGGTTTCCACCATCCGGTCCTTCAAAGTTCGAGAACTTACTTGAGGCAATAGATATCGGCATGTGGGATCAGGTAGTCGATTTTCCCACTCTAGGAGCAAACATACTCGACCTTATTTTTTGTAGGGGATGCGAACCACTTTCAGTGTCATCCTTAGACGCACTTGGGAGTTAAGACCACCTTACAGTTGTTAGTGAACTAGAACTGGAGGCGGATAAAACATTTTCCCAAAAGTATAGTCTTTATCATGACTTCCGATCAGCAAACACGGCTGACCTACTGGCACATCTAAACGCTCTCGACTGGTCTGAATTTTTCCAATGTTTGGATGTAAATGTTTGTACCGATGCACTGTACAAAGTGTTGGATCCACTCATCCTCCACTTTGTCCCCCGTAAGAAAGTAATACATGTCAAGGATGAAGTGTACCTTCCTCTGTCTTTCCGTCGTAGGCTGCGTAAACTCTCTCGTCGTTTGCATCGGCAGAACGACACTTCCGTTCTGCCCTCGATCACACTGATCTTTAAGCAGGCTAAGAAGCTCTCCGAAGAAAAGCAGATAGCCGATGAGGCTCATTTCGCTGAAAACCCTTCCCTTAATGTTGCGAAACTCTTTTCGCGTACAGTAAAAGCGCAGAGGAAAACGCAACACCCCATACTTCAAGATGCTTTAGGAAACCCCATAGCTGACGCTAAGTTGACCGCCGATAGCTTCATTGCGTTCCTATCCAAAACTTTTAGTGAAACCTCGTTCGCTGCACCTCCGGTTATCCAGGCGTGGACGGGTGCCATACTCAAAACCATAAGTTTTACCGTCTGGGATGTGACTGTAGCCATTCGTCGTTATCGCCAATCCTATAGTCCAGGACCAGATTGCGTCCCAGTTAGCCTTCTAAAAGCTGAAGCGAATGATATCTTTCCGTCTTTTCTTTGTAAGGTATTTAATCTTGCTCTTGAGAGCGAAACCTTTCCTTCGTTGTGGAAGGAATCGCACATAATTCCTATTCGCAAGCATGGCCGATCGACATCATTCCACAACTTAAGGCCAATAAATACACTTCCCGCAGCATCGAAGATCTTGGAGACCTTAATCAAAGAAAAGATGATGCGTCACTTGACAGAGAACAACCTGCTCAGTACAGCTCAACATGACTTCCTCGAGAAACGATCTTGTGACACCTGCCAGCTCTCTTTCTTTGATTATGTGCTGCAATCTAGAGACAGCGGTTTTGCCACTTATAGCGTCTATTTTGATTTTAATAAGGCCTTTGATCGGGTCGATCATAAACTCCTCCTTCTGAAACTGGCCTCTTTCGGCATAGGTAGCAAGCCTCTGAACTTCATATCTTCCTATTTGGATGCTCGCACACAACGAGTAAAAATTTCGAATGTTATCTCCAACCCCACGCATGTGAGGAGTGGAGTTATACAGGGTACTGTACTGGGTCCGCTCCTATTTTGCCTGTTTGTCAACGACGTTTCAGATTGTTTTCAGTATGGCAGACCCTTCATGTACGCTGATGATCTAAAAGTCGCTTATCGATATAAACCGGCAGAACGCAACATCGTGCTCGAGCTGATAAAAAAGGATCTTCAGGCCTTCGCCCAGTGGTGTTGCACATGGCGCCTCACCCTTTCATGGCACAAATGTTCCGTTATGGTTGTTGGCGACGATCATCAACCGGAATTAAGCATTGACGGCCACGAATTAAATGTCCCAGGAGTTATCAAGGATTTGGGCATATCCTACTCTAATAGTCTCAATTTGTCAGAGCACTGTGCCCTGATAGTCTCGAAAGCACGCCGAACCACCGGATTTATCCTTAGAAATTTTAAGACTATCAAGGTTAGAACTAGCCTTTATAATATGTACGTGAGACCTAGTCTTGAATACTGCTCACCCTTATTCAGTCTTCTGCGCACTAGTGAACGGAAGAAAATACAATCGGTGCAGCACTTCTTCACTAGAAGAGTTTTCACTACAGAAAACCGTAACTTAACCTTCCCACAAAGGTGCGAACTTATAAAGCTGGATCCCCTATGGCTTCGTCGATTGCAGAAGGGTCTATTTTTACTGTTTAAACTTTCGAATGGTCACACCTTTAATCCTCTTAGTACAATAAGACAGCTTGAGCACTCTCGACGCGCCAGTCATCGAGACGTATTTTTATTTCTTCCTATGGCATGCACAGTTAAGTACCGGCAATTCTTTTCAGTAAATGCCATATCAATCTGGAATAAGCTGCCCAAAAGTATTAAAACCCAGCAAAACTACCCTATGTTTAAGAGAGCTGTAACTAGTTTTCTACATTCAGGACAACTTTCAAGAATTTTGGGAGCTGACTCGGTGGAATCTCTTTTTCACTCTGATGGCGTTCGTGGACTTTGAACCCCGCCAGGCTTCACTGCTGAAGATAATGCGGCTAAAGCAGCAGCCCGCAGTCTGCTTACCTTTCAGCCGATAGCGCGCAACTTTTGCCGACAACCATTGAAGGAAGACTGAGAACACTGTGTTCTTGTGCCAACCCTCTCCGTCTGGAACTAATGTTTTTAAACGATATGAAACAGTTCTCCTGCTGACGAGTCAACTCAGCCTACAACTGTACATTTATTCCGTTTTTATCATACCTTTGAAGGCAGGTTTTTTTCACTTGAAACAAACTCCCTATCTCGCCCAGTATTGACAAAACAAAAAACCTGAAACAAAACCAATATTGGCTGCAACATAAGGAGTTTGTTTTAGGTTTTTTCCGGTCTTCGAGGTGTTGGAAGGCGCCCAAGAGGTACATTACCAACTCTTTACAATTGCCTGTAAACTGGCATAATAAACATATTATTATTATTTGTAGCCGAGGACCTATGTGTGGTGCGTTTTTGATAGCTTTGCCAAAATCAACGCAGATCACAACCGCTGATTGCTCCTTGCAACGAAGGGAAGCGACAAGGTTAAGGAAAGCTAACTGTTACCTTTTGCATAATCCTTTAAGTAGAACACCATGATGCGAGTCACTCAAAATCTTATTCTTTAGGCAAACGTCGAGAAATTTGGCTATGGCTGGTGTTTTGTTAACGCGTCGGTTATTATTTACGCCCGAGCGAGATTTCGACTTTAAGACTGGAATAATAATAGCAGGTGTTTTCCGTGCGTTAGGAGAAGGCTGTTTAGGACATATTTTGAAATATTTAGATTAAGCGATCAGGGGAAGCCTGATACCCTTTTGATAACAGTTACCGATAGACTTTTAGACAAAAAATGTGCTCATGATATATTTCCACGGAGAAACAAATGGTATTGGCAATACTGATTAAGCGTGGATGAATCAACGGGACTGGTTCTGATTCCAATGGAAGATGCTTTGCAAAGAATGCATTAAACAATTCATGTTTGTCAGACTCATCGAGCCCAAAAGTGTCATCTTCATACAGCCGTAACGCACGAACGAACACGCTAAACAAAACCCACACACCATTGCTTCTTCCCTCTGTCCCCGCACCAACGATAGAGTGAGGCATACCTGAGACTTCACTTTGGCTTAACTCAGTTCTGACAGTCAGCAAAGTGGGCTGCATCCGTCCCACCATAAGGAACTCTGTTGTTTTTTGCTGCGTTCAGAAACACTACTGTGAAAAAATAAAACCTCACTTTTCAATTTGTTTGATGACGAGAGAAGTTGTCGCAATACGGTGAGGAAATCTGTCTTTTAGAACGAGCCCTTCATTTTTATACAAAGCTAGCGGTCAGCGTTATGCTTGGCCGATTGAATGAATACTAGCCCAAAACAATGATGTATCAAGTTACCCAAACGCTGTTTACCCTCTCAGTTATAATGACTTGGCACTCATCGGCATGGCAGATGATCGTCCGTTCGAGTCTTATAGCTACTACGCGAGGTTCTTTTACCTCTGTAAGCAAATTTGATCGGTTTTCGCACACTCGTGTGACAAAAATCTGCTTTCAAAGCGTCAGCTGAAATAAAATGTCATCAATGAAGGCGCTTTTTTTCCAAATAATTTGGAGGCAAGTTGAGGGAGGTGCTTGCATCGACTTAGGTTGTTTTTTTTTTTCGTGGCCGATCCCGACGCCAGGTGACGATTGCACTTTGCCCTTACGCCCCAGTGGCAGTCTTCTGCTTGACGCTCTGGTCGCGAAGTTTAATGACGCGCACCCATCTCTCAAATTAACTAAAGAGGGAGAGGAAAACGATGAAATTTCGTTTCTTGATGTCCTTCTGCGAAGGCAAGATGATGGATCAATCCTGCGTAGAGTCTTTCGAAAGAAAACCTGGACTGGACAATACACCAACTTTCAAAGTTTTGTCCCCCTGAATATAAAACGAAATCTAGTCCAGGGACAAGCAGCTAGAGTACGAAAGATCTGTTCTGCCAAAATTGTGGAAGCAGAGCTCCAACAGCTGCAGCAGATACAGGGAGATGTTCATCCTCAGGAATATTGGTGAGTGAGCCAAAAAGCCTGATACTTTAACAGCAGAAAAAAAGACGTTTTCATTAGACTGCCTTTCTCAGGCGATGCAGCCAGCGCTTTTCTCGCAGCGATTTTACGGGTGTTCTTCACGAAATCTCCCCTCCTACGATTAGGAGAAATAGACCGACTCCCGTTGAAGGCCAAATCGATGTGTATTTACTCTTAAACATGCTCCTGTGGAGCAAGATACAAAGGTCGAACAACCAGACAACTGGAAAAGAGGATACGTGAGCATATACCGGCCTGTTTAAGTAAAGGTGAAGCTAGATCGATTTCGTGTTCTATTCTCGCACATCGCGTCGATGCAAATCATCGAGTCGATACTAACAAAGCCTTTCAAGTTTACGAGACACCAGCCAACTTTTCCAAGGGCCTTCACCAACGGGTGCTTGCAATAGCCAGAGCAGTAGCTATACGGCTAGAGAATCCTGTGCTGTGCTGTCAGAAGAAATTGACAGAAGCCATTTCACTTCCGTGGCCCAACCCCACGCCAGGTAACTGTTGCACTTTGCACCCACGCCCCAGTGACAGTCGTTCGCTGTGCGCAAATAGCAGCAATTATCGCGCCATGCCTCTGCCCTCTGATCAACCCCACAACGTAACCCAATTACCCCCCCACTTCCTTTCCTCCCCTCCCCGGAGAAACAAACCTCTACACGCTGACCTTGCCCTGCAGGCAATGTGTTATCGATGAATTGTAATTAGAGTACACTATTTAACCTTGTCCATCTGTAAAGTTTTAATTACCCTGCAAATGTTCTGGCCTGTCGATTATTTTCTAAAAACATATGTTTGCCAATCTCGTCTTCTCAACCTAAGAATAGGAATATTTGCAGATTTAAGACAGTCCAAAGACCCTCCGGCAAAGGTGACAGCCAAATTCCTATCAGGTTGTATGGGCCAGGGTGAATATCCAAAGCAATACTGGAAAACTCTACGAATAAATCATATCGCTGTTTCGTCGGCATCGCTAAAAAGGCATGTGGAGAGTTAACTTGAGACGATTAATGCGGAAGTATTGGAAATCCAGCGGAACCTGGCTCAGAGGGCAGCGGTCATCTTGAAACTTTCCATAGAGTGGCGTTTAAAGAATTTGTGCAAACAATAAGGAACAAAAGAATCGAAGCCAGGTGGAACAAACTTCTTTGAAGTGTCCAACCATTTAAAGCGCCGACAACCCTCCTTAGCAATCCGGAGCGGTACGTGCATAACTATTCTTCAATGCGTCTTGACAAAGCTCTCTTAGAGGTACTACCTCTAGGCCCAAAGTTCTGCATGTCGGGAAAAAAGGCCGAGGCAACTAAAGTTAGAAACCACATTTGAGAGCCTCTTTAGCCAGACTGCTGACCTAAAATCAACCAAGCCTAGCAAAGGTGATTATCTCAATTCAACGCTGGTGAACTGCTGCCAGTAGTAATTGAGAAAGGTCCCAACGAACGAAGGCCCTTAACAAAGGCTCATCTGGATAGCCTGAGACAACTCCGAAGAAATGACGACATCGTGCTTACAAGACCAGACAAATGGTCCGGAATAGTGCTGATGAATAAGAATGATTATGCTACGGAACTAAAAGCCATCCTGGCAGATTGTACGAAGTTTACAAAATTCAGAGAGGGATACGGATGGTACGGAGGCCATCAAAGGTCAGTTAACTGCAACTCTCAAAGACCTTCACAAGGAAGGTCTTTTGTCTGACAAAGAGCTTGAAAGACTGAGACCTGTAGGCATGACAGTACCGAGAATGTATGGCCTGCCAAAAATCCACAAACAGGGGTTACACTTGCGTCCTATTCTGGAAATGAGGAACTCCCCTATTCACGCCATAGCCAAATGGCTGGTAGAAAAGCTGAAACCAGTGGCCTATACCCTTGAAGTTTGAAAGGCACGTTGAGGCTATAAAGGATATAAATTTTGGGGAAAGTAATATGCTCTCATTGGATGTATCGTCACTTTTTACCAACATACCCGTAATGGAAACCATTGGCTATCTCTGGGACGTGATGAGGGACACGAGCTACCGGAGAGGCATGCCTGTGAAATATTGAAAGAACTTTTCGAGCACCGGATCAATTTGTTTATTTTCCTGAGCTTTCGAACTCTTACAGGAGTTCATCTACAGAGACAAGAAGCAGCAACCAAAAATAGGGTCATTATAGTGGCCAAAGGCCAATCAACTGTCAGCGGTCGTCAAGGGAAAAGACACATAAACCAGGAGAATAGAGATCGGGTGAGGGGGAGCAATTAAAGTGGTAAACGCTAATTAACTGTCAGTGAAGATGGCTGTCATTCGGGGTCATGAGCAGTAATTAGTGTAACGCCTTGTCCCCAGGGCAGAGGGTTCCAGTGATCCTGACTCCTCTTCTGGACGGTTCTTAGCGGGTTCCTGTTCGTTTTCAATTCTGACGTAAGACATGGCCTTGTTTCGTCCTTCACTTACATAATGGCGCAAAACTTTGTAGGCTGTGAGGAGGGCTAGATGCCTGTTGATGGAGGACAGGGGACAAAGCGTTAGACTAATTACTGCTCATGACCTCGAATGACAGCCGTCTTCACTGACAGTTAATTAGCGTTTACCACTTTAATTGCTCCCCCCTCCCCCCGACCTCTATCCTCCTGGTTTATGTGTCGTTTCCCTTGACGACCGCTGACAACTGATTGGCCTTTGGCAAACTATAATTACCCTCATTTTGGTTTCTGCTTCTTATCTCTGAAGATGAACTCCTGTAAGAGTTCGAAAGCTCAGGACAATAAACAAATTGATCCGGTACTCGAAAAGTCTTCTGCCTGATCCATATCTGGAACGTGAATCTTTTCATTCATTCTTGAAAGAACTACTTACGAGATACACGCAAAATGTGCGATTTCCCTGCAATGGTCGATATTACAGACAGATAGATGGTGTGGCGATGGGCTCACCACTTGGCCCGTTTCTCGCAAAAGTCTTTATGGGCAAGATCGATAAAACTTGTCTAAGGGACATTATCAATGACCTTGCGTTTTTCGGTCGATATGTTGATGACATCTTCTGCTTGACTGACTATAACGTGGACAATGACGCTCTGGTTGCGAAGTTTAACAACGCGCACCCATCTCTCAAATTAACAGCAGACGGAGAGGAAAACGATGAAATTTCGTTTCTTGATATCCTTCTGCGAAAGCAAGATGATGGATCGATCCTGTGTAGTCTTTCGAAAAAAAAACCTGGACTGGACAAAACACCAACTTTCAAAGTTTTGTCCCCCGGAATATAAAACGAAATCTAGTCCAGGGACTAGCAGCTAGAGTACGAAAGATCTGTTCTGCCGAAACTGTGGAAGCAGAGCTCCAACAGCTGCAGCAGATACTTATCGAAAATGGATGCACGGAGAGGTTCATCCTCAGGAATATTGGTGAGTGAGCCAAAAAGCCTGATACTTTAACAGCAGAAAAAAAGACGTTTTCATTTGACTGCCTTTCTCAGGCGATGCAGCCAGCCAGCTGGTCAGACGGCATATAAGAACCGCAATCACTAGCGTTTTCCTCGCAGCGATTTTACAGGTGTTCTTCACGAACTCTCCCCGCCTACGATCAGGAGAAATAGACCGACTCCCGTTGAAGGCCACATCCATGTGTATTTACTCTTAAACATGCTCCTGTGGAGCAAGATACAAAGGTCGAACAACCAGGCAACTGGAAAAGAGGGAACGTGAGCATACACCGGCCTGTTTAAGTAAAGGTGAAGCTAGATTGATTTCGAGTTCTATTCTCGCACATCGCGTCGATGCAAATCATCGAGTCGATATTAACACAGCCTTTCAAGTTTACAGGACACCAGCCATATTTTCCAAGGGCCTTCACCAATGGGTGCTTGCAATAGCCAGAGCAGCAGCTATACGGCTAATGCGTCCTGTGCTGTCAGACGAAACTGACAGAAGCCATTTCACTTCCGTGGCCGACCCCCACGCCAGGTAACCGTCGCACTTTGCACCCAACCCCAGTGACAGTCATTCGCTAAGAGCAAATAGCAGCAATTATCCCCCCATGCATCTGCCCTCTGATCAACCCCACAACCTAACCCAATTACCCCCCCCACTACCCCTCTTCCCCTCCCCGGAGAAACAAACCTCTACACGCTGACCTTGCCCTGCGGGCAACGTGTAATCGATGAATTGTAATTAGAGTACACTATTTAACCCTGTCCATCTGTATAGTTTTAATTACCGTGCAAATGTTCTGGCCTGACGATGATTTGCTGAAAACATGGGTTTGCCAAACTTTACTTCTCAACTTATGAAGGGTAATATTTGCAGAAAAAAATTAGTGAATATGTTTTATACTCTAGGCCCGAAGGGTCTTGTTATATACACTATGTGCTGCAGAAAAATAAACAAAAAACGGGGGCAAAGTTCAGTGGACCCCCGCTTAAAAAGAACGCAAAACGTAGGAGAAAAAAGTGTTTCTGCAAAATTCAAAATATTGGTGGATAGGACTGATTGGTTTGTTATGAGACAGGACTGTTTGAAGAGAACGTATGACAGTTGGAAACGCTTCTTGTCAATTAAAGAAACCACACAGCAGCAGAGGCTGTCATTCACCAATGTCACACCATCCGACTAGCTTTATGATCAACCATCAAGGAGGTGAGACCGGTGGACTACAGGGTCTACAAGATAGTGGAATGGCAGAGGTCACGTGAGCATCAGCGAAACGCCGGAAATGCGACCTTGTTGGATGCTGACGAGCTGGCAAACATATCAGAGCCACCGTGAGCACGATTGGATACCATGAAGCCCATCGTCAGGGTTGTACATGGGGGTCGGAGAAAAGCAATGTTGACTGGACAGAGGCGGGGAAAAAGATCGTTACAAACATCACTCTATAGAAGAAGAAATATACACATATGGAAAACCATCTTATATAAATATAACCACCTCAAATACCAGGAGGACCTTTTCCCAAGCCCAAAAGTTGTCTGTTTGGGTAGGAGATGGATAACCAGGACCTCATATCTTCCGAAGTAAAGTGTTTTCGAAATTTGACTTTAAAAAACTGCTAAGTTAGACGACAACCTAATTTCGAGGGGAATACGATTCCAGAGAAAGGCATATTTGGAAGCAAAGAAGTGAGAATAGTTCGAAGTGGAGCTAAAGGGGGTGGGATAATCCCGGATGAATAACGAGTGGCATAAGGTCTATCTGTGGGATTTAGAGCGTCGATTTGTGGGAGGTTAGGGGTAGAGTTAACGCGAAAAATAAAGCAGAGGCCCACTTCGGGTCTTCTGACCTAAAGAAATCTCCTGTTTGCTAATTGACATCTCTCTGTTTAATTAATAGTGGATCAATGAAGAGCGAATACTTTGCGAGTACACACCCTCTACATTTTCAAATTTAACCAAATCAGAAACATTCAGTAGACCAAAGAGGGGCAACAGTATTCTAGCATGGGTAGAACATATATGCGATAAAGTTTTAACTTTATTTCCAGCAGGGAGAAATAATGTGAGATAAAACGACATATATATGCAGCCTTCACATATATTCAATCCGCATTAGGCGACCATGCGAGTTTATTTGGTAAGCTTAGATCTAAGCCTTTTATGGTCAATCGTTCTGAAATTGGAAATTTTTGAAAGACGATGAAGCTTGGCGGGACCGACAAACACGAAACTACACTTGGATGGAGAGCATTCCATCTGTTAGGTAGCACTCCAATGTGTGAGTGTAAGCAGGTACGCGTTTATTTTATCAACGCATATACTTGCCATGTCCTTAGAAAAGGAGCATATGCGTTTTTAGTCGTCGGCATAAATGAGATTGTGTACTTTTTTTCCAAAAGAGTGGTGGACCAACTGCGCCGTCTGTGAGTGCGTTTGTTTGTGTTGTCCAACCAACTGGTGTTCAGGGTTATGCTTGGCTGATGAAGGCTAATAAGCCCAAAACAGTTCTGCATCAAGTTACCCCCAGATACTGTCATACCCCACTTACTGCTATTATGACTTGGCCAGAATCGGCCTGGCAGGCGGTCACCCGTTGGGGACCTCTGACCATCACATGACCTTTGTTTAGTTCGGAAGCCTATTCGATCGGTGTTCGCACATTCCTGAGTGAATATATACCCGATCAGCAGTGACAGCAAATGGCAGGTGGCGAGGCACTAATGAACTGCGGTTCGATGAAGTGCTTATGACCCATCTGAAAGACACCAGTGGTGGACCAACTGCGCCGCCTGTGAGTGCGTTTGTTTGTGTTGTCCAACCAACTGGTGTTCAGTGTTATGCTTGGCTGATAAAGGCTAATAAGCCCGAAACAGTTCTGTATCAAGTTACCCACCGGATGCTGTCATACCCCACTTACTGCTATTATGACTTGGCCAGAATCGGCCTGGCAGGCGGTCACCCGTTGGGGACCTCTGACGACCACATGAACTTTGTTTAGTTTGGAAGCCTATTTGATCGGTGTTTGCACATTCCTGAGTAAATATATATATATATATATATATATATATATATATATATATATATATATAGAATGAAGAGAAGGAGAACCAATACAGTGCCCTTAAAAACGCCACTCGTGATCAGCTGAGCAGTGGAGTAACTTTTACCTACTAAGTTTATAACAATAACAGGTTGCCGCTCGTAACAGAGGGGAGTGCGTGGTTAAGAAGAGCTTAGTGACACGTTTCGCATTATCGTCCGGGTAAAAAACCATGCTTCGAGTCTCTTAAATGCTTGTTTTCTAGGCAAAATCGAAAATTTGATTCAAAATTATCTTCTCCAGAAGTTAAGAGAGTGCCGGGGTTTATGAACACTGCGGTAGTTATTTATGTCTGAACGAGATCCTGATTTACAGACTGGAAGAATAATTAATGTCTTCCAAGTGTCAGGAAAATAACCATTTGAGCGATAAATTGAGAATAGATGGCTCAGTAATTTAGGAAAGTTTGACACTCTTTTGATAACTGAGTTGATATTATCGTCAGTTTCATAAGAAAGCAAGATTTTAGACGAAGTATATGCTGACGAATTTATTGTATGGAGCAATATATGTTTCCGAGAGAATTGCCTATGTATGGTTGAAACGACGGGACCGGTTCGAATTCTGTCGTAAAATGCTTTGCAAAGAAAGCATTGAACAATTCAGCCTTTTCAGATGCATCAAGATGAAATGTTTTACGTTCATTTAGCAATAGGGGCGTATTGATTCCTCGTTTTGTGGAGGACCTACTGCGAAACAGTTGTGCAACCGATTTCGCAGAGATTGATTCGCTCAAAGAGCAAGATACCCTGTGCTAGTCACGCACAAGAGGAATCTTGCACACTAATTCGAAGATCTCGGCGATCCTTAGATGCACAGACAGCGAACCTCTAGATCTATCTTTAAGCTGCCTCCTCAATTTATTGAGTTTGGGCAAAATCAAATGAGGGACGGTCGATTCTGGTGTGTAGGGTATCGCAATTTTAGAGGGCACAAATTCCAGCATTTTATTAGAGACGACCGACATGAGTTCAGAAAGAAATGCAGCGTCGTTAATGGAGGAGAGATTCTTCCAATTTAATGAGTCAAGAAAAGTCTTGATTGAGCTAATATCTGTGAGGTTAAACACATGATTGGTACGACTAGTACTAGCCTTTTCCGCAGAAGGAAGTGGAAGGCAACAGTGAATTAATATGTGATCACTTTGGAATATAATAATACGATTTATTTGTAAAACACATCTTTGGCGCCGTCAAAAACCGCGGAAAGCTGGAAAATACCTTACCAAAAACCCCTTCTTTCGCAGTGACGTTTGTTTTTGTGTTGGTCTTTTGCTAGGTCTAAAGTGTGCAAAATGAGGAGTCTCTTTTGAGTAAAAAAACCTGACTTCTAAGGAAAAATCTAGAAAAACAGGAAATAAAATAACTTTACATTGTACGTGATACGGTTTTATAGTAAGAATACTTGGGGTTTGGAAAAACTGTCATGTCCTTTAATTGAGGTATACTTAGCCGCAGTCAGTTTGAAGGCGGAAATATCAGCTGAGGACATCGCATCTAACGTATGCATGGGTCTGCTCGATACTGAGATTACAATCGTTGTCCATTGGCAGAAGTTTGATAGTTAGATGGGACGTTGCAGATGTCTGACTTGGGTCGAGGCAGCTGCGAAGCACCATCGTCATTTAAGTGCATCGGCCGAAGACACTTGGCCTATCGTTTTCGAATATCTAAGTGAGATTGAGATTTACATTATTATAATTGATACTTTTAATACATTATCAGAGGAAACAATATATATATCAGCATAGTTGAAGAGAAAATTTTTTTCTTTCATAATAATTATTTAATAAACATTGACTTTGAATACCAATTTGAATACCTTGACAGCGGTTGGTTCAAATTTTGAGACAACGGGAAAGATTTCTATTAATCGATCTATTTACCAAAAGAAAGGCTTTTAGTCTGATATTGGTGAAGCTGAAGTTCACATTACTGGCTTCAACGTTTACCGAACTGATAGAGCCGGTCCTGCGTATAGGGGGTCGCATTGTTCGTGAGACAGCACCTCCAAAGCAAGGTTATCCGAAGCCTTGGAGGTGAAGGCCTCGTTGAACAACTCTGGGTGTCAGTCTCCAGCAATCGCGAATCACTTGTAATGGTGGGTGTCGTGTACAGGAGTCCTAGCACTACGTCTCTGGCCTGGCTCGACACGTTCGCTGAATACGCATCATCTTCTCATGTTTGTATTTTGGGCGACTTTAACCTTTCTTCGGTTAATTGGTCTACGGCATCCCCAGTATCCACATCTCCAAACTGTCTTAACAACGCTTTTCTGCATGTTTTTTCGGTCAATGGTCTTGTGCAACATGTACTGTCGCCTACGCGGATATCAGCTTCCTCGTAGTCGTGTTTAGATTTAATTTTAACCGACCAGCATGATGAAATTTCGAATGTCACCGTCTCGAACCCACTTGCCACTGGTCATCATTGCATCGTTTTCGCGCACTTTATGCTTTCACGACCAACAGTTAGACCCCGAAGACCACCACGGCCAAATGTTTGGCGTGCGGACTTTAACGGCATGCGTCAAGCTGTTCCACTTTTACTTTGGCAGGTGCCTACCGATGCCTCTGTTGATGCATTGTTGAAATCTAACGTTACTGCGCTTGTCGCGGAGTTTACTCCAATGTCTGTCCCGGTTATTTCCACCCTGGATCGGCCGAACAGCTCAAGGGTTATTGCGAAGGCACGACCGAGCGTGGAAAGCGTATATTTACTCGGAACGCAATCTGCATTTGATCGCTATAAACGAGTGCGTAATGAATGCCATGCCGTTATAAGGCAAGGTAAAAGGGATTACGAAGATGCCATACTAGAAGTTTCCGTCTCTCAGCCAAAGCGGTTCCACGCCTATATCAACCGTCGTCGCAGAGCTCAACTTGGAATCTCAGAATTAATTGCAGCGGATGCTCAGCGCATGCTATCGGACGGAGAGAAAGCGCAGGACTTGGCAACACAATACTGGGGTGTATATGCTAACCAGCAGCGAACAATAACACCAGTGTCTTTCCCATTTCAGACCCCTGATATTTTTACATACATCGAGTTTTCGGTTGAAAACGTTATCGGTATTTTGACTGCAATTAAATCGACGACCTCACCTGGACCCGACAATTTGCACCCACTTATACTGAAGCATCTGGCAAACATCATTCCTCCACTTGTTATGGATATTTTTAAACGACCATCAGTACGAGCACTCTTCCTCAAGATTGGAAGTTTGGTGTCGTGAAGCCGTTTTATAAATCCGGTGATAAATCGCTTCCCTCCAATTATAGGCCAGTTACTCTCACCTCGGTTTTAGTGAAGGTTCTCAAAACTTACATAAAACAAGAGATCGACAATTTCCTGGACCAAACCAATGGTTGGATTCAAGAGCAACACGGTTTCACGCGCGGAAAATCTTGTGTCATAAACCTGTTAATTGCCCGTGAGACTTTAACCGAATCGAAAGATAGGGGTTGCCCAACGCATGTGGTATTTATCGACTTCAGTAAAGCGTTTGACCGGGTTTCTCACTAACTGATCGTAAACAAGTTAGCAGCCCTTGGTATTGGTGGCAACATTCTGAACTGGATCTGGTCATATTTGAGTGATAGGACTTGGAGCGTCAGTGTCGGAGGTGTATTGTCTCCTGCTAAGGTCGCATCATCTGGGGTTCCTCAAGGATCCATTATGGGCCCCACCTTGTTCTCCATCTACGTTAAGGATCTGAAACAATGCCTTTCCTCTCCGTTCATATTGTATGCCGATGACCTGAAAATATGGCGTGATGTCATAGGTGCCAACGACATAAGACTGTGTGACCTTGAACGCGGTTTGTTCAAATTCGAAGATAAGTGAAGCTTTATATAAATTGATTTATATAAGAGAAGAAACGACTCAAAGTCTTTGGTTTTCTTAAATAAATTATCAGTAAGTAACATTTGACTATCTTAGCCAAAATCTGCTACCAAACTCCTTCGTTGATTTGGTCAGATATTGTCCTCTGTTTCATAGAACGCTGTACAAATCATTTGTTTTGTACTTCTAGTATTATTGTGAATTCTCAACTGTTTTCGTGATTAGTCTACTTGTTGCTTCGAAAAGTATGAAGGCGACACTTTCATTCAGTAGGAAGCCACAGAATTCCAGACCCAAGCGGTGTCTGCGAAAGGCAAACATCATTACTGATATCAGTCTTCAGCGTGACATCAGTATTCAGCCTGATCTGACTGCCGAGCAAATAGATTTGTCTGCAATGAAAAATTGCAGCGAGTTTATGTTGAAATTTGCGTCAGTTCTTTCAATCCTTGGGACCCTATTTGATGGGAATATCGCTGCAGTTTCCTCTCAGGAATGCAAGCGTTTAGATAGTCTCGTTAATTTGGTCGCAAGTGAGTCACAGGATAGACAAAAAAGGTCTTACAATTTTATTCTGAAAAACGTTCCGAAATCAATTAGGCCAATGGACGTTGCAATGCATTTCCTCTGCTCCTGTGGATTTAACTATAAAATAGCAGAGGCTATAAGACTGTCATCTCGCAGGAAAAACCCACCCATTTTAGTCAAGCTATTTTCACCCATTGAAATAGACGCAATTTTTAAACGGCAAGAGCTTGTTTCCAAATATCTGAGAAATGCAATGTATTTCCTCTGTCATGATCTCACTCCAATGGAGCGAAGAATAGCGTCAAGTTCTTCGAATAAAATAGTAATTTCACCGCAACCGGCTCAAGTTCCTGGTCGTAGCCCTAGGAAGCCTAGCGAGCCATGTACTTTTATTCCTGCCAAACCTAGATTACTGCTCCCCAGTACAGCAACTGTCTCATTCCCCTCAAGTCACAAGACAACCCCGTCTACTTCCAACTTTAATGCTTCTCCAGTTGCCATAGCTAGTAATTCTGGTAGCCCTCCTAGAAATTTCGAAAAGCCTTCTACGTCAGGTAGACCAACAGCTTCGATACTCGATCAGAGTCCTCCCAAACCTTCTATTAAAGCACCCAATTCAGGTCGTCGAAAGGGTGGGATCCGGAACTCAACCGCGAGCATGCAGCCTTCCCAAACACTAACTAAGCCTTTACAACAGGAAGCTAACAAACATATAAGTTACCCTACTTATCACAAGTATCATACTGGGCCAGGCTTTCCACCGCTTAATCCTCATAGTTACCTTACCTCGCCTTCCAGCCTCTCTTTCCCGTCTTGGTTTTCCCAATTTCCCGGTAACTATCAGCAAACTCACCACGGCACGTATCCCTATGGCCCATCGATCTCACAGAGCTGTCTACCTGCAGCTTTCAGCTATCCCCCTCAGCTTTCTTATGTTAATTGTCCTGCTCCAGTCGATGGCTATTCTCCAAACTTCCAACCAAATTACCCACCTCCAAATTTTTATTACTAAATAAAGATAACCCTAGTTCGATTACTCAAGCTTCACTAGATATCATCCTGCTTAATGCAAGATCTGTTTTAAATAAGATGGCTCAGCTTAGAGCTATTGCGTTCGAGCTGAAGCCAGATGTTATATGCATTACAGAGTCGTGGACCCATCCAGTAATTTCTGATGCTCTACTCATAATAGACGAGTATGATTTCTACCGTCAAGACCGCCCTAGTAAACGTGGTGGCGGTTGTCTTCTCTATATTAAAGTTATTTTTAAGCATTTCCCCTTCAACCTAGATGCTGAGTCATTCTCGGGCAATTACTGCTTTGCATCCATTATCCTGTCTCCCCGTCAAAAGGCGATTATTGGATGCATTTATAGTCCACCTAACTCATCATCGGAAGATGATGAAAAGCTTTGCGAAATATTTAGGCTGATTTCGGAGTCCGCCTTTGATGCTAAACTTATCGCAGGGGATTTCAACTTTCCCGAAATTGATTGGTCATTGAACTGTTGTCCATCCAGATTTCAGCCCTTCCTAGATACCATCATTTTTTCAAACTGGTCTCAGTTGGTCTGTTCCCCAACAAGGGGTCAGCATATTTTAGATTTAATTTTCACGAATGACATTTTCCCCCTTTTTGTTGACTACAATCAGAACCTCTTCCCAAGTGACCATTCTTTGATCCATTGTTGCCTTCCGCTTGCTTCTACGAAAAAGGCTAGCACCACTCGTACCTACCGTACGTTTGACCTAGCTGATATTAATTTAATTAACAACTTTATGGACTCACTAGACTGGCAGGAGCTTTCCTCCACGAACAGTGTAACAATTCTCGGTGACTTAATGACGGCAATTTCAAATAGCATTTTGGAATTTGTGCCGATCTAAATTGTTAAGCCTTATACTTCGGACCCCACCGTTCCTCATTTTCTTATGTCTAGACTGAAGAAATTGCAAAGACAGTTGAAAGACCAGTCTACTAGTTCATTATCGGTGCACCTTAGAATCGCAGAGATTTTCGAATTAGCGTCTAAGATTCGTCTAACACGTGACAAACATAGGGAATCTTGCGCACTCAGCGAGTTAAACTCTGCAAAATCGATTGCCCAACTGTTCCGCCGTCGGTCCTCCGCTAAACGAGGTCACGAAATCCCCCCCTTACTGAATGAAAATAAAAACTTTGTGCAAGATGAGTCTGAGAAGGCTGAACTGTTCAATGCGTTCTTTGCAAAACACCTTACGACGGAATCTGAACCGGTCCCGTCTTTTCAGCCATGCTCAGTCAATACTATCAGTACCATAGATTTCTCCATAGAAGTAATTCGTAAGCACATTATCAGTCTAAAAAACTCGCACTCCTCGGGAACTGACGGCCTTCCAAATTCACTTATCAAGATAGTATTCAGCTTCCCCCGATTGCTAAGTTATCTACTCTCAGCTTATCTTCTAAACGGTTTCTTTCCTGACTCATGGAAGACATCTATTATTCTTCCAGTTTTCAAGTCAGGATCTCGTTCGGACGTAAATAACTACCGAGGTGTTCATAAAACCCCGGCCCTAGCCAAACTTCTGGAAAAGATCATTTTTAATCAAATTCTCGATTTTTGTGTAGAAAATAAACTATTAAGTGCCTCACAGCATGGATTTCTACCTGAAAGATCATGCGAAACCTGCCACTTAGCATTCCTTAACCTGGTTACTTCACTTCGTAATGAACAGCAATCAGTCATCGTGATTTACTTTGACCTTAGTAAAGCTTTTGACAAGGTGCCTCATAGGCGCCTTTTAGTGAAACTGGAAGCCCTAGGCATAAGGCCTCCCCTCCTCGATTTCATTGCCTCCTACCTGTCTAACCGCAGCCAGAAGGTCTTAGTAGGCAATAGCTACTCGATGCCTCAGCCGATAACAAGTGGTGTATTGCAAGGCACGGTTTTAGGTCCCCTCCTTTTCATTCTTTACATAAATGAAATTTCAACAGTGCTAAATAATTCGGAAAATTTCATTTATGCTGATGACCTTAAGTGTATTTACTCATTTTCTAAGGACACGGCCAGTAGTTGTGTTGATAAAGTTAACGCAGACTTGCGTACTCTCTCAAGTTGGAGCGCAACATGGCAGATGGAGTTTTCTCCATCAAAATGTAGTTTCTTGAGTTTTGGTCCCGCAAGGCTTCCTGGACCAATTATCTTCCAAAATAGTCCACTGTTAGAAAGATCTACGATAAAGGATTTGGGTCCTACTTACACGAATAAGCTTGCATTATCACCTCATGCAGATCGAATTTCTGCCAAGGCCGCACAGATATGTGGGTTTATATCGCATAACTTTTTCCTTCCAGAAATGAAGTTAAAACTATACCGCATGTTTGTTCTTCCTATACTAGAATACTGCTGCCCGCTTTTTGGCCTCATGACCCAGCATGACCGTAGTAAGATTGAAAAGGTTCAGCGAGTTTTCACTCGTAAAATATTTTCTGTTTCTGGGTCTGGTATGTGTTATACAGATAGATGTCAATTAGCAAACATGAAATTTCTTTGGATAAGAAGACTCGAAGCTGGTCTATGCTTTCTGTTTCGCGTTAACAATAGTCCTAATCTCCCACAAATTAACGCTCTCCTTCCAGTTGACCGACCTTACGCCACTCGTAACTCTTCCATGATAATTTTACCACCCCATAGCTCCACATCTAACCGTTCTCGCTTTTTTACCTCCAAATATGCTTTTATTTGGAACAATCTTCCTCTCGATATTAGACTGTCTTCTACACTGTCGATTTTTAAATGCAAATTATATAAGCATTTAAATTTAGAGGAAATAAAGTCGTTACTGTCTGTTTCCTTTCCAAACACGCAAGTTGTAGATTTTGAAAAGGGCATTTGAAGCTCTTCCCAGGATACTAAAATGGTTTCTAAATATGTTAGCATTTCCCTCTGCAGAGTCAAGCATCACTTCCAAGGGCTGCGAATTCTTCTCCGTTTTTGCAACCTCCGTTGTGGTCTTCGCGATTGGCTCTGGAATCTGGTGGGTCGCAACTTCATGACGTTGCCTTGACTTCTACTGCCTTCTCCTGCCTTCCGGATGACCCCTTCCTAACTCAACGATATATTATTTTTTCCCATGACCATAAACGTCCCGAACCCTCAACATCAGGTCCCAAACTAACCACATCAAACCCTTTTACCTATTAAGGCAGTTTTTTCTCCTAAACTTTTTTTGAACTCGGTGGCCCGCTGAACTCATCCACCGATCTAGGAGTTTTTTTTACTGCCGATGACAATTATTTATAAGAGTTCACTGCTTATCATTATTATTTTTATTTTCACGATAGCACTAACTTTGTAACGACAGGGCCCCTTGGGCCTTAAATATACAAATTATTATTATTATTATATAATCGTCCTGCAACAGGACCTTATCCAGTTAGCCTCTTAGGCTTCAAGTTACGACGGACAAGGTCAAGGCGCGCAACTTATCTTTCAAAGCTAAGTAACATAAATATTTTTTATCAGATTTACTCGTTACTTGCTGAATTTACTAGCTTAATTGTTGTTATTTATTTGTATATCTAACCCTTTAGCAACTGCACATACCAGTAGTGGTCTATTTTACTGATAGGTCAAAATATACATTTTTATACTGTTTCACCGACATAGCCTCATTCTATTTCCTGTAGATTCACGTAAAAAGCAACTAATATATTGCGTAAATACTGAATAATATCTAAAATTTGTTTCTTTATCAATTTCCAGCAAGAAGTAGTTTGTATTACTCGATATAATATCAAATATATTTGTCACCCTGTGTAGCCTCTTCGGTAATTCAAATTTTCTGTCGCAATTGTGTGCATAACTTTGCTTAGAACATATCCTATCACTCACTTTCTATTCAATATGATACCCAAGCCACAACTGAGACGTAAATTCACCCGTAATACCAATTCTGCTAACGATAAACCCATCTTAAGCATGTAGAAACTTGATCTTGATGCTTTAGACAACCTTAGTAAGCTTTATAACCAATATGCTTGCCTGTTTATGGTCTTTGGTGCCATCTTTGATGAAAAGGTATCCACGCTCACTTCTCAGCAATGCGAGAAACTAGAGCCTTTCGTCAATATGGTGTCTACTGAGACCTGTGATCGGCAAAAAAAGAATTTTAATTTTCTTTTGAAAAATGCTTCAAAAGACAAACAACCAATAGATGTTGCTGTTCAATTTCTGTAATCTGGTGGCTTTAATTTTAAAGTTGCAGAAGCTAAAAGACTCTCATCCAGAAGTAAAAACCCGCCGATTCTCATAAAACCTTTTTCGGTGATAGAAGTAGACCTTATATTCTTTCAACATGAGCGGTCAGCCAACTATTTAAAGGAAAATAGACTTTACATATGCAGGGATAACACGCCAATGGAGCGTCGGTTTGTATCTAAAGTAGCAAATGAGAACACTGGCTCCGGTTCCACAAAACCAAAAGTTGTCTCTGAGGCCGGCTCTCCCGCTCAGGTAAGCCCACATCCCTCTGGGTCAATGTCAGTTTCCCCTGATACTTCTCCCATTCACCTTACTCGTGATTTGAGTGAGATTGTAGCCTCTTCAAGTCGTTCTCCTTCTTAGCCAACCACGTCTGTGAAAGCTTTAAATTCCGATAAACCTATGAACGCCCCTAGTAAATCTACGTCAGTTTTCAAATTTGGCAATATGATAACCGATAATAACTCAGTATCTAACAAAGACCCAACTGCTCAAACTAGAGCTTTTGCTATCCCCAAATCTCATCAACATCCCCAAATAATTCAGCCAGCTTATAAAATTAACCGTTTTTTCAAAACCAGTCATGCAATTTTCGAAGGCCAATATTCCGTCAAATTATGATATAATGCCTCAAAATCCTATATTTATGCCCCCTCCTGGTTTTCCCATGCCACACTTCAGCCGCCCTTTCTATGGAGCCCCCTCTAATATGCCTTTCTACAATATGCACAGTTCATTTGATAATAATTACTTGACAAACTGTAGACCAGGGCCAATTTGCTTTCCGCCTTTTGTTTCTCCCATGCCGTTTCCCTTTCCGCCACCAAGTTTTCCTTTTTTATAAAAACTGATGAGCGTAACCTGAATCTGAAGGATACGCTCCGTATAGTCTCACTTAATGCGAGATCAGTTGTTAATAAGATGACAGAACTTAAAACAGTAGCATTTGAGCTTGATCCAGATGTGCTCTGCGTCACTGAATCTTGGACACACTCTCATATTTCTGACTCGACACTCGCCATAGATAATTATAGTTTGTACAGACAAGACCGCATTGAAAAGCGTGGCGGTGGTTGCCTTCTTTGTATTAAATCATCCTTTGTACATTTCCCGTATCACCTGAGCATTTCGTCATTTTCTGGAAATTTTTGTCTTATTTCAGTCATCCTGCCACACAATAAAAAAACGATAATTGGGTGTGTCTACAATCATCCCTGTAACTCAAGTAATGTAATGCAGCTGTGTGAAATGTTTGAAAAAGTTTCAGAGACTAAATTCGATGTCAGAATAATTATAGGTGATTTTAATCTGCCAGACATTGACTGGCATGCAAATACCTGTCCACCAAGATTTCAGAAATTGGTTGACACTATTAACTTTTCAAACATGTCACAACTGGTCAGTTCAGTGACCAGAAATGACAACATATTAGATTTAATTTTTACAAATGATGTCCTTCCTCTTTTTATGAATTTTCATCGTGATATTTTCAATAGTGACCATGCCTTAATTCACTGTTGTTTTCCAGTCTCTCTTTTTAAAAAGCCCGATGTAAAATGCAATAACCTCGACTTTGGTAACGTGAACCATGAATTAGTAAATGATTTCGTAAGTACCCTAGATTGGCATAGCATATTTTCAACTAACGATCCCTACTTCTTCCAGGAGCTATTGCAAAACCTTACCGAAAATATTCAGGCTCATAACCCACTTAAGATTTTTAAATCAAATTCAGCTTCTTCAACTGTGCCACATTTTTTCCAAAATAGACTTAAGCAATTGCAAAAACGACTTAAGTATACCTCTAATAGCTCTTTATCAGTTCACTGAAGAATAGCGCAAATATTTAAATAAGCGCTTAAAATAAGGCTTGCACGAGATAGGCGTAGAGAGGCCACAGCATTAAGTGATGCGAATTCTTCCAGATCAGTTGCTCAAGTCTTCCGTCTTCGGTCGGCTAAGCTTCAGAAAATCATTCCACCCTAACTCAATGGCAACAATCATTTTATTACAGAGGATTTGGAGAAAGCAGCATTGCTAAATTCATTTTCGCCGAGTTCTTTACCATCGAAACTAGCCCCACTCCTGTAATCCCCCTGCTGTGTGATTCAAATCTCAGTTCCCTTAATTTCTCACCCGCTTGTATTCAAAAAGAAATAAGTCGTCTTACAAATTCACATTCGGTAGGAACTGATAACATTCCAAACTCACTCATCAAACAATTAAGAGATTTCCCTCCCTTACTGAGTAAGTTATTTTCAGTGTTTCTTGAGAATGGTATTTCCCGGACTACTGGAAAACTTATATTATAATTCCCGTATTTAAATCTGGTTCCCGATCAGATATTCACAATTATCGCGGTGTTCATAAAACGCCCTCTCTGGCTAAACTCTTTGAAAAATTAATTGCCAAAAAAATTACAGATTTCTGCATAAATAATAACATTCTCAGCTCCTCACAGCATGGCTTTTTACCGGACCGATCTTGTGAAACTTGTCACATGTCTTTTCTAAATCTACTTACTTCTCTTCGTAATGCTCATCTATCTGTGGTAGTTATCTATTTTGACCTTAGTAAAGCATTTGATAAAGTTCCTCACAGGAGGCTCCTAGCCAAACTAGAGGCTATAGGATTCCGACGTCCACTTACTGACTTCATCAGATCTTATCTTTCAAATCGACAACAAAAGGTTTTAGTAGGATCCTCATACTCTACTCCTACCGCTAATTTGAGTGGTGTCCTTCAGGGTACCGTGCTAGGTCCTCTGCTCTTTTTGCTTTACATAAATGATATCTCATTTAGTGTTAAACACTCCCAATCTTATATTTATAAGGTTTATTTGTAAAGCACATCTTTGGCGCCGTCAAAAAACCCCGGAAGGCAGGAAAAAACCTAACCCAAACCCCTTCTTTCGCAGTGACCATTGTATTTGTTTTGGTCTTTTTCTAGGTCAATAGTGTGCGAAATAAGGAGTTTGTTTTAAGTGAAAAAAACCTGACTTCTAGGGAACAAATCGAGGAAAACACGAAATAAAATAGGTTTACATTGTGGGTGTTACGGTTTTATAGTAAGAATACTTGGGGTCTGGAAAAACTGTAATGTCCTTTAACTGAGGTATACTTAGCCGCGGTCAGTTTGAAGGTAAAAAAATCAGATGATGATATGGCATCTACCGTATGCATGGGTCTGCTCGATACGGAGATTACAATCGTTGTCCAGTGGCACAAGTTTGCTAATTAGATGGGACGTTGCAGATGTCTGAGGTGGGTCGAGGCAGCTGCGAAGCACCATCGTCATTCAAGTGCATCGGCAGAAGACATTTGGCTTTTCGTTTGTCAAATATCTAAGTGAGATTGAGATTTACATAATTAGTATTTATATTTCTGATACATTATAAGCGGAAATAATGTATATTTTAGTATAATTAAAGAGAAAATTATTTTCTTTCATAATATTTTTTATAAACATTTAGATATTAGTAGGGGAATATTGGAAAAGATAAATTGTACTTAGTTTTGTTTTTTTATCTTTATTTTTAAGGATTGGAAAAGGAGGCAAGGCACAATTTTGCTTAAGCTTTGATTTTATCAGCGTTGGAAACCATCGACTGGAAAGCTTTCAGCATTTGCCAGTTTTCTCCAAAATTTTCGGGAACTCTCCTGGACCGTTAGATCCCTTTTGGTCCGAATTGGACGCCAAAGAACTGGTTAGCAAAGTGTCCTATTTTATTCAGAAATATATGCGTCATGTCATTTGAGAAGAACTGCTTGGTCTTTCTTCTAAATTCGGCTAAACTGTGGCTTTTGCGAATATCGTTGCGTAGGGCATTCCATATGATCGCATATCTTATGGTGTAGAAATTTGAACGCTGGGCCGTCCTAACTTTAGCGTTATGAATTGTATGCTGGTTGTTTCTAGTGGAACGGGAACCGTTTTGATTTGTTAACATATTATTGCTAAGGATGTTCTGATTATGCGTCACTTTAAATAGGAAAGTTAAACCATTTTGGAGTCGCCTTTGCCAGAGGGGTTTAAAGCCATATCTATTGTACATTATTGTAAATGAGTCTCGGGCGTCATCGTGTTTACACAGACCTCTGGTAAACCTTCGCTGGATTTTTACTAGTTTCTGTCTGTCATCTGATGTAATTTGTGTGAAATTTTTACTGATGAAGCCCCATCGTCGATTGGCTTTTGGTACGATTTGTTTAACATGTGGGGATAAATCAAGAGCATTAGAATAGCTAAGACCTTAATCTTTTTAAGATGTTAGCTCTTTTATTGCTTGACCACTAAACATTATGGGGGGAAGTTTTAGTGGTCCAAAAATCATTAGATGACATTCTGTTGGTGAAAACGGCATTTGCCTCTACTTCAATTGTTTTATGCACACAACATATCGAATGTGTGTTATAGACATATGCGAGTTTTAAGTCATCTGCATGTAAAAATGTTTTAGCAGAGGTTGATATCGTGGATAACTCATGAATGTAAATGAGAAATAAGAGGGGACCTAGGATAGTGCCTTGAAAAACACCACAGCTTATATGAGCTAGTTCTGATACTATATTTCGAAGTTGCACTACTTAAAATCGGTTTTGAAGATAGGATTTGAGGAAATCAAGGAGGGGGGCCGAATCCCGTGACTCACTAGCTTCACGATCAGTCTTTTATGGGGAACTTTGTCAAAGGCTTTTTTTAGATCAAAGTAAATTGTACCAACCGTGTTCCCATCATCTCGATTTCTGGAGACGAATTCCAAGAAAGTGAGATGGCAGGACTGACATGACTTTTTAGGTGAAAAGGCATGTTGAGAGGGGGGTATGAGATTTACATTCGTCAGATGGTCTAACATTTGGTTATAAATTATTTTTTCTAAGATTTTTGCTGAAACTGATGTGCGGTGAACACCACGATAATTTTGGGCATTGGACCGATTTCCGTTTTTGTAAATTGGGGTGATACATGATTTTTTCCAGATTTCTGGATAAGCACCATTTGACTGCAGTAACGAGAAAAGGTTAGACAGAAGTATTGGGGCATATGTCATATGTCTCAGTATGCAAGGAGGTATTCTATCCGTTCCATATGATGTGGAATTGGACAGTTGGCGGATAGCTTTCTCTACAGTTTCTTCGTTAAACAATATCTCTTTTAATACTAGTGCCGTCATTTCTGTTGGTTGGGGGATTGGTTTTTCCTCGAATGAATAGTTGGTTGAGAAATACTCGTTGAAAAGATTTGCTATTTGGTTGTCATTTGTTATTACCATTCCTTGGTCATCAAGCATGATTTGGGGGCCTTGTTTTTGATGATTCTTTATTTGTATCCTGAAGATTTGGGCTGTCCCTTCTGGGGACTCGATTGCCCGATGTTCTGTTGCTATTGTCTTATTTGTTTCAATGTTCTGGGCTAACTCGTGAATCTCTGTAATGCGTATGAGCGTAGATAGATAACTAATACATGGGTCGTGGAGTTGTTTTTTAAGTTTTTTTAGCCGTTTGGAAAGGAAGTTTGGGATAAGTGATTTCTAACCTGGGGGTCTCTCGTCAATTAGGGAATCTCGAATTAAACTAAGGGTGGCATATAATATGTTTACAGCTTCTAGAGGGGATGCTGTTAGGAGGAAAGAGCTCCAATCCAATGACCTAATGTAGTTATTCATAGATTCAATGTCAAGATTTTTGGGGTTTATAGAAGTGTAACTAGGATCAGGTCTTATTTTAATGTTAAGAGGGAGCAATGCTATTATTGTCTTATGATCACTATCAAAGGTGAAGCTGTCGTAGTGCGTATATAAGGGCCAGATATCATTGGTGAGAATAACATCGAGTATATTGTTTCCCCTGGTTGGTTTGCTTATTATTTGCGTCCAGTTATGAAACACAATTGATGATAATAATTCATCATGTCTGGATGGGGCTGATAGTTCTGTCCAGTTTATTTCTGGACGGTTAAAGTCTCCTGCAATTATCTTATAGTCGGTTTGGATATTCGATAGAATATCTAGTAGAGTTGTAAGACCAGTGTCATCATTACTATAGTCCGGAGGGGTGTACAAACATCCAATTAGAATGCTTTTAAGGGTCTTGGATGTTATTATAGCGAAGCATGCTTCGCCATTGAACGTCTCCTGAAGAACCTCAAAGCCACTCTGTTCTATGGTAGATCTAATGTAGATCATACAACCTCCTCCTCGTTTATTCGCACGGTCCTGTCTATAGAAGGTGTAGTTTGCTATAAAAAGTGAAGCATTGGAGGTTGATTCGTTTACCCATGTTTCTGTTAAAAAGACTATATCGGGATTGTGTGTTTCAATAAAAGTCCTAAGTCGTGGAACTTTGTTTACTATCGATCTAGCATTAATAAGAGCAACACTTATGGTGTCGGATACAAAAGCTGGAATATGTTGTGAAAGAATGGATTCCTATTACTTGGTTGATTGTGTTGAGGGCTCATGCGCGGAAATTGTGTGATTGGTGGATAATATGGTGGTGTTGGACTATTTGTGGCGAATTGTGCATTATTGGCAAAAATTGGTGATGAGAGTGGTGGAATTCGATGGCATTGTGTAACTATCGGAGGGTATGGTGTTGTGCGAGGTGGGATTTGATTGTGTGTGTTGTATTGAAAGCGTTGGGTGTGCGGTGGTCGTCTTGTGTATGGGCTAGGATACATGGGTTGAGAGAAGGGGTTGGGTGTCATTTTAGGGTGTGCATTTAAATACGGATATTCGTTTTGATATGCAATTTTGTTTGGGACTGGTGGTCTATTCTGGGTTGTTCGGGGGAGATAATGTAACACTGGTTTACTACTTTGGTTCGTTGAGTTAGGAGTGGTATTGCTTTTTTGGGACATGTTTAGACGTGTGTTGTTATTTATCAGTGTATCTTGATTAGATTCAGGATAAGTGTTGGTTATGTCTAATGGGGTTGTACTATTTCGGGGTCTTTTTGCTTGGACCTTATTCTTTCCCTTAATTGCTACGGCAAGTTTATTATTTGCTTTCGGTTTGTCATTATTATTATAATATGAAGAAGTCGCTCTCAAGTCATCTAAGCTAATGCTACGTTGATAGTTTTCGTTTTCCTTCCCAGATGAGGAGGAACTCGTTAATTGTTCCTCTGAAGTAGCATTTTGTGGAGTGTTTCCGTCCTTATGCAGATGATCTCAAGTGTGTTTACTCCTTCTCTAAATCTACGGCCGCCAGATGCTTAGAACAAATTCATTCTGATCTGCACGCTTTTTCGACGTGGAGCTCAACATGGCAGATGGAGTTCTCAACTCCTAAGTGCCGATAAATGTGCTTTGGGCCTGAAAGGCTGCCACAACCTGTTATTTTTCAAGGTTACCCAATGACTGAATGTTCCAGTATCAAGGACCTAGGATTAAGCTACACCAATAAATTAGACCTTTCTCCTCACGCCGATAGAATTACAGCCAAAGCCGCACAGATTTGCGGCTTTATCTCTTATAATTTCTATGTTCCTGAAATGAAATTAAGACTTTATCGTATGCTCGTTCTCCCCATCTTAGAATACTGTTGCCCCTTTTTCGGTCTCATGAATGAAGGGAGCCGTTCAAAAATTGAACAAATTTAAAAAAAATTTCACACGAAAACTGCTGTTTTCGACAGCTTCTAATACTTGCAACTCAAATAGGTGTCAATTTACAAAACTAAGGTTCCTTTGGGTCAGGAGATTAGAAGCAGGCTTTTGTCTCCTTTTTCGGCTTAATAATTGCACAAATTTACCCAGGACTTCTGTCATTACCCCCGTCAGCCGTCCCTACAACCTAAGAAACTCGGCACATGTTATACCCCCTCCTGCATCTTCCTCATGTAACCGCTCTTTGTTTTTTGCTTCCAAATATAGCTTTCTTTGGAATAACTTGCCAATCGAAATTAGGTCATTATTAGATTGTCTACTTTCAAACAGAGACTGCACATTTATCTTAACACTGACTCTATTAACCTTCTATTCTCATCATCTTTTCCGAGCAGCTTTCTCCATGACCCCGAGAAAGGACCATTGGGAATTTAGAAGATCCGCTTGAAACTATTATATTTGCCTCGTGTCCCCCGAGAACCTAGATATTTCCATTAACCACTGCTGAATCAAACGCAGCCACGTGGAAGTACTCAGTCTAAAATGCTGTAGTTTCGTTGAATACTCACATTCATCAGACCACCCACACCTATTTCTGCTCTACTACTATCTTTCTAAGCAGTTTTTTTCTCTTGCACACTTTTTGAACATGGAAGCCCGTTGAATACTGTCTCCATTTTCACTCTTTCTCCATGACCCCGAGAAAGGACCATCGGGAATTTAGGAGATCCGCTTGAAACTATTCTCTCTGCCTCGTGTCCCCCGAGAACCTTGATGTTTCCATTAACCACCGCTGAATCACACGAAGCCACGCGGAAGTACTCAGTCTAAAATGCGGCAGTTTCGTTGAATACTCGCCTTCATCAGACCACATATACCTATTGCTGCTCTATTACTATCATCCTAAGCAGTTTTTTTCTCTTGCACACTTTTTAAACATGGAGGACCGTTGAACACTGTCTCCATTTTCTCTGTAAGAGTTTTTTTTTAACTGCCATAATTTTAGTTTTTAGTTCAAAATTACCTGCAAAACATTGCTAATGTTACCCCAAAAGGACAATTTCTGCTGACATTATTACGACTTTCTACGTCTACTTGCACATATTATCAAATTATTTTTTGAATTTTTATTTTTTTCGAAATTAACTTTGTATAGGTAGTGCCGTACTTGCGCTGAAAAATATAAATTCCAAATTCCAAATTACCGGTCAATGCTGCGAAATCGGCGTTCATGACAATAGGATCTACTGAGGTCGTCTCACCATACTCGCTCAACGGTGTCCCAGTCCGAAAAGTCACGGAATTCCGCGACCTTGGAGTAATGATACAAGACAACCTGAAAACAAACTGCCATACAGCCAAAATTCGTGCGGCTGGGCTTCGGTGCTTATGGATGTAGAGAAGGACTTTCTCTTTGTGGTCTCCCGCCACATTTAAAAAAAGCTGTTCTCCATCTACGTTCGGCCTATCATCGAGTTCGCGGGCCCGGCCTACTTTCCTTGCTACGCGGGAGAAATGCTGGCACTAGAATCGGTGCAACGACTGGGTTCGAGGATGGTCCCACAACTGCGTGGACTTCCCTATGAAGCACGTCTTCGCAGTTTAAAATTGTTTTCCTTGGAGTATCGGCGACGTCGAGGCGATCTAATTTTTCTGTTCCGCTTGGTTGTGCGCAAACACTACCCAGAGTTCGATTGGATCATAATACAAAATTACGACGCCCCCACCCGAGGCAACTCCTTTCGCCTAGTCCAGCAACGTTCAGACCCTCTACCTCAGAATAACCGGTTTTCCCGTCGGGTCATCAAAGACTGGAACTCCCTGAGTGAGGATATTGTCCAAGCAATGTCGGTTCCCAGTTTTGAAAGCCACCTTGATGCCTTTTTTCTTATGGCCGTGGGTGACAAAATCTACTCAACCAGTCTGCGGTTCCCACTTCCTTTCGAGGATCGCCGTCGTGTTTGACTTTATTTTTCTGTCTTGAACTGTCTTTGAAGAGACTCCTCCAGGCCTTCGGACTCTTGTCTTAAATATATTGAAATTGAAAAAAAAATTGAAATTGAGATGTTTTTCGAAGTATATTGGAATAGATACATTGTTATTAGTTTTTGTTTTTTATTTTATTTCTAAGGATTGGAAAAAAAAGCCAAGGCACAATTTTGCTGAAGCTTTGATTTGATCAGCGTGGACTGGAAAGCCTCCAGCAGTGGCCAGTTTTCTCCTTAATGTGCGGGAACTCTCCTGGGCCGTTAGATCTCTTTTGGTCCGAATTGGGCGTCAAATAACTGGTTAGCAAAGTGTCCTATTTTGTTTAGAAATATATGCGTCTTGTCATTTGAGAAGAACTGCTTGGTCTTTCTTCTAAATTCGGCTTAACTGTGGCTTTTGCAAATATCGTTGGGTAGGGCATTCCATATGATCACATATCTTATGGTGTATAAATTTGATTGCTGGGCCGTCCTAGCTTTAGCGTGATGAATTGTATGCTGGTTGTTTCTAGAGGGACGGGAACCGTTTTGATTTGTTAACATATTTTTTGCTAAGGAAGTTCTGATTATTTGTCACTATAAATAGGAAAGTAAAACCATTTGGAATCGCCTTCGCTTCAGGGGTTTAAGACCATATCTATTGTACATTAGTGTAAATGAGTCTCGGGCGTCATCGCGTTTACACAGAACTCTGGTAAACCTTCGCTGGATTTTTACTAGTTTCTGTCTGTCATCTGATGTAATTTATGTGAAATTTTTACTTATGAAGCCCCATCGTCAATTGGCTTTTGGTGCGATTTGTTTAACATGTGGGGATAAGTCAAGAGTATTAGAATAGCTAAGACCTAAATATTTTAAAGATGTTAGCTCTTTTATTGCTTGACCACTAAACATTATGGGGGGAAGTTTTAGTGGTCCAAAAATAATAAGATGACATTTTGTTGGTGAAAACGGCATTTGCCACTGAACACTCCAGGCGTTTAGCTTTTGAAGGTCTACTTCAATTGTTTTATGCACACAACATATCGAATGTGTGTTATAGGCATATGCGAGTTTTAAGTCATCTGCATGTAAAAATGTTTTAGCAGAGGTTGATATCGTGGATAACTCATGAATGTAAATGAGAAATAAGAGGGGACCTAGGATAGTGCCTTGAAAAACACCACAGCTTATATGAGCTAGTTCTGATACTATATTTCGAAGTTGCACTACTTAAAATCGGTTTTGAAGATAGGATTTGAGGAAATCAAGGAGGGGGGGGCCGAATCACGTGACTCACTAGCTTCACGATCAGTCTTTTATGGGGAACTTTGTCAAAGGCTTTTTTTTAGATCAAAGTAAATTGTACCTACCGTGTTCCCATCATCTCGATTTCTGTAGACAAATTCCAAGAAAGTGAGATGGCAGGACTGACATGACTTTTTAGGTGAAAAGGCATGTTGAGAGGGGGGTATGAGATTTACATTCGTCAGATGGTCTAACATTTGGTTATAAATTATTTTCTCTAAGATTTTTGCTAAAACCGATGTTCGGTGAACACCACGATAATTTTGGGCATTGGTCCGATTTCCGTTTTTGTAAATTGGGGTGATACATGATTTTTTCCATATTTCTGGATACGTACCATTCGACTGCAGTAACGAGAAAAGGTAAGACAGAAGTATTGGGGCATACGCCATATGTCTTAGTTTTCAAGAAGGGATTCTATCCGTCCCATATGATGTGGAATTTGACAGTTGGCGGATAGCTTTCTTTACGGTTTCTTCGTAATGCAATATATTTTTTAATACTAGTGCCGTCATTTCTGTTGGTTGGGGGATTGGTTCTTCCTCGACTGAAAAAGTGGTTGAAAATACTCGTTAAAAAGATTTGCTATTTATTTGTCAGTTGTAATTACTATTCCTTGGTCATCAAACATGATTTGTGGGCCTTGTTTCTTTTTTGATTATTTATTTGTTTCCGGAAGATTTGGGCTGTACCTTCTGGGGACTTTATTGCCCGATGCTCTGCTGCTATCGTCTTATTTGTTTCAATGTTCCGGGCTAACTCGTGAATCTCTGTTATGCGTCTGAGCATAGATAGATAACTGATTAATGGGTCGTGGAGTTGTTTTTAAGTTCTTTTAGCCGTTTGGAAAGGAAGTTTGGGATAAGTGATTTCTAACCTGGGGGTCTCTTGTCAATTAGGGCATCTCGAATTAAATTAAGGGTGACATATTATATATTTACAGCTTCACAAGGTTTGTAACGAAAGGGCCTCTTGGGCCTTAAATGTACAAATATACAAATTGTTTAAAAGATAAGTTTGGTCGAAAAGTATAGTAACACGCAGCAATTCAAGCAGCTAACAGGCGAAGTAAACTCTAAACTCTGAATAACAAAAATTAATTTGCCCTCCGCGGCCGGGAGCCGTTGTCTATGGTGCTTGCGAATATACTTGACTGTGATTATCACTACTGAGGTGGTCGTGATAGCTAATGCTTCGAAAGCAATGACATTTCTCAAACCCTGTAACTTCAATGTGGACAGCTTAAACAGGCCTGTTTACATTTTCGTCCCCTACGAGGCTATCCAATCAACGCGGACCGACAGGCGTCCACCTCATAAATCTCGCATGCATAAGCATGCTAAAGGTTACCTATCCACCATTGCTTCAGTCAGACGTGGAGCCAAAGGAGCGGCTACAATGGCGAATCTAGGGATAGAACTAAGAACGAGAATTGGCGGCGGGGAACAGGGACTGCAAATCGAAGATGGGCAAATATACCAAATTTTTCCGCTGGACAAAACATGTTACGATTCTATTTTCCAACGTACAGAGCTTGTTTAAGAGACTCGAGGACCTTAAACACTTGGTCGATGAAGCGAAACCAGATACTATGGCTTTCAATCAAACCTGTTTTTCGACAGATATCGCCAACTCCGAACTATCAATTTCAGGTTACCAGCTTTTCATGAGAGACATACCAACTATCAGAGGATGAGTTATAGTGTACGTTTGTCACAAGCTGATAGCTATGGTTAATTACCTATATTTGCACTAGATATGGAATTATTGAACATTGATATATCTGCTAATTATGTCACACTGATGACGCTTTCGAAGATACATCGTTCGTCAGTTCAGACCTGTAAGAAGTTTAAGCAGATTTACTTTATTTGAGTTGATCCGATTGTGAAAAATTTGTAGGTGTTCGCGGGATTCGAACCCGCGAACTGAGCTTTTTAGTACACCATTTTCTGAATTTATCAATTCCGATGTTGATTCTCAAACAAAGGTCCAATGCTTCCTGAGGGAAAATAAACTGCTGATATATTTAAAGGTTTTTCCTTGATTACCTACGTCCCGAATCTTCTGTAAATAAAGCCGTTGTGGTACGCTATCCAAAACCTTCTTTTAGTCTATAAAGGACAGTAAACTGTGTACTGGATGAAAGCCGTGTTGACTATTGCATACTGTTCGCTAGTAGCCAGATTATTGCTATAAATGAAGCACCTTTACCAGCACGAGATATTGAATTGTTGAATTTTGCCTTATTGGCTGAGTATGTCACACTGTTGATGCTTTCCGTGATGAACTTTTCGCCAGTTTAAAAGTCTGACCAACGCACTACCTTTCGAGGAGTTTTGAAAGATTTGCTTAATTTGTGTTGACCCAATTGTGAAAAGAACTCGAGGCGTTTATCCAGTACACAGTTGATCTCCTTTTTTTGACTTCAAAAAGATCTTCGAAAGCGTACAACATAGGCTTATTTAACAGAAGATTTGGGACGTATGTAATCAAGAAAAAACGTTCAAACATATCATCAGTTTCTTGTCCGTCAGATAGCAGTGGATGTTTGTCGGAGGATCAACATCCAAATTGATAGAGGTAGAAAATGGTGTACCACAAGGCTCAGTTAAGGGCCTGTTTCTGACCCTTATCTACATAAACGACTGTTTGTGGATAAAATAAATGCAAGGTCTGAATTTATGCCCTCTGACGACGCACAGATATTACAATCGAACATTTATAAAGCGATAATTTGGTCGACCATTTGGCAACTGAAATATAGCGTATTGAAATGGCTGTTCTTACACACAAGCCCAGGTAGAATATTTTCAAAAAAAATTAACTTTTTATCAAAGCCGCCACAATAAAAGAGGGTGGTTCACACAGATCATTGACAACAACAAAATTTTTTCCAACACAGCATTGAACGATGGCCGTTTAGAAAGCAACTAATACCCTGCACTGAATTACACGAGATAGATCAAGCTTTACGTATTTCTATTTAATAACACACACGTGGAGTGCAACCAGATGTTGACAATCCAGATAATTCGGGGACATGCTTC
>JAYGXS010000006.1:655742-707300 GCA_036362985.1 Ligula intestinalis
AACAGTCAAAAGACAATGCACTTTATTATTTTATTCATTTGCGATCTTTTGTGAAAAGATTGTGGCAGAAAAAATTGAAACTGTGTGCGATACAGCTTTGGAAGACGGGAAGGAATGTTCGCTAGTGCCTGCAGTCGAAATCCCGACATCATCGCAACAAGGAAAAAAGTTACGCCACCGATTTGATTCGAACCCTGCATCCCCGCGTAGAAGTCGACCGCCTACCCAACTTCGCCATCACAGGCTGATGTGTTGCTTTCCAAATTATCTTACTAACTACGGGAACTCGATCTAGAAGTTATTTGAAATCTCCTCCTGCCAAGCGAACTAAAAGTCGTAAAAGTTTAAGGGATGTAACTCATGAAGATGAAGCCTCCGCGTCATATTTTACCCTTTTGAACAAATTTACAAACCTTGAAAAGGTAGTTTATAATCTTAGAGTGGAGAAGGAGCAGCTGAAATTTTTTTCTCTATTACCTTCTTACGAGGAGAAACCGGTGATGCGTGAACTTTAGCGAGGAAACCTAACGTACAGAGAAACGAAATTCCTCGCCGAAGTGTCTAAGCACAAAAATGATCCAGCAGCCAGGGTGCTTGATGGAGTTGGTAGTCTGCCATGGACAGGGGAAACGGTCAACCCACTGGCTTCGAAGAGAACGAAGAAGCGCACTCGGGCTTCCAAAAAAGGCCAACCAAGCCCAAGTGCTCACATAAAATGGCCGGGATTGAGCACGAGCCAAACAAAAAGGGCACCTTCGCAGGCCAAAACGCACAGGAGCGCTGAACACCGAAGCGAATATGTCCTAAAAAACCCAAGAAAAGCAGACGGGGATGACAGTCGGAAGGTGAGTACCACTCGTATAAACTGAATAGTCATAAAAGGCATGACAGAAGGTTCTTCCGATACCGCAAAATCAAGAGTAGAAGAGGACAGCATACCAGCTTTTCCGCAAAGACCGCCAAAACTGACTAGGAGGTGTGGTTGTCGTGTATGTCAGAACTGAAGTCTCTGTTGTAGAAAGAGAACACACTCAAGCCCTGGAGTATGAGTCCGTCTGGTTAAAGATCAAGAAGGCAAATTCACAGAACCTTGAATTACTGGCCATTTAACGGCCACAAAACATTCTGAGCGGAGCCGAAGTCTCACTCCTTGGTCTGGTGAAAGAAACTGCTAGCCCCCAGCAGGTTTTAATCGTTGGTGACTTCAACGCCCGTGCAATTGAATGGAACAAGGTGAAAGTTGAGGCAGCATCAACTTCCTTTAGTTCCAAATTAATGGATCTCACGCTTGACCTGTCTCTAGTTCAGAACGTTAAGGGCATAACCAGATTTCGAGAAAGCCAGCAAGCTTCTTGTTTGGATCTCATATTCACAAAGGATTCGCCCTCCATAGATGAAGTGCATTCAAGTGCTCGCTCGGTACGAGTGATCATACGACGCTAGTGTGGGATTACGCACTCCATACTCAACGGCTGAGGAAAACGGAGGACAAGCCAAACATTTGGCAGGCGGATTTCAATGCAATGAAGAATGCGCTATCGGCCATTAATTGGAACTGCCTGCTCAAGGAGGATCCGGAGGAGGATAAGTGATCACTCAAGGCAGTTGCATTAGATCTGCTTAAGCGCTTTTTTCCGGTGAAGGTACACGAGACGACTAGTCGTCCTGCGTGGTTGACGAGAGACCTTAACAGGCAACTGATGAAGAATAATAGGAAATGACAGTTATTCAGGAGAACTGAGTCGCCAGTACAACTCGAGGAATTCCGACGCCAAAGAAATGCCGTAAAAATATCACTTCGCCAGGCCAGGAAAAAATATGAATCAAGAATCCTCCAACAGGCCGAATAAAAGCCCTTAATTATATCCCGCTATATTAACAGTAGATTTAAAAAACAAGGATCCTGTCGCAGTACTTAAGAATGATGGTGGCAGAGAAGTAGTTTAGAATGACGTATAAGCCGAGTACTGTAGCAGGTTCTTTGCCTCGGTATTCACTAGGGAATCCGAGCTTCATTTTGATTATGGCAACAGTGCTGTTGCAAAGACCGGTCCAGCACTTCATTCCCTACTATTTCCAACATCTTTAGTTGTGACGGAGCAGCAGAGCCTCAAAGAAGCAAAGTCATCCTGTCCAGACAATATGCCAGCCAAGTTTTTGAAAAAATTGGCAAGCGAACTCTTCATTTGAACTAGTAAAACTGTCATCTGAATGGATAATGGCAAATATTTACCCGATATACAAGGGCGGAGCCCGAACGAAGGTCAACAATTACCGGCCCGTCAGCCTCACTTGCATTTGATGTAAGATGATGAAAACGATAACTACAGAAACTGGAAAAATCTAGAGACGCTTTAATAGATGTCTGCCTAAACGCGAAGACACCCGAGATTCATACAAAATAATGTGCTATATATATGATATTAAACCCCTGTGGCAAATGCGTCTATAACCTCTTAGCGCGCGCTTTAAATTGTGGTTTAAATTTCTAGTCCTCTGTGGGAAATATTATTTTCGGGATTTCTTTACGCCTAGCCCTCTGGCGGACTTTCGCTCTTAGCAATTGGATTCTTTTTCGCAATAACTCCATCCTCAGAAGACACGAGAGGACATTACTCAAAACGAGCAACATCTCCGTCACCGCCTTCTGTCAACAATTCTCCCGGATTCCAGCTCTCTACAAACGGCTGAGTCGTTTCAATAACCTTTTTCATACAGTTGAATGCTTTATACATACTGCATAGAGCTTTAATATCGTTTATTGTCAGTCTGATCTATTATGGGAGACAAAATAAACGTGTAGATCAGCTTGTAAAAGTTGCGGCGCGAGAGGGACTTGACCTCAAAACCTGAAGTTTACTGGTATCAGTCGTTACCACCAAATCATACGGGTCGACTGCAGACTGTAATTTTTTTCGTTTAAATGCCCTAGTCGTTATTTTGACGGCAGAAATCGCAAGATGGATGCGATGAATTTTCCCCGGCTAAAAGGGCTAGAAGTCTATCGAGTTCACTTGAATCAAGTTACGAATACCAAGTTGAGCGTCTAATAAACTCCACCACGAAAACAAGGGTGCCAGAAATCAAAATCGGTTATTAACAGTCAAACAGCAATCTAATTTATTATTTGATTCATTAACGGTCTGCTGTGACAAGATTGTGACAGAAAAAATTAAACTATGTGCGATAAAGCTTTGGAAGATGGGGAGGAGTGTTCGTCAGTGCCTGTATTCAAAATACCGCCATCATCGCAACAAGGAAAATAATTTTCACGACCGCCCGGATTTGTACTCTGGACCCCTCGCCTACCATTCTTCGCCATCACGGGATGAGTGATAGTTTCCAAATTCCATTACAATCTACAGAAACTCGATCTAGAAATTCTTTGGAATCTCATCCTGCCAAGCGAACTAAAAGCCTAAAAAGTTTAAGGAATGACACTCAAAAAGATGAAGCCTCCATATCAAATTTTACCCTTCTGAACAAATTTACGAACCTTGAGAAGGTGGTTAATAGTTTAAAAATGGAGATGGAGGAGCCGAAAGTTTTTCTCTCGATTTCCTCCTCGTGAGAAGGAACTCGCGATGCGTGAACTTGAACGAGGAAACCTAAAAAACCCTAGTAAAGCAGAAGGGGACGACAGTCGTTAAGTGAGTACCACTCGTGTAAACTGCAAAGTCATAAAAGGCATGACAGAACGTACTTCCGATACCCTGAAATCAAGATATGAAGAGGACAGGAAGTTATTAAAAGAATATCTTAAATTCCTCTTAAAGAGTAAGGAGATAGTCGAAGTTCTAAAGGCATTCCGAATGGGCCGTAAAGCAGAATAAAAAGATGAGCAACGCCAACCAAGACCGTTGAAGTTTGTTCTAAAGAGTGAGGCAGAGGTCCAGCTAAAGTTAATCAGGAAACAAATACTCAGATACTCACACCCGACGGTTTTTTTTCAGCTTGAGTTTTCCCACATGAAGCGGGAGGAATGGAGATTGCTAAAAGTACAACTCCACACGAGATCCGAACTTGGCGAGAGCAATTTTCGAATTCTGAACGGGCAGATCATTCATGTCCCGAGATCACTCCTCCGGAGAAAGCCGATAACACTAACAGCCTAGTCACGATGGACAACAGTCCGTCTGCATCAGCACCGAAAGCTCCCTGCATGCAATCTCACGCAAGCGGCAACCGCCTTAATAAAGTGGTGACTTAGATTTAATTGAGCTTTCTTTGCGCTAACGTTCAAAGTCTTCCCTCAAAAGTTGATGATATCAAGGCAGTACTTTTGAAGCGCAAAGCTGTTGTAGTTGCCATAACGGCAAAATGGCTAAAAGCAGAAATCACGGCGTTGAAGGTTTTTATTCCAGCAAACCAGCTTTTCTGCAAAGACTGTCAAAACCAACAAGGAGGTGGGGTTGTCGTGTATTTCAGAACTGAAATCTTTGTTTTAGAAAGAGAACACACTGTAGCCCTGGAGTATGAGTCCGTCTGGTTACAGATCAAGAAGGCGAATTCACAGAACCTTGAATTTCTGGCCATATACCGGCCACAAAACATTTTGAGTGGAGACGATGACTGGCTCCTTGGTCTGATGAAAGAAGCTGCTAGCCACTAGGAGGTTCTGATTGTTGGTGACTTCAACGCCCCTGTAATTGAATGGAACAACCTGACAGTGGCGGCGGCATTTACTTCCTTTAGTGCCCAATTAATGTACCTCACGCTTGACCAACCTCTATTTCAGAACGTTAAGGGCATAACCGGATTTCGAGAAAACCAGCAAGCTACTTTTTTGGATCTCATTTCCACGAAGGAGTCATCCTACATTGATGAAGTGCATTTAAGTGCTCCACTCGGTTAGAGTGTTCATACGACGCTAATGTGGGATTACTCACTCCATACTCAACGGCTGAGGAAAACGGAGGTCCAGCCAAACATATGGAAGGCAGATCTCAATTCAATGATAAATTCACTATCGTGCGTAAATTGGGACTGCCTGCTCAAGGGGGATCTGGAGGAGGATATGAGATCACTCAAGAGGGTTGCATTAGATCTGGTTAAGCGCTTTTGTCCGGTGCAGGTACACAAGACGACTAGACGTCCTGCCTGGTTGACGAGAGACCTTAACGGGCAACTGATGAAGAAGAATAGGAAATGGAAGTTATTCAGGAAATCTGGGTCACGAATGCCCACCAGAAATGCGGTAAAAAAATCAATTCGCCAGGCCAGGAAAAACTATGAATCAAGAATCCTCCAAAAGGCCGAAGAAAAGCCCAAAATTATTTTCCGCTACATTAACAGTAGATTAAAAATCAATGATCCTGTCGCAGTACTTAAGAATGATGATGACGGAGAAGTCGTTGAGAATGACGAGAAAGCCGAGTACTGGAGCCATTTCTTTGCCAAGGTATTCATTAGGGAAACCGAGCTTAATTTTGATTATGCCAACAGTGCTGGTGTAAAGGCCGGTCCGGCACTTCATTCTCTACTATTTCCAACATCTGTAGTAAAGTGGGAGCTGGAGGGCCTCAACAAAGCAAATTCATTTGGTCCAGACTATAAACCAGCCAAGTTCTTGAAAGATTTGGCAAGCGAACTCTCAGAGCCCCTAGCACATATCTTTCGTTCTTCATTTGAATTAGTTCAGCTGTCATCCGAATGGAAAATGGCAAATGTTTACCCGACATACAAGTCGGAGCCCGAACAAAGGTCAACAATTACCGGTCCGTCAGCCTAACTTGCATTTGCTGTAAGGTGATGGAAACGATAATTGCAAAAATGACAATGGAGTTCTTGGAGGTAAACAACCTACTGTCAGGGCTTCAACATGGCTTCAGAAAGAACCATTCTTGCCTTTCCAGCCTTCTACTCTCCACTGAGCAGTGGACTCGCGCACTAGATGCAGATGGTTAGGTTGACGTCATCTATACGAACTTCAAAAAGGCATTCGACAGCGTCCCACATAAGCGTATAATGTATAATTTGTCAGAAATTGGCATAAGAGGAAACCTGCTGGCATGGATCATATATTTTTTCCGGCAAACTGTGTGCATCGGTGACTCGAAGTCAAACCCTACATATCTGCTGAGTGGCGTCCCCCAAGGCTCTGTCTTAGGGCCACATCCCTTCCTTATCTATTTCAACGACTGTGTCCACGACCTGGGTTTCAGCGTTTTTAAGTGTGCAGACTACGTCAAAATCTGGAGAGTCATAAGGTCTGACGCCGATAGGAGAGCGCTTCAATAGAGTCTAATTAGACTAAGCTGCTTGTCTGCTCATTGGATCGTAAACTTCAACGTTAGTAAGTATGTGGTTTTCAGACTCCGTATCAAAAGGACTGAAGAGGAGAAAGATTCCCTTCAATACCTCCTCGATGGGCACCCGCTTTTAAATGTGAACGAACAAAAGGACCTTGGTTTTCGTATAAATTTCCCACTAAAACCATATACTCGGGGTGTAAAGGCAGTTAAACGCGCGGCACAAGTGCTGTTTGCGATTAGCTGGGATTCGTCGACATTGACAAGGAGCTCTTCAGGAAAACCTACGGAGAGTTTGTTCGTTCCCACTTGGAGTATGCTGTCCAGGCTTGGCGTCAGTGGTTCAAGAAGGATTACCTGCACCTGGAACGAGTGCAGGTGAGGGCAACGAAGATGGTGAAGAGACTTGGTCATCTGCCTTATGAAGACAGACTGACCAAACTTGATCTTTGTCCCTCTATATAAAAGGCCACTCCGTGGGGACCTCATACATGCCTACCGTATTGTTAGAGGCCGAGACTGCGCCCTAGAATTTGATCATTTCTTCGGATTGGCTCGGACTGACCATCTGCGAGGTCATCCTTTTTAACTACAAAATAAACCGGCCCATATCGTCATTCGACGAAAAACCTTCTCTCAGAGGGTAATTGGAGGGTGAAACGGACTCCCGAAAGCTGTGGTCCTCTCAGATACTGTTGATATTTTTAAACACAAACTTGATTGTCATTTGCTGAGAAACTGCGGCAGCTATAATGAACAAAGTGTCAGTACCAGCACCTCGCAACTGGCTCACACTTATCGCTGATGATAAGCCTACATTTGTGTTATGTACTATTGTTACGGTGGACCTTTTATGCGATTTTTGGTTTTGAATAGGAGCTCAAGGGCGAAAGCCTTCTTCCCTTAATAAAGTGACTTAAAGTTACTTCAATCTCCTATGTATAGAAAGAAATAATCATAACATCCTTCGCAATACTATGTTAGCAAACCATAATGACCCCCGTCCCACTAGAAACAACGAACACACGAGACAAAATCGTAGAGATAGAACGGTTCAACGATCAAATTTCTACACTTTAAGCTATGCAATTATATGGAATGCCCTACACAACGAGATTCCAAAAAAGTATTGGCATACCTGAATTTAGAAATATGACTTAACAGTTCTTCTCATATAAATAAACGCATCTATTCTTAAATAAAAATAGGAAACTTCTCTAGCCAATTTGTTGACATTGAAATTGGTCCAAATGGGATATAATACTTCACGAGCGATTCCATACATTGCAATAGGAACTGCCTGCTTTAGAGGGTCCTCAAAACAACAGACACTAGGCGTGAGCAATACAGGATACAAGGCACAATAATAATCAATAATAAATAAATTTTATATGTAAGGCCTGGAGAGCCTCGTCATTGCGAACTTAGTGATGTGGAAAAATAAATACAAAGTTGATAAATGCTGCTGTCCATGAATAAACCACTACGACAGCGGGAGCGTTTAGAAGTGTTGGTAGATTAATTCATATTCACCAACGCATCGTTGTTTTTAAATAGTAGTCAACGCATGGTGAACTAAGGAGGAAGCAGTGAAAAAAACTCCTACCATTTAAGCTGGGGCGGAGTTCAGCGAACCCCCGCTTAAAAAAACAAAACGTAGGAGAAAAAAACTGCTTCAAAAAAATAAAGGGGGTTGGTTGAGAGGATTGCTTGTAGTGCAAATGAGACAGGACTGTTGATGAGAACGAATGAGGGATTGGAAAAGCTTCTTGTTATTGAAGAAATCATATAACAGCAGAGGCTGTCATTCACCATTGTTACACCACCCGACTGGCTTCATGATCAACCATCAGGGAGATGAGACTTCAGGAGGCCATCGCGGACAACAGAGTCAGGAAGATGAGGGAACGGCAGAGGTCACCTGATCATCAACGAAGCACTGAAGATGTGACCTTGTAGACTGCGGAGTTAAGCGACGAGCTGGCGAAAATAGCAGAACCGCCACGAGCATGCCTAAAGACCATTAAGCCTATCGTCAGGGTTGTAAAACGGAGAATGGAGAAAACGGCAATGACGACTGGACAGAGAAGTGGACGAAACATCGTTGCAAATATAACTTAAAGGAAGAAGAAAAAGACATGTATGAAAAAAAAAATGATAGAAAAATAACCGTCTTAGATACCAGGGGATCCTTTTCAAAGTCCAAAAGTTGTGTGTTTTGGAAGGAGACGGATAACAAGAACTTTTTATCTTCCAAGGTTATGTGTTAACGTAATTTAAATTAAAAAACTGCAAAGTTAGTCGGCAGCCTAATTTCTAGAGGAATATTATTCTAAAGGAAGGCAAATTGTGAGGCAAAGAAGTGAGAATGTTTCGAAGTGGAGCTTAAGGGGGTGCAACAATCCTGGAGGAATTACGAGTTGCATAAGGTCTATCTGCGGGAATGAGAGCGTTCATTCGTGGAAGGTTAGGGGAAGAGTTAGCGCAAAAGAGGAAACAGAGGCCCGCTTCGAGTATTCTGACACCAAGAAATGTCATGTTCGCTTACTGACATCGCTCCGTTTAAGAAAGAGTAGATCAAGGAAGAGCGAATATTTTGCGAGTAAATACCAACTGTACATTTTCAATCTTACTGCGGTCCGAAGCATTCATTAGACCAAAGAGGTGAAAGCAGTATTCTAAAATGGGTAGAACATACATGCGATAAAGTTTTAACTTTATTTCCAGCAGGAAGAAATTATGTGATGTAAAACCACATACCTGTGCAGCCTTCGCAGATATTCGATCCACATGAGGCGAAAATGCTAGTTTATTTGTGTAGCTTTGACCTAAATATTTTATAGTGGATCGTTCTAAAAGTGGAGTATTTTGAAAGACAATGGGACGAGAAAGCTTGGCGGGACCAAAACACATGAAACTACACTTGGATGGAGAGAATTCCATCTGCCAGGTAGCACTCCAACGTGAGAGTGTGAGTAGGTCCGCATTTATTTTATCAACGCATATACTTACCGTGTCCTTAGAAAATGAGTATATGAATTTGAAGTCGTCTGCATAAATGAGATTGTGTGAATTTTTTAAAACAGGGAAAATTTCGTTTATGTATAGAATGAAGAGTAAAGGACCCAAGACAGTGCCTTGACAAACACCTTTCATGATCAGCTTAGAAGTGGAGAAAATATTACCTGCTAGAACCTTCTGGCTGCGGTTAGACATGTAGGAACCGATGCAGTAGAGGAGAGGGGGACGGATGCCAATGGCTTCCAATTTTACCAGAAGCCGTCTGTGTGGTACCTTATCGAAGGCTTTGGTCAGGTCAAAGTAGATGACAACCACGGATTGCTGCTCGTTACAGAGGAAAGTGACGTGGTTAAGGAAAGCTCAGTGACACCTATCGCATGATCTTCCGGGTAGAAAACCATGCTGCGAGTACCTTAAAAGCTTATTTTTTATGCAAAAAATAAAAATTATCTCCTCCAGAAGTTTAGCTAGGGCCGGGGCTTTATGAACACCATGGTAGTTATTTATGTCTTAAAGAGATCCTGATTTAACGACTAGAAGAATAAAGGATGTCTTCCGAGTGTCAGGAAAGTAACCATTTAAGCGATAGACTGAAAATATATGGCTAAGTAATTTGAGAAATGTCGACACTCTTTTGAAAACTGAAGTGGGGATACCATCAGTTCCCGAAGAGTGCGAGATTTTTAGACAAATTATCTGCTTAAGAGTTATTTCTATGGAGAAAACAATGTTTCCGAGAGTATTGCCTGAGTATGGTTGAAATGACGGGACCGGTACGGATTCCGTCCTAAAATGCTTCGGAAAGAAATCATTGAATAATTCAGCCTTATCAAACTCATCTAGTACAAACGGCCTCAGTCGTTCCTGAATATCCTGCATTTTGTTTATACATATTTGAAAGTGCTTCTAAGCAATTAGGCGTATTGTTTTCTCAGTCTGCTTCAAATATTTGCAATACTCTACACACCGTCGGAAGATTTTCCTTATTTTGAATATCGGTCAACACACTACGTCACAGTTACAAAGGCAAATTTCACATTTTGAATTTAATCGTTTCGTTTACAACTAAAATGGACGTAGAAACTATTGTTCTCGATAATTCTACAAAACTGCCAGCGGGGCTGGGAATCAAACCGGGGATACCTCAGGTGGAAGTCGAATGGCTAAGCGATGGAGCTATAGAAGCGTATAGCCGTAAGGATCAAATTCATTCATCAAATACAAAATATCGGTAACGAAGCTTATTGAAAAGTCCTCCTGCCAAGCAAACTAAAAGTCTTAAATGTTTAAGGGACGCAACTCATAAAGATGAAGCCTGCCTATCGTATTTTACCCTTCTTAACAAATTTACGAAACTTAAGGAAGTGGTTAATTGTCTTAGATTGGAACTGGAAGAGCTGAAGAAATTTTCTCGATTTCTCCCTCACGAGGAAACACTGGTGATGCACGAACTTAAGGGAGGGGACCTAACGAACGCAGCAGCAGCATCTCTCGCCGAAGCGTCTACGCACAAAAATGATCAGGCAAGTAACATAAATGGTCCAGTTGTCCTCGACGAAGAGCACCGTGATCAAGATTCTACAGAAACATCTCGAACGGTCTGCGGGACTAATACTCTGCGCCCAATCTCAGCACATGATGAACTTTCCGAATTAAAAATCCCGCTAATTATAGGCTCATTTTCCGGACCGAAAGTGCAAAATGTACCCAGCGTATCAACCACTCCTAGTGGGTATGCTAAGGCTGCATAAAAATCACAGAAGGAAACCACAAATGTAGAAAGGGGGCAGCAGGAAGCCAGACCTGATCGGTGCCATCCCAGACTCCAAAGGAAGCCTATCTCTGGTGATGGTAGTGGAAACGCAAAGTCAAAAACTATTCCTAACAACATCTCGTGGTCTTCCGATAGCAGTAAGACTAAAAAATATATCACGGGTTTCCCTTGACCGACAAAACTGCATAGTTGTTCAAGACGAGTCAAACGGAACTGCAGGTAAGGTATTACAGAAGTCGTCCATGAATCGGAAAAACAACATTATCATACAAGGTACTCCTGAGTCCACGTTTGACAGTACAACGGAACGAGTTGCACACGACTATGATCGAATACACGAATAGGTCAGCACTGTCCTAACGAATGGGGAAACCTATACCGTCAATAAAGCCTTCCGTCTGGGTAAAGAAGACCTAGGCCGCGACCTACAAACAAACCCAAGGCCTCTCAAATTATATTTGGTAGCGAAGGCTTGGCAACAAAATTGCTGAAAGGAAAAACGGCCTTACGAAATTCGCAAAAGCAAGTGTTTTTTTCAGCCAGAATATGAGCCGAGGGAGCGGATGAAAATGAGGCAACTAAGGATAGAATTGAGAGAGAGGACCGAAAGCGGGGCAAAGGGCCTGAAAATAAAAGATGGGCAAATAATACAAGTCAAGGAGCCCTTACTCTGACCAAAACCTGTCGCGATGAAGGTTGGGCCTCACGGAGTAAACTGTCACTAAAGATCCTAAACGAAAATGTACAAAGCTTGTTTAATAAGCTGGACGAACTAAAAAAAATTGGTTGAGGAGGTGAAACCAGACATCATGGCTTTAACTGAAACCTGGCTTTCAAAAGATATCGCTGATTTTGAAATATTACTTAGAGGATATCAGCTTTTCAGGAAAGACAGAAAAACTAGAGGATTGCTTATAGTCTATGTCACTTGCAAGCTGACAGCCACGGCTGAAATACCGGTCCCAGCACGAGATGTGGAAATGCTAAATATTACTATATCTGCTAAGTACGCCAGGCCACTGACGCTTTCGGTGACATACCGCCCACCAAACCATTTTCATGACCAAGACGCTATCCTCATAGCAGAATTGTATAGGGTAAGTGAGAAAAAAGACATCCTTATCGTTGGGGACTTTAACGCTCCTGGTGTTGACTGGCAGACATGGACTGCACAGGGTCTTCAAGACAACTTCAATCACAAATTACTACAATGGGCCAAAGCCAAACTGCTCTGCCAAACCGTCGCCTTTGAAACGTGGGCTAGGGAAGGACAACAGTCGAACTGTCCCGACCTTATCTTTACACGAGAGGAGGAAACTGTGCTTGACCTGCAGGATCGACCACAATTAGGGTCAAGCGACCATATTATGCAATATTTCGAGTATTCGCAGTTCCCCAAACCCTACTCCTCCGACCTATGGGAAAGTAACATTTGGAAGGGCGACTACCCATTTATGAGAAGATAAGTGTCAGAGGTATCATGGGAAACAGATCTCCAAGGTGGGGCAAATGAACAGTGGATGACCTTTAGCTCGACGTTGAAAAAGACTCTCTGTCTCAACTGTCCCTTTAGAAGAAAGACAAGTACAAATCGCCCGAAGTGGATGAACTCAAACTTGCAGGCTGCTTTCAAAAAAAAGAAACCGCTTCTGGAGAGGCTACAGATTAACCGGCTCTGGTAAACACTTACGGAATTATAAGCAACAACGTAACATTTGTAACAGAGAAGCTACTAAACTGCGCAAGAAATACGAGTTGAACATATAACACAAGTGGCTGGAACACCCCAAGATCTTGTACGGTTACATACGAAGCACGAAGAGATCTCAGAAACTGATCCCTGCCCTTAGATCAGCCGATGGACAACTGGTGACCGAAGCCCAGATGAAAGCCTCCCTCCTCTCGTATTTCTTTGAATCCGTCTACACCTGAGAACCTACAACTTTTGCTGATGGTCCGTCCGCTCATCGAACGATAACTGCACCCTTACCCTCCTCCTTATTGCCCAAAATAGAGGACCTAGAGTTTTCTTGCAACACTGTCAGGGCCGAATTACTCCAACTTAAGCGTGCCAAATCACCTGGACCGGACACAATTCATGCACTTGCACTAAGAGAATTACCTAACGAACTTTGCAAACCCCTGGCTGCCATCTTCCAGAAATCTTTTGACGAAGGCGAACTCCCAGAAGAATGAAAGTGAGCAAACTTCAAACCGATCTATAAGAAAGGTTCGCGAGTTGATTGCGCAAATTACCGTCCTGTCAGTCTAACTTGCATCGCATGAAAAGTAATGAAACGCATTATTAAGAAGCATTTAATGTATTTCCTTAAAAGCAACAAAATACTATGTGATGGACAGCATGGCTTTCGCCCAGGACGCTCTTGCCTCACGAGTGCTCTTTGCTCACAGGAGAAGTGGACAAAGGCCGCTGATAAAGGCTATCCAATTGACGTTATATTCTTTGACTTCAAAAAGGCCTTCGATAGTGTACCACAAAGGCTTCTTCTGCAGAAGATTTAGGACGTGGGAATCCAAGGAAAAATGTATAAATGGATCAGTAGTTTCTTGTTCCTCAGAGAACAGAGGGTCGTTGTCGGAAACTCAACCTCGGAATGGACAATGGTCGAGAGTGGTGAACCACAAGGCTCAGTTTTGGGTCCGCTGCTATTCCTGATTTACGTAAATGACAGTCTCAATGAGCTTAATTGCGCAACTGTCATGTTTGCGGATGACATTAAAATATGGGCTGAAATAAGCTGCGCCGACGACGCAAAGAGACTACAGTCGAACATCGATAAACTAGTTTTCTGGTCGTCAGCGTGGCTTCTTAATTTTAATGTATCCAAGTGTCTTGTTCTACACATAAGCCCGGGGCGAAAAGTGCCACCGAAACACAGTAATTTTATCAATGGTACCGCATTAAACGAGGTTGAGACACACAAAGATCTGGGTATATTGACAACCGCTAACTTGATGCAAACAGAGCATTGTAAAACGTCCGTCCAGAAAACAACTAGTACCCTGCACTGGATCAGACGAGCGTTCAAAATCCTTCCACCTTAACTCTTCGGAAATATATTTGGCACCTTTGTGAGACCACATCTTGAAAACGGTATGCCAGTTTAAACACCGTGGTTGTGGAAAGATGTGGAGCTTCTTAAAAAGTGCACCGAAGGGCGAAAAAGATGGTCGACGGTCTCAGGGACATACCACATCAGGTGAGATTGATAAAATTTGACCTTTTTCCTTTGTCTTACAGGAACGTTCAGTGCAGCCTACTCTGGACATTCCGGATAATCCGGGGCCACATTTCCTCCCTAAAATTTGAGGATTTCTTCCAATTAGCCACCACTACTCACCTGCGTGGCCATCCTTACAAGGTCACAAACGAACGCACCCGATAAGACCTCCGGAGATATTTCTTCAGTCAACGCGTGGTCCGGCCTTGGAACTTGCTACCAAGCGAGACGGTTTCCGCTAACACAATTGCGCAATTTAAAAGAAGACTTGATGTGATTTTATTTGACAAAAGGCGACTTTTACAACACGATTTCCTACTGCCAGCACTGTGAACAATTTTTCTGGCTTTAGACCGTTATCATTCTTTTCCGTGAAAATTTACTCAAAATTATGTTATAATATCATATGTGCTCCCCCAGACTGCACTTTAACTGTAAGAATAACCTGTTTGCGTTACATAAATAGGGTCCTCAAAAGCATTTCTTGCCTGCTACCCTTAAAAAATATACATCCATATACAAATGTTTTAATTTCATTAAGCAATGGAAGTTTTTCAATTCCTCGTTTTGTGGAGGACCTACGACGAAACAGTTGTGCAACCGATTTTGCAGTGTTTGACTCGCTCAGGGCGCAAGATTCCCTGTGCTGGTCACGTGCAAGACGAATCTTTGACGCTAATTCGAAGATCACTGCGATCCTGAGATGCGCAGGCAGTGAACTAGTAGATGAATCTTTCAGCAGCCTCTTCATTTTCTGTAGTCTTTGCAAAAGAAAATGAGGTACAGTCGATTCTGGTGTGTAGGGTTTCGCAATTTTAGTGGGCACAAATTTCAGCATTTTATTAGAAACGACCCACACGAGTTCAGAAAGATATGCAGCGTCGTTAATGGAGAAGAGGCTCTGCCAATCTAATGAATCAAGAAAATTGTTGATTGAGGTAATATCTGTGAGGTCATACGCATGATAGGTACGACTTGCACTAGCCTTTTCCGTAGAAGGAAGCGGAAGGTAACAGTAAATTAATGTGCGATCACTTTGGATTATGCTCTGCTTAAAATATACGAAGAGAGGTGCAATACCATTTGTGAAAATCAGATCTAGGATATTATTCTGTCTTGTTGGAGCATGTACCAGTTGAGACCAGGTAGAAAAAATATGGTTATCTAAGAAAGGCTGAAATCTAGGTGGATAATATTTTGAAAGCCAGTCGATTTCAGGAAAATTAAAATCTCCAGCAATAATTTTAACTTCAAAAGTGGATTCTGAAATAGACTTAAATATTTCACACAAATTTGCATTCTCTTCAAATGAAGAGTTAGGAGGATTATATACACATCCGATAATCGCCTTTTGCCGGGGCGACAGGATAATAGAGGCGAAACAGTAATTTCCAGAGAAGGACGTGCTATTTAGATAAAACGGAAAGTGCCTAAATGACGTTCTTATATGGAGAAGACAACCACCACCACGCTTATTAATGCGACCGTGACGATAGAAATCATACTCCTCTCTGATAAGGGAGGAGTCAGAAATATTGGATGGGTCCAAGATTCTGTTATGCATATAACATTGGGTATCATCTCGAAAGCAAAAGCTCGAATTTAAGCCATTTTATTTATAACGGACCTAGCATTAGGCACTATGACATCTAGTGTGTTTCAAGTGACAGGACTATGGCTATCGTTTTTCATGAAAAAAGAATTTGAGGGTGGGTAGGCAAATTTTAGTCCGTTATTACTTGTGGAATAAGTACTGACGGGTATGGAGCTGTTAGCATACGTGTAGCCAACAATGGATGGCTGATAACGTCTGAGATATCTAAGGGCCTCGCTTTCTGGCAGGCAAAAATGGGGAGAGGGTAAACCAAAATAAGCTTCTGGGGCGTTTGGGAGGAATGGGGGAAGGCGAGAAGACATATAGAAGTTCGCAGGTTTGGGTGATAGAGGATGGGTAAAGGAACTGATAGGGGGGAATGATGACATAAAATTAGTGTTAGGGGCCGCTCGCGTAAGGACTAATGGTCTCAATCAGTAAATGTCTTGTACGGCAACTCCGATTAGATTTTAAACTAAACCAGTTTGAGTTACTGCCATGCAAATTATATTCTTCTTGGTTTGGGCCCGGCGTGTTCAATAACGCATTATACGGGGGAATAATATGACTCCCACGGTAAAAAGAGGAGCTAGGTTGTGGAAGGGGAAGCGCTCAACCTAAACGATTTCTTCGGTGTTAGCGACATTCTTGATGAACTTGTTGCCGAGTTAGAGACGGCGGAATTAATCGATCGTTGGACAGAGAATGTATTTCGACTAGTTGAAATCGTAGTTGTTGACGGAGCGGCGGGCTTTGACGGTCCCGACATCAAGAGCGATGGGCTTACTGGTACACTGATGTTAATGGACCCATGACTAGAAATTCGGGAGGTAGAGATAGCGGGTGTACTGCGGTTATGGAACTATGAATAGACTTCTGAGAGGCAGGGATAACGGGAGCACTGACGTTAGTGGGTGTATGGCCAGGTATGCGGGGAGGGATGATTAGCGAGTGCATTTACCCTTTCGGAGCTACGAATAGATTTTGCAATAGTAGGCTGAGAAGTCATTGGTCTATTGGACTGTAGAGCCGTATTTCTTCGTTCCATTGGTGATAGATCTCGACAAATGAAACTGGTATTCATTTCTAAATATCGGGAAATGCGACCTCGTTGAGCAATGATTGAGTCCACCTCGATCGGTGCAAACAATTTATCTAGGATGGACAGGTTTTTGCTACGCGATTGGAGGCAGTTGGCTTCTGCAATTTTGTAGTTGAAACCACCCAAACATAGAAAATATTTTGCAACGTCCAAACGGCGACTTAATATGGAGGCATTTTTAAGTATAAAGTTAAAGCTTCGCTTTTGTCTGTCAATAGATTCCGTGGTTATAAGATGGACGAGGGAGTCTTACTTTTTACAGTCTTGTGAGGGCACATATGATAACTTACCATCGAACAGATTGCCTAGTATTGATAGTGCCCTGCCTCCTTTTCCAGCATTAAACAATAAAAATAAAACTGAATGTGCGTTTTCTAATGCTTTTCTTCTAGCATATCAATAAATACTATTGCGAAGGATGTTAAGATTATTTGTTATTTCAATAGGAGATTTAAACCATCTGGAGCGGCCTTTGCATAGAGGTTTAAGACCATATCTATTGTACATTATAGTATGTGAATATCGGGTGTTTTCGCGTTACGGCAGACATCTTTTAAAGCCTCTCTGGATTTTTTTAAGTTTCTGTCAGTCATCTGATGAAATGGTACCGAAAAATATTGAACAGTAGTCTAGGAAATGCAAAACATACATTTCATAAAGTTGAGTCTTAAGTGTAATCGATGTGAAATTTTTACTTTTGAGGCCAGATAGTCGATTGGCTTCTTGTGCTACTTGCTAAGCATTCGGGGCTAAGTAAATTGTATTAGTAAAGCTAAGACATAAATCTTTTAAAGATGTTAACGCTTCTATTTATTGACCAACAAACCTTGACGTGGGAAAGTTTAAGTGGTTCAAAAATCCTGAAATGACATTTTGTTAGTAAGAATGGCATTTTCGATTTAATATTTCATTCCTTTAGTTTTTTAAGATGTGATTCAATCATACTTTTTACAATTGTTATAAAATATTTGTTATAGGCATATACGAATTTTAAGGCATCTGCATATAAGAATATTTTTAGCAGACGTTGATATCGTGGATAATTCATGGATGTAAATAAGAAATAGGAGAGGGAACTACATTTATTTCATCAACTTTTTTCTCGCTTTTGGTGAAAAGTATATCCAGACAACTAGATATCTTACCTTCACTCATTCCAATCATGATTCGTACATGCTGAAACAGTATTTTGTCAGGTGTCATGTCTAATAGCATTTGATCGAATCATTGTCTAGGGCCCTTTCTGTTCATCAGATCCCAGTTAATCGACAGGGCATTGAAATCGCCTCAAATAATGTTCTTGTTTCTGACTTTCCTCACGAATTTTGGTGAGTAACAGCTGATCTTTTTCCGCAGGTTGATTTGTAGGCCTGCATACAACGGTAAAATTCACATTTTCAGCTTTGGGTACCAATAAGTGACATTGCAGCATCTCCAGGTCATTGGCATTCGCACATTCGTCAGTGAGGATAAAGTCAAGTGTACTTCTTATATATAGGACAACACCATCAATGCTTCTTATTTTTCGGTCATGACTTAGCACCTAATAACTATCTATTCGAATGTCAGAGTCATGTTTAGCTTCGGTTAGCCACATTTCAGTTAGTGTAATAACATCAGGATGTACATCGGCCACAAGTACTGTGAGTTCGTTAAGTTTGTTAAATACGTTTTGCACATTTCCACAATAAAACTTGATTTTGTGGAGGTTTTCACGTTTAGTTAATTGCCCTGCCGTGTGACTTTTGTTAGGATGACGGACGTCCTCCACAAAAGGGGCCATTGACGTCGGACAATCACCCCATTGCGTATTTCCAGGCCCTTCCCTCCTTGTTCTTTCAAGGTGGCTATGTCCGCCTTTAAGGCCCTCCATTTTTATCCTCTCCTTTACCGTGTACTCCTGTTGGAAAGAAACCGTCTTGTGGTCAGAGATCCCTCCTGCCGTTCGCTCGAGAGGAGATCACTCTGAAGGTTACTCTTAAAAATTAGTTTTAACGGCCTGGGTTTCCTCCCTTGAGAATTGGAGTTGACCTTACTATTTATTCGGAAATGCTTCAGTATCAATAATTCATTCTTTTCACTAATTACGTCCTTTAAGCACTCCCTTACGGCCTTGGTGTCCTAGTCTATTCTATTATTTGGACTACCATTAGTTGATACGGGCAGCCCATGTAGAATAATGCACTATGTTCTATCCACCTTTACTGCGTCTTGAGGAATTTGTTGGATAGTCCGGCTGATTCCAATGGGGACCTCGATGCTATGGTCATGAGGATTTGCGAGGCCAGACAGTTCATTTATATGAGTGGTTGCTGTGCTTGGTAAATCCTGCGCTTTTGGTCCGTAAAATGAGCTTATAATTAGCGGGGATTTAAATTCGGAAAGTTCCTTATGGGTTGAAATCGGGCGCAGAATATCAGTCCCGCAGACAGTTAGAGATGTTTCGGTAGGATTTTGATAACAGTAGTCCTCGTCTATGAAAACATGACCATTAATATTACTTGAGTGATTAAAATGTTCACGCACCTTAACGTTGACTCGTAGTCTAGTGGTAACGGAGTTCGCCTGTTGGGCCGAGGTGCAGGGTTCGAATTCCTGGCCACTTACATTTTCGTTGACTATCGACTCTTCAACGAGGTCAATTCCCGAAAATGGTTCTTAAGAATTTTTCGTATGGAGCATGGAAACCTTTACGGTTTTCTTTACCTTGGCCTTGTCTCGGCTTTCTGTCGTCTCCGATATCGTACCATGCGTTAAATTATGCAGATGTGTCTTAAGAATCTCTATCATTTCTTTCAGGCTTACCATGTCCATCTGCATGACGGAAAAGTTTTGGAAAATTTCTGTGTATGTTTAGCTTTCTTTGATGTGATTTGAGTCTATTGAACTCGGAAAACTTCTAGCCCTTTCAGCGGGGGTGATTTCGTCGCACCATTCTTGCGATTTCTGTCCTCGAAATTACGGCTTGGGCTTTTAAACCAAATTAAATCGACGTCTAATGTATGCCTCGGTGGTGTTATGGTAAAGACCGATGTAAGTGAATCCGAGGTCTTGGGTTCGAATCCCTCTGGCGCCGCGACATTTACAAGCTTATATATATACGTTTATCTTTGTCTCCCATAATAGACCACAGAGAGGGTAAACTATATTTATGCTCTATGCAATATGAATAAAGCGATATACTGTATGAAAAGGTTATTAAAACGACTTAGCCGTTTGTAGAGAGCTGGAATCCGGGAGAATTGTTGACTGAAGGAGATGTCATGGAGACGTTGCGCGTTTTGACTTATGTCCTGACGTGTCTTCTTAGGCTGGAGTTATTGCGAAAGCGATTCCAATTGCTAAAAACGAAAGTCTGCCAGAGTGCTAGGTGGACTGAAATCCCGAAAATAATATTTTCCACGGACACGAGAAATACAAACCGCAATTTCAAGCGCACCTTTTCACGTGATATCGGCAGGAGAAATTGCATTGTCCGTATGGGGTTCGTAAAGTATAAGCAAAACCGCTTGTTAAATATATTTATATAAAAAAAGTAAATCTGCATGAAAATGCAGAATTAAAACCCATACATTTATCCGTACAGGTAATACTATTGAAACTAATTTTTTAATGCACTCACATTTTTACAGCCATCCCATGTACATAGCGCATATGAATCACATATGCTGGGATGTCCTTCATCCCCGCATGTATACACTGCATCACGTAGCGCAGGGATCGGAATTTGCGTAGTAATGTTATAATAATTTAAAGGCGTCAGCTTACCTTGGATGTAGTTTCCCTCCGTATGCTGGCTGCCAAAATATACATATTGAAACAAAACTATTTATTAAGCTTATTCAATTTTCCCCCAAAGCAACTGTATTCAGTAACTATTATGTATTTCGGCTTAATTTGCTTCAATAATCAATATAATACACGTAGATAAAATATATAGTCCTCAGCACTCTTCATGATACTTTTAAGTTTGGGCTCCCAAGCTGCGGCCACTGAATATTCATGGTAGTCGACTACCATGAATATTATCGGGGCCAATCCCCACCTGGCCCACTTAGAGCCCCTTCAGTCAATACAATTAGTGAAATTAGCTTAAATATCAACTTTATCCACCAAATCTTATAAAGTTTGGTTTACTTTTCTTCCCTGATCCCTCTAGTATACAGATGTACGGCCGAGCTAGCAATATCGCCATATGAGGCCTCCCCTGGGAAATGTTTTGCACGGGGTAGCAGCCGGGGCCAAAGTGATGGCATGCCCCGCCTGAGCCCCACCATACTCCACTTACCATATTCACTAAAATCAGCTTAAATATCACTTTTATCCACAATATATTATAAATGTTGGTTTACTTTTCTTCTTTGATCCCTCAAATAAACAGATGTTTACCAGGAAATAACTTCTGGAATAGAAACTGGCCTTTATTAATTTCTGACGGGGCCATCCCTCCTGGTCCTTTCAGAGCCCTTTCTGAGCCGACGGGGGCATGTGTTTAAAGGGTGGTTACCATTAATTCATAACTATCTATTTAATATCGTAATATAAATTGTGGAGCCATTTCGTCAGTTTTGAATGTATTCATGTGTGAATGCATGAACTAATCCTCTGCGTGACGTTTACTCAAAAACCTTTACAGTAGAGTTTATATCAAGAATATTTACGCAAAATGATTTAATTTGTATAAGTTTTTATGATGATGGCCATGTGGATCATACTTTGAAATGCTTAAAAATAACCAACAAAGTTGTCGAGCATAAGGAACGTGCGTAAGATAATTCCGATATTTTCATCCCTAAAGTTAATAAAATGACTTTCTATAGCATGCTACCTCTTCATACGGTGCTTTAATTAGATATTCAGTTGACGAATTTCCATGTAACTTAAGTTTTTCAAGGTAATGCCACAGTGAAATTTGCAACTTCTGACATTGTTTAATCTCAAAAATGCTGAGTGGTTAAACTTGACTGGAAATGAAAGAACATATTGGTTTCCCACACGTACACCCGGTGTCAAGCCAGTGTTCGTAAGACCGGAGGCGGAATCGGAAATATTGTTCGAGTTAATCAAAATGGCCATGTGTACAATATTACAAAGTTTTCGAAGTCACCAGAACCTATTGTCGAACATAAAGTACAGAAGCCTGATATTGTTATTCCTAACATTAATAAAACATCTGTCAATATAAAATTACATTTTATAAAAAAAAACTAGCTTTGCAGGTTGATGAATATATTTGCATGACAGTATTTTAAATGAGAAGAAAGAATATATTCGGAAAATCGAGTTTTACTTGTGAATTTTCGAACAAGTATCACGTGTTCGTCGTCAGACTAAATTAAAAGTGAGGGCTGGGAATGTCACACTAGATGTTTTGGAGGCAGAGGTTACAACGGATAGGGCAGGGAAGGGGGGATTGTGTGGAAGGGTTATGGTGATGTGACACCCGCGGCAATAGGTTGGGCAAGTGAGGGGAGAGGGTGTGTTAGCTTTTGGACGAACACGTGATACTTGTTCGAAAATTCACGAGTATAACTCGATTTTCCGAAGATCTTCTTTTTCATTATATCATCGCGGAATGCAACAAATTTCACTTATTCAATGTTCGGTAGGTTTTAATTTTTAAATTGGGCATAAGTCGAAATTATACTTAAAGTACAAGTCTAATGTACTCCCTCTCATTGCCTTGGCGTGTAATGCCTGCAGAACGCTTAGTCGCGCATGTTGGCAGCATGGACGCACAAATATGCGCACGCGCCTATCCTCGCATGCGTTAAGGCGGTCGCGCGCATTCGGGCAACGTATGCCTGCCACTCTGGACCACCCTCCCAAACTCACGACCGTGTTGACTTACCCCGCGCAAGCAGGCTTTGCTGCGAGCGCACGTGATGAACGCAGCCGGGGAGACCAGGCCGTTCCCTACATATAGTTCATCCAACCGCGGTCATCATTTTGGCCATGCGGTGCTTTTCGCCGGCTAAATTGGCACTGAATTCTTCAGCGCGGTCGAACGTGAAGTGTTGTCCTGTCTCTCTAAAGTCTACTTCGAGCTTCGAGCATGTGTCAAGTCGTCGGGCATCCACTTTATGTTCATGTAGACGGGCCTGCAATTTTAAACCTATTGCTCAACGTCATGTTAGTATTCACCGTTGAACCGTTTCTTGTAAAAAACTGTAGTGGTTTCACTTAGAGTTCGATTGGCTATGCCTAATTCACTGTGTTTTAACAGTCGTGAGACTGGTTCGGAGAATGACTTCATGTAGGGAATGGCTCTATACAATAAACCAGTTAAACAGACACCGGAAAAGTATTCTGCTTATACATGCAAATACGTGGAACGCGCTAGTTAAAATTTATTCGGGAAATTGATAGCTTGGTAGATGAACAGTTTGGCGCTTGCAGCATTAGGAAATGCGGGGGATTTTGAAGACAAATATAAAGTGTTCGTGATTGGAAGTTTTACATACTTAAGTAGTGTCTCCTCAAGGCATGCTTTACAGTACACAGTTTGAAATCACATATGGGAGAAGCATAATAGTTTTGAAAATGTTAACGCAGTAAAGCGTTTACAATTATACGAGAGAGCCAACACTTACAGGGCAGGCCCCCACAGATGATCAATCACCCAACGCTGAGGCGAGTTTAAATAACCTCGTCGTTGACAAAAAACATGATTGGTTCGCCCCGTAAAGTGCAAGCTGCCGCGGAGACAGATACGAGCGAGCCTTTTCTTACGGTTAAGGCCCCCACAGCAGACCAACCAGCCACCGCTGAGGTGAGTTTAAACAATCTCGCCTTCGATATTAAAACACGATTGGTTCGCCACGTAGAGTACAGACTGTCATCAAAAAAGACACGAAGGAAAACACGAAAGCGTTGCACCAGGAAGTGACCGACGGCGTTGAGGGGACGCAAAATGTCACCGATAGGGGCAAAAGTTTCGTAATACAAGGTGTACCGGAATCCACTGCCAGAACTGATATTAACCAGAAAGTGGGTGTTAGTGTCGCAGGCCCGAGCCCGTAGCCCACAGAAGAAAACGAGGGCAGCACATCAACCATAGACTCCGGTCGCACACAAGATGGTCATAATAGCAGCACAAGAGCTATTAACAAGCAAGCAAGTTACAGTGTCGCAAGGCACTAAAAATGGCACTAAGAGAGAAGCCAGCATCATAATACAGGGATTAACGGAATCAACCGCAGCCACTCCCATGGACCGGCATTCCGCAGATGTCCAGCTCTTGCATACTTTTCTGAACAAAATACTGGGACCCAATGTACCATTAGAGTGTGAAAAGGCCTTCCGCCTTGGTAAACGGACAGAGAGCTCAACTGGAATGGCATGTCCAAGACCTCTGAAAGTGGTAATGACAAGAAGCCAAGCCGCCAAGCTCATTTTACCTAGGCGTTTTAAAATAAAAGACTGTGACACGGGAGTTTTTTTCAGCAGGAGTTCTCAGCTACAGAGCGGAATAAACGTCATCAACTTGTTTCCAAAAAGAGGGATCGGGTTAGCGAGGGCGAAAAAAATTGGTTATTTGCTACAACCAAGTGATCCAACGTCCATTATTCTTAGAGCCACACAGTCGGCTCAGTACGGGAAGGAGTAAGCCCAATTTAAAAACAAACAGAGACAGAACGAAGAGGAAAAAGATTTGATTTTTTACAACAACTTAGTGATCCAGCGTCCACAGTTCTCCCCTGGTAAAGAACCTCCCCGGATGACCGCACAGTTGACCCAGTAAGGGCAAGGGAGAACCTGATAGTGACCACTTCTCGAACAAACAGAAAGTTAACTATTATGTGCAAAAATGCACAGAGTACGCTATCAAAGCGTGACGAGCTTAAGATCCATGCCTTTGAATTATCACAAGATATTGTTTCAATAACGGAAACCTGGCTTTCTGAACTGGATGCCGACGGTGAGGTATCCATGACTGGCTATTAACTGTTCAGAAAAGACAGAGAAGGTTGTCAAGGCGGCGGTGTAGCAACATACGTGAAAAGTGGACTCAGTTTTAGACAAAACAGATAAACAAGCGTGTGCTCACGAGGTCATCTGGCTGTCCATTAAAGTACCATGTGCACCCAAACTCGATGTCCTGACACTCAATCGACCACCAAGAAGAGAGCCCATAGTGGATGCCTCCTTGCTAGAGGAGCTGGAAAAGATTACTGCACGATCGAATCCCCTGATTTTGGGGGACTTTAACGTACCTCACATCGACTGGGGTGCGGCCTGCGCACATAGCTCCAATCTAACCTTCAACAGCTGCCTTCTGAGCATGACTCTAAAGTTATTTCTCACGCAACACGCCTTTTTTCCGACAAGGATACGCGATGGCAAACAGTCCAATTGTCTGCACCTCGTTCTAACAAAATCACAGGACAGCATCGACGAAGTGTCATGTCTCCCACCACTAGGTAAAAGTGACCATGTTGTGCTGCTATGGGAGTACTCGTTATTATCAATACCAAAGAGATCCTTAACAACCAGAACAAATATTTGGCAAGGCGATTTCCATCGAATGAAGAACAAACTCACGCACGCCGAAAGAAAACCTCTTTTTTCTGGAAAACTAACTGCTGACTGGGGAGCATTCCGGAACACACGGCACAGACTCATTGACAACCACTGTCCGATTTCGCGAAAAAAGGTGACCACTAGACCGCGAAGGCTCACGCAGTCCTTTAAAAATAGAAGTGAACAAAAGGCGACAGCTGTGGAAAAAATACAAGCAGACGGGACTCCTGCATCTGTTTGGGCCTACAAAACTCAAAGAAACCGGGTCAAGTTTCTTATTCTCAAAGCAAGATGGGCTTTCGAAGCAGACTTGCTAAACCGGGCCACAATTAACCCCAAACTCTTTACAGTCACCTCAGGCAGAGTACCAAAAACAAGGATCTGATACCCTTGTTGAGGACCGCTGAGGGAAGAGATTTGATAGATGATGAAGCAAAGGCTGATCATCATCCGAAGTTTTAACGGTCAGGCTTCACAAAGTAAACTGCATACCATCATCCCACTGACGACACCAAAGCTGATACAATAGTTGAGACTGTCCACTTCCCCGAGGCTGTTGTTCTTAAGGAACTCTTTAGGTTAAAATAATCTCAATCACAAGGTCCCGACGATGTTCCAGTCAGGATTTTGAAGGAGCTCACCAATGAGTTGGCCAAACCACTCTCTGTGCTCTTCCAAACCTCCTTTGACACCGGATGCTTACCAGTAGATTGGAAATCCGCGACGATTACGCCGCTATACAAGGTGGGAAGCCGGGTCTCAGCGAAAAACTACCAACCGGTCAGCCTTACTGCAATCTGTTGCAAAATCGTGGAAAAAATTATTGAGCAAAAACTTATGCAATTCCTGGAACAAAACCATCTGCTTTCGGATGCTCAGCATGGTTTTCGTAGAGGTAGGTCCTGCGTAACAAACTTGCTCTACTGTTTTGAACGGTGGACTGAGACATTCGATAGTGAAAACTCAGTGCACGCTGTCTATATTCACTTCAAAAAGGCTTTCGACAGCGTGCACACCACCGCCTCCTTCATAAACTCAGCCACGTTGGAGTAATGGCTAGGCTCCTTGCGTGGATAAAAAGCTTCCTAAGCGGTCGCTCACAAACTGTCTACATCAGCGACAAACAGTAACCCAAGGTTAACGTTGAGACTGGTAATCCCCAAGGCTCCGTTCTCGGCCCTATCTCCTTTGTTATCTACATCAATGACTGTGTCCATGAGCTGGATTGCGGTGTCGCCTTGTTCGCCGATGAAATAAAACTTTGGAGCGTAATTCAAAATGTGGCTGACGAAGTGCATTTGCAGAAAAATTTAAATAGACTTCAACAATGGTCGACAGACTTGCTCTTACCGTTCAATGAGAGCAAGTGCACCACCATTTCAGTCGGCAAATCCGGTTCTTCAAACGACACGGCTTACCGACTGAATGCCACACCATTGAAGGAAGTGAATGCCCAGAAAGACTTGGGAGTCTGGATCATGCCCTCGCTTTAACCCTCCCTGTATTGCACAAAGGTAGCCAAGTCCACGATTTCGATTCTATACCACATCAGACGAGCTTTTTCTGCCTTCAAAGAAGAGTGCTTAACAAAAGTCATCGGAACCTTCGTGCGACCGCAACTAGAATCCGTTATCCAAGTTTGGAGACCCTGGACCCTGGACATTGACATCCTGGAAAAGGTACAACGGAGCGCAACCAAACTTTTTATGGGGCAGGGTCCACAGCCTTATGAATCACGGCTGTGAATCTCAACCTCTTCCTTAATGAGCTACAGGCAGCTTCGGGGGACCAGATACTAGCATTCCGCGTCATACCTCTTGAAGACTGCTGTCTTAGATCAGGGGATTTTTTCGAATTAGCAACGAGCACGAATCTAAGGGGTCATCCTCTCAAATTAAAGATGACACGGGCCAGGCTGGACGCTCGGAAAATATTCTTCTCCATAAGTGTGGTCGGAGCGGGGAATGCACTTCCTCAGGACGTCGTTATGTTGGAACCGCTTGAGGTTTTTAAGCGAAAACTGGATCGATATATTAGTACACGATGGATCGGAACTGACAATTCAATAATACTTCTTTCAATTTTTCAGTAGTATTATTTATTATATATTTTTCCTTTTGTTACTTATAACGCCCTCCAACGCATAGAGTCATGTGAAGGCCTCCGCGGTCTATCCTACCTGGCTATCTATGTACCGTGATTACACCGCAAGCGATCTTATCAGCCAGACCTGATGGCCTAAACATTCACACTTGGTTCGACCCAAAGCGGACTGTCGATGATCTGGACGGATGCCTATGTTTTTCCAATTCCTTTGGAGGAATCTGCAATCAGCAGGAAAGATTCAGGACGTGGCTTCCACACGTTAATGATCCTGAAAACCTTTAGAATGCTTTTTGTTGGAACTCCCTTTTTTCTCCTACTTCCCATGCATTACCCCTACAAGAGAAACAGTTTTTCTCCTAAAAATACCGGAGGAGTTTTCTCACTGTCTGCTCCTATTTTCATCCTATGACACAGGAAAACTGGCCTCGCCAACAGTCTGAGAAACTAATTTTCTCCTACCACTGCACATATGTACAAAAAGGGCACTCAAATGAATTTTTCCTATATATCCCCAATATACTGATACTGATAACTGTACAACGATACATACATGTTGTGCAATCGGATTTAATAAAGTTTACTTTATTAGGAGGTTTGGCAGATTTGCCTAATTTGAGTTGACCGCCTCGAGTTTTTTTCCAATTGGGTCGGCTCAAACGTTTAATAATGGGCCCAGTGATAATTTTTTTCATCAATCTTTATTCATGTCGCTAGGTGCCCGACCCCAAATGTGCATTCTGAAATCTTTTTGACACGGTAAAGGTAATGCCTAAGCATGCAAGGCATTTTTTACAAGATGGATGGTTTTTGCTGTGAACCATGGAGTGTATGCTAACGGTTTCAGTCTCCAAGAGTGGCAGTCACAGCATGTTTTGTTGGCAGAGTTGTGCTTCATCCATCCATCTTCAGTGGACGTGGATATGCAAAAATAGTGAACAGCGTATTAATCTCCATTGACGACGCACTGGATGGTTGTCATAAGGTAAATTCTACGAACAAATTTTCCTACTATTCGTATGGCCAATTTTACGGTGCTCCGAATTGTAGTCAGACATCTCGTTTGCACTACTATTCAATATTATTTTCAATAAGATTGTGGTTCGGCACCACTGACTCCAATATCACCATCGTATATAATTTCAACAATTTCTACAATTTTTAATGCTAAAGCTCCTGAAATGAGGTCTTTTGTTGCTTGTATTTTTAGGCTTTGTCTCAAACCCGCGTCTTCTAAATGGTCTGCAACCACAAGTATGCGTACTCAATATTGGCACGGCAGCTTCATTATAGTTGGATTGCATTGAGGATTAGGCAGAGCTTCGTTGAGTCTGCACTTCTGATAGTTTGGTAGAAATGGCCACGGCGTCATCATCCTTGAACTCAAGCTGACCAATGTAGATGGTTTGCAAGCCTTCCCCTCATTGTTATTGATATGTGTATACTGTAGGCCACGCCCTTTATTTTTGCACGTAATTTTGTTGCTGGACACGTTCTCTAAATTTATCGCTGAAACTACTGTCTGCCACCACGGTCTGGCCGATTGATATTGAAACCTTGCATGATTCAACAAGGAACGATAATAAATGCCAATCTAAATAACGAGCCCCTTGCATAAGGGATTGCGGTCTAAAAACCCTGCTTAACTGTCAAATGTACAAGCCTCGTTTTTTAACGGCAGTGGGGGCTGGCTATAACTGTGGTAATGAAGGCTTATGAACCAGCAATAGAGGAGAATATCCGAGTTCAAGGAAGCAGTTTCGAAGAAGCAGTAGAAGCAGAAGAAGAAGAAGAAGAAGAAAAAGAAGAAGAAGAGTCTGTGACCCTATCTGCGCATGTCTTAGACCTTTTTTCTATTACCTATGATAAAGATTTCCTGAAGGAATTCCAAACGTCAGGACAATACACCTCTTGATCCAGGGCTTCTTCATCCGAACCACAAATAGTCTTTTAAATATGCCTTGTCGAACACGGAACATGGAATGTCATTGCATTTATTGGCAACTGGGTCTGCTCAAACAATTGTCTTAAATCGTAAAATGTACGGCAAAACCGACACAGAAAATCAGAACTGCTGCTTCGATTAAGTTGACGATATTGTGAAAAAATCAAGGCATAGACCTGATTCGTACTCAAACAATAGGTGAAGTTTTTTTTCCATGTTGAATCAGGGGTAGGTCGGAAACTATATTTTACAGTGGGAACAGAAGCAAGATTCTATGCAGCCTTGTGCGGGCAAATAAAAGGAAGCATACTCACATCGTTAAGGTAACTAGTCGCATAGGGAGTATGTTTTAGGTTTTTTCCGGTCTTCGAGGTGTTGGAAGGCGCCCAAGAGGTGCATAAACAACTCTTTACAATTGCCTGTAAACTGGCATAATAAACATATTATTATATAAAAGTTACTGAACAGGGTCTGAGAACATTGAAATCATTCCACAGTTCTTCAGTTAAACAGGAAAAACACTTAAGCATGATTTTAGATCAGTCATTGGAATTTATTTTTTATCATCCCTGCAAAATGCTCTGATTTGATAATTGGCTTTCGAAATTTATACTGTTCTACGAGTTTCGGTATTATTCAGTTTCCCCTACCTTATTGCTAAAAACGATAGTGATATTAGAATGCATGGATAAAATGCAAAATTCTACATAACAATAAGCTTCTGCATTTCCTTTTGTTACACAATGAGTATATTCGGAAAATTATTTATCGATTTAGTAAGGCTACTTCCCACTTTATAGTAGTATGGATTCCTTATCAGACTATGGGGTACGACACACACTCACCACCACTGCTTTTATGCACTTGCAACCCACCCCCCTTGCTGGTTTATTTTTGCCTCTGTTCAGGTTCCCTTTTCCCCCATGGGGCTGGTGTTTTCGGACCACTAAAAACCCACAGGAACTGTCTCCTGGAAACTTTTAAAGCCATATCCAGTTCCCCTTGACTGACTCCCTTTGTTTTCCACTTGGAATATCCATGAGTGCTTTATTCATTGACATTTAACTATTTCTAGAAGTTAATATAGGAAAACAAAAGTATTCGATTAATTCATCACTAGGCGTGTACCATAATAAAAAAGGGGATAGAGTAGGCAGAAGTTTATGTCAACGATCAATGGTTAATAAAGGGGGAATGGCTGAGAGATCAGAGGGGGTAGGGGGAGGAGGGATGAATCCTACAATTAGCTCATATTAACTGGTCATCTCCTCGTCGTTTCACGGCGTCTATAACTGTCTATTCATCGTCTCGCGGCATGACTAAATGTGTGCGGACGGATGTTGAGTTTGTTCTTGGCCAAGAGAGCCATAGGACCATTATAAATGTCTTCTGCACACAAAAGCTCGGGTTTGTGAGTCATATGGTGACGGCTTCTGCCGTCACAAGTATCCGTTGACGCAGGAACTTGAAGTGTTTCGCCGGCACTTTATACAAGACTCGTAACGCTTGGTTTACGTCTACCCGGTGACCGCTGTCAGCTCAGTGATACAAAGTTGCACTATATATTGACTTGACCTGGCCTTTGTTTAGCCAGGCAGGATGGTGTTCTCGAATGCGCTTTGATAGCCGCCAACTTGCTTGACCAATTTAACTAGGCCCACAGGAGCAGGTAAGGTCTGGAACGGGATTGTACCCTTACCTTCAAGGCGAAGAAGTGAAGTGCTTGAGAATACTAATGTTAAATTAGATGCTGGATACGTAAGCGCGATTGGAGCGTTCAGGCGAAGCTGTAGAAGTTCGATGACTGGATCACCTTAAAATGGCCATGTAGGAAATGTGGTTTACGTCCCAGCCGTCGGTACTTCCGATTTTGGTGGACTTCCTTCCATAAGCTTATTGATGAACTACTCGGGAACTCCATTTCCTTGCAATGTGTTTTTAATGAGTATGAGGTCTGTTTCCAGTGTCTCTGGGGAACAGATTCTCCTGGCTGGGTTCATGAAGTAGCGGACTAGGCTTTGTTTCGGATTGAGTGGCTTAAAAACTGTAAAAATTAGTGTTTTGAACTGTCCTGGTTTTCTTCCAAAATACAGCACTACTAATTGGTCCATCCGACCTTTTACTAAGAAAGGCGTCCAGAGCGGGGCGTTACTGTCTGTCCTCTTTTTCGAGAGTGATTTTTAACCCTGAGGGCACCTGATTCACTTAAGCTAAGAAAGTGTCCAACTCAATACTTCCATCTCCTATATGTAGACTTACAAAAGCCATGACTGTCTCTGTGTGCATCTCCGTTATCATTGGTCGCAATGTCAGATGGAAACGCCTTTTGCCCCTTCGACGCGCGTGTGTGTCAGAACCACGCTCACTTCGTTGGCACGCGTGCGAGATCGCCTGTGTGTGTCTGTCTCTACGTCGCTCCCTCTTTGACCTCAAGCCCTGACTTTGGATTCGACGTCTCATATTTCCGTGCGCGTGAGGATTCAGCGATCATGTCGCTGTCGCCCCGTTGTTGGCTGCGACGAGGATGGGCAGCCGGCATTCATCCTGCTGCCACTGCAAGTGACCTGTGACTTGGGGGATGGAGTGGCGTCACTTGAACGCGAGACTGTAGCAGGTGATTATAGGGGGGTCTGCCACCAACTGCATTAAGAGACATAGCGATTGGCTCCCCTCTCCGCCAACTATCACCTGCGTTCAGCTGACGCGACCCCGTTCGCAGCCGATGACGCAGAACACAAGATGGGACGTTCCCAACCCAATCGAGGAGAGATATCCGTTTGCCACCCCCCTGTGTAGCATGGATTCGTTACAAAATTGTTACCTTGAGAAGCACTGTCATAGCCCACATTTCTGGACTTTTGCATGAGTCCAAATGCTCAGGCTATTAAATCTACCGCTGTATCTTAGATATGTGCCACCACAATCAACTTATTTGGATGACAGCGAGCCATTCATAATTCAGAAGGGTTTTCATCTAAAATATGGAAAGAGCGAGATTGTTGTTTCTGGCAGGTTGGTGCACCTCTGTACCAGGAGAGATCAGCGCATGTCAAACTACCATTCTCAATCTACCTGTTAGTGCCATAGTTTACAACCAATTGCAGTGCTTGAGAATAACCTGATATTTCATAATATCTGCGCCGGTGACATTCAGAAAGTATCAACGCATTTAATGCACCGATCTGTTCGACAAACTGCAGGTGCCTATTCTGACTCTCTGTAACAACTCAGTGCTTTCAATTCAGTTCTTTAAATTTAGTAGAAACTATCGCGTTAGCCCGGCCTGCGGTGGGCAAGTGTGGGGATGGGGTCGTCGCGGCCGATTGAAACCTCACCCGGTGTTGGCTGTGACGACGACGACGGGCAGCCGGCATTCACCCTGCTGCCACTGCAAGTGACACCCGACGTGACAGGTGGGTGTAAATACGCCACTGGGGTGTGGGCTGTGGTGCGAAAGGGGTCGACGCGGCCGCTTGAAACGCCAATGTAGCGATGGCTCTTACGGTGTTTGCACAGCTGCTTCAAATTCACTGACCGTAAACCCCTTGACCTACTATCACTTGGATCCCCCTTCTTTATTTACGCGTAGGTTGTCGCGGCCACTGGAAACCCCGACCCCTCCACTCCACAGCGATGCGGCTGTCTGCCACAGCTTCTCCTAGTTGCCCAATCAGACGGACTTGCGGTTAGCTTTTAGATAAGCCTGAATAGCCTAACACATAAATCACTTCTCTTTTAATCTTACCCTTACAAAAAATCATTATGGACAAAAGTGATGCCGTAAGACATTTTTTGATCTCAAACAACCTGATATACGATGATGGGCCAGTGACTGTTTTAAACTTACTCCTTTTCTACCAAATGTTATTTTGTTCAAAATAATAACCTATTTGTAGGTTCTACCTCATTAGGTAGAAAAGGAATTAGCGCAGCTGCGAGAATACAAGTTCAGATAACGGAGCAAAAGAGACCTGCAAATGTTAATATACGTTCGCAGGAAACACAACCAGAAAGACGGCTTTGCCTGGAGACTAATGTCATACGTCAGCAATATCAACACGTCCAAGAAACCGAAGATCAAATGCTGCAAATGAGACATAAAGACGCGATTCGCCACCAAAATTACCTCTCCCAAGAAACCGAGGTCCGACCTCCACGAAGGAGAGAGCTAGGTAGGTTAAGAGAAAGGTAACGTCAGCTCAACGAATAACCCAGACGTAGAAGCGCAGAGCGTGCATCAACGCCCAACCGATGATGGAAACTCTAGTTCGCAACCAATTCGCATACGGTTTGGCGACTGTGGCCCTTTGGTTGCCACCATAAATGCTCAAGTGTGGAACAAAGTCTCACTTTATTAAAACCCAAGTCTTGGTTATGCGGAAGATGCAAATGTTTCCATTGAAAAGATGGTAGAAGTTTGCAGACATTGTCATAGGAAAAATAGACTGGTGAGACAATCGGCAAGTGCTGTTCCAACGGCAAAGTTCTACTAAATAACTTCCCCCAACCACGAGAAATACTCCAAAAAATGGCTTGCTAGTAATTCGAACAACTCAAAAGATTTTCTTTCGAATGTTTGAAAATAAAACGGGGCATTTCAAATAACATCTTTTGGTGCCAACATTGTTCGTGAGGTTGAAATTATGCCTAGCTTTAAGGATGAAGACCAAGCTTGCCACCGGCTTGGATCGTTACTACCTCCACCTGATGGCAAGCCAAAATTTCTTCAAATATACTTCGAATAAGACGTCAAACTACAGGCTCTAAGTCGATCCTGAGAGTACCCAGGCTCGAAGCATAACATAAAAGTGTCCCTTCAAGACATGCTACACAAGCGCAACAGCTACGTTAACAGTTTCAAGTCCGCCCTGGAGATACATGCTTCCCTTGATTTCGCCATTGTCATAGATGCCGAAAAACGCCCTTGCGGAGAACAGCAAAGGAGATTTAATGCTCCCAGATGCACCGATGTGGCCATCATCATGTCACATACGCAGCATGGCAACAGGAATATTGTCTTGAGGAGGTGGGAAGATAGACTGAAAAGGATGTATGATACAAACCGCTCAGATGATTTTCAGTCGCCATTTTCCGCGCAATTACTCCTTCTGAATATACACATAGTATTCATCGAGTCAAAATGACCTCACATTCTACTTCATACACATTTAAAGAGGTTCTCATATACGGTTTGTCTAAATAAAGGGACAACAACAAGTAAGGAAGCCCAAGGCGAAGCTAAGCTTTCACGCTAGTTACAAACATATCGTCCATTAATCTAACATAGGAATGAAGACCCTATATTATAGGGGAAAGTTCGTTGCCTTCCAGTTTGCTTGTGAAAGCATCAGATAGAAGAGGTTCCTGTGGTGATCACATCACAACACCATCGTTTTAGCAGTACAATTACGCATTAAAGCTGAATTGCACGTTTTACGTGCAGCGGAAGAGTAAGTCACTTTAAGTAATTTTATTAAGAGAAGCAGGCTTTCGCCCTTGAGCTCCCTATTCATAACCAAAATCGCATAATAGGTCAACCTTAACAATAGTACATAATACAAATGTACATATGCAGGCTTATTATCAGCGATAAGTGAGCCAGTTGCAAGGTGCTGCTACTGACACTTTGTTCATTATATCTGCCACAGTTTCTCCGCAAATGGGAATCAAGTTTTTGTTTAAAAATCTCAACAGTATCTGAGAGGACGACATCTTCCGGGAGTCCGTTCCACGCTCCAATGACCCTCTGAGAAAAGGCGTTTCGTCGAACGTCGATACTGGCCGGTTTTCTCTGTAGTTTAAAAGGATGACCCCGCAGATGGTCAGTCCGAGCCAATTTGAAGAAATCATCAAATTATAGGGCGAAGTCTTGGCCTCTAACAATTCGGTAGGTTTTTATGAGGTCGCCGCAGAGTAGCCTATAATTGAGAGGGAAAAGATCTAGTTAGGTCAGTCTGCCTTCATAAGGCAGATGACCAAGATTCTTGACCATCTTCGTAGCCCTCGCCTGCACTCGTTCCAGGTGCAGGTAATCCTTCTTGAACCACGGACGCCAGGCCTGGACAGCATACTCCAAGTGGGACTGAACAAACGCTCCGTAGGTTTTCCTGAAGAGTTCCTTGTCAATGTTGACGAATCACCGCCTAATCGCAAACAGCACCTGTGCTGAGCGTTTAGCTGCCTTTACACACTGAGTAGATGGCTTAAGTGTAGAATTTATAAGAACACCGAGATCCTTTTGTTCGTTCACATTTGGAAGCGGGTGGCCATCGTGGAGTTATTGGAAGGAATCGTTCTCCTCATCAGTCCTTCTAGTACGGAGTATTAAAAACACACACGTACTAATGTTGAAGTTTAAAAGCCAACGAGCAGACCAGCAGCTAAGTCGATTGAGACCCTCTTGAAGCGCTTTCCTATCGGCGTCAGACCTGATGGCTCTCCAGAGTTTGACGTCGTCGGCAAACATGATAGCACTGCAACCCAGGTCGTTGACACAGTCGTTGATATAGATAAGGGAGAGCAGTGGCCCTAAAACAGAGCCTTGGGTGACGCCACCCAGCACAGATGTAGGGTTTCACTTTGAGTCACTGATGCACACAGTTTGCGATCGCCCTGTGAGAAAATCTGTCATCCATGCCAGCAGGTTTCCTCTGATGCCAATTTATACATTAGACGCTTATGTGGGACACTGTCGAATGCCTTCTTGAAGTCCGTATAGATGACGTCAACCTTACCATCTTCATCTTGTGCCCGAGTCCACTGCTCAGTGGAGAGTAGAAGGCTGGAAAGGCAAGAATGGTTCTTTCTGAAGCCATGTTGGAGCCCTGACAGTAGGTTATTCTCCTCCAAGAACTCCTTTGTCGTCTTCTTATTTATCGTTTCAGTCACCTAACAGCAAATGCATGTAAGGCTGACGGGCCGGTAATTGTTGACCTTCGCACGGGCTCCGCCCTTGTATATCGGGTAAATATTTGCCATTTTCCATTCAGATGGCAGTTTTCCTAGTTCAAGTGAAGAACGAAAGATATGTGCTAAGGGCTCTGAGAGTTCGCTTGCTAATTCTTTCAAGAACTTGGCTGGTATATTGTCTGGATCTGATGACGTTGCTTCTTTGAGGCTCTGCTGCTCCGTCACAACTTCAGATGTTGGAAATAGTAGAAAATGAAGTGCTGGACCGGCGTTTGCAACAGCAGTGTTGGCATTATCAAAATGAACCGCGGTTTCCCTAGTGAAAACCGAGGCAAAGAACCGGCTACAGTACTTGGCTTTCTCGTCATTCTCAACAACTTCTCCGCCATCATCATTCTCAAGTACTGCGACAGGATCCTGGTTTTTTTATCTACTGTTAACATAGCGGAATATAATTTTGGGCTTTTCTTCGGCTTGTTGAAGGATTCTTGATTGAAAGTTTTTCCTGGCCTGGCGAATAGATTTTTTTACCAAATTTCTGGTGAGCATTCCTCGGGGTGTATTGGCGACTCAGATTTCCTATTCTTCTTCTTCTTCAGTTGCCTGTTAAGGTCTCTCGTCAACCAGGCAGGACAAATAGTCGTCTTGTGTACCTTCCCCGAACAAAAGCGCCTAAGCAGATCTTATGCAACCCTCTTCAGTGATCTCCAATCCTCCTCCGGATCCCCCTTGAGTAGGCAGTCCCAATTCACGGTCGATAGTGCATTCTTCGTTGAATGGAAATCTGCCTTCCATATGTTTGGCTGGTCCTCCATTTTCCTCAGCCGTTGAGTATGGGGTGAGTAATCCCACACAAGCGTCGTATGATCATTTTTACCGAGCGGAGCAATTGAATGCACTTCATCTATGTAAGACGAATCCTTTGTGAAAATGAGATTCAAACAAGTAACCCGCTGGTTTTCTTGAAATCTGGTTATGCCCTTAATGTTCTGAACTAGAGACAGGCCAAGCGTGAGATCCATTTATTTGGAATTAAGCAAGTTGACGCCGCCTCAACTGTCACGTTGTTCCATTCAATTGCAGGGGCGTTGAAGTCACCAACGATGAGAACCTCCTGGTGGCTAGCAGCTTCTTTCACCATACCAAGGAGTCAGTCGTCGGCTCCGCTCAAAATTTTTGTTGGCCGGTAAACGGCCAGGAATACAAGGTTCTGGGAAATTTGCCTTCTTGATCTTTTACCAGACGGACTCATACTCGAAAGCTGGAGTGTGTTCTCTTTCTACAACAGAGATTTCAGTTCTGACATACTCGACAACCCCACCTCCTTGTCATTTTTGGCGGACTTTGCGGAAAAGCTGGTATGCTGGAATCGAAATCTCCGAATCTGCGATTTCTGCTTTTAGCCATGTTTCCGTTATGACAACTACATCAGGTTTCCGCTCCAAAAGTATGGTCTTGAGTTCATCAATTTTTGAGGGAAGACTTTGGGCATTAGTGTAAGGAAAGCTGAATTTAGACTTATTCACCATTTTATGCAGGGGGTTTCCTCTTGCGTGAAATTGCATGCAGGGAGCTGTCGGTGCAGATGAAGACGGACTGTTGTCCATCCCGACTAGGCTGTTAGTGTTTTCGGCTTACTCCAGAGGAGTGAGCTCGGGACATGGACGATCTCCCAATTCAGAATTCGAAGATTGCTCTTGCCGAGTTCGCATCTCCTGTGGAGTTCTACTTTTAGCAATCTCCATTTCTCCCTCTTCGAGGCGGAAAAATCCCGCTGAAAAAAACCGTCGGGTGTGAGTATCTCAGTATTGGTTTCCTGCTTAACAATAGTTGGACCTCAGCCTCACTCTTGAGAACAACCTTCAACGGTCTTTGTTGGCGTTTTTCATCTTTTGAGTCTGTTATACGACCAATCCGGAATGCCTTTAGAACCTGGACTTTCTCCTTATCCTTTAGGAGAAATTTCAGATATTCTTTAAATAACTTCCTGTCCTCTTCATATCTTGATTTCAGGGTATCGGAAGTACGTTCTGTCATGCCTTTTATGACTATGCAGTTTATACGAGTGGTACTCACCTTCCGACTGTCGTCCACTTCTGCTTTTCTAGGGTTCGTAAGAACATATTCGCTGCGAGATTCAGCGCTCCTGTACGTTTTGGCCTGCGAAAGTGCCCTTTATGTTTGGCTCGTGCTCAATGTCGGCCATTTTTTATTAGCACTTGGGCTTGGTTGGCCTTTTTTGGAAGCCCGAGTGCGCTTCTTCGTTCTCTTGGAAGCCAGTGGGTTGATCGTTTTCCCTGTCCATGGCAGACTACCAACTCCGTCAAGCACCCTGGCTGCCGGATCATTTTTGTGCTTAGACACTTCGGCGAGGGATTTTGTTTCTCCGTACGTTAGGTTTCCTCGCTAAAGTTCACGCATCACCGGTTTCTCCTCACGAGGGACAAATCGAGAAAAAATTTTCAGCTCCTCCATCTCTACTCTAAGACTATTAACTACCTTCTCAATGATTGTAAATTTGTTCAAAAGGGTAAAATATGATGCGGAGGCTTCATCTTCATGAGTTAAATCCCTTAAACGTTTACGAATTTTAGTTCGCTTGGCAGGAGGATATTTCCTTGTTGCAATGATGTCGGGATTTCGACTGCAGGCACTGACGAACATTCCCTCCCGTCTTCCAACGCTGTATAGAACATAGTATCAATGTTTTCTGTCACAATCTTTTCACAACAGACCGTTAACGAATCAAATAATACAATGGACTGCTTTTTGACTGTTAATAACCGATTTAGATTGCTGTCATCCTGTGTCTTCGTGGAGAAGTTGATCAGACGCTCAACTTGGTGTTCGTAAATTGAGTCTACTGAACTCGAGAGACTTTTAGGCCTTTTAGCGGGGGGTGATTTCATCGCATCAATCTTGCGACTTCTGCCCTCTAAATTGCGACTAGGGGTTTTAAACCAAATTAAATTAGAGTCAGCAGTCGACGTTGATGGTGTAGTGGTAACGACTGATACCGCCGAACGACAGGTCATGGGTTCAAGTCCCTCTCGCGCCGCAGCTTTTACAAGCTGATCTTCACGTTTATTTGTGTCTCTTATAATAGATCAGACTAACGATAAACGATTTAAGAGGTCTATCCAATATGTATAAAGCATTCAACTGTATGAAAAAGGTTATTGAAACGTCTCAGCCGCATGTAGAGTGCTGGACTCTGGGAAAATTGTTGACAGAAGGCAGTAACGGAGATGATGCTCGTTTTGACTAATGTCCTGCCATGTCTTCTGAGGCTGGAGTTATTGCGAAAGTGAATCCAATAGCTAACAACGAAAGTCCGCCAGAGGGCTAGGTGAAACGAAATCCCGAAAATAATATTTCCCAAGAAGGACGAGAAATTTAAACCGCAATCGGTCTCGACACACAAATATTATATGGTTTCTGGGAAGGCAATAATGATGAAGAAAGCCGCGACATCTAAGAATAATATTGTTTTCTCCTTTATATATTGCGTTTCTTATGGACTCGATGAATTGAAAGGTGCCCCGTACGCTGTACGGTGCTAATTAGTTCCGAATCAATTTCAGCTCTTCTGCCCACCCCTTTGAAATTGCATGATATGACGGATCGCACATATCAATTAATGGTCGTAGTATAACATCTGATTTGTGAAACTTAGCGCAAATTATACAGCTTTGGGGGGACTGTGCCTGCGGGTTTGAGCGCTTCTAACTCTCTTCCGCTTAAGTGATGATTATTTCAAAATTTTGTGACAAAATTTTCAGTTTTTTCATGAGCTGTTTCGTGACGTCTCCGATGCCTAGAGGAAAATTCTACGATACTGGAAGCAACACATCACTAGCATTGATTTGAAATACTCCGCCTCCTCTGGCATTGTATGTTCTAGGTCATGAGTTTGAGTCAATAAATTTTCAAATTACACTTCTGCCACTAACATTTTCGAACTTCTATTAGGAAAAAAAATTTGCGTCCTAGAGATTGCACTTCAAGCGGTTGTTTGTGGAGCTTCATGTTACTAAAATTATGTACTTATCCCTCAGAAGTATTTGCAAATGAGAATTAAGAATTCGCCGGATTGACATACTATATCACTTAGTAGAACATTACCATGTTTAATGGTTTGTATAATTGGTTTTGGTGTCGGTGTGACTGCGGGATACAGTCAGAGAAGTCAAGGGACGAAACACATGCAATTAAGATTTGAAAAAACTCGCACGATATAAAGGGGACTAGGCAAGCAGGCAGGTGTACAAAGAATTTACAAAAATAACTACCCGAAGACCAGCTGTTAAGTAAAACCTAGAACACCCTTCCCGTCACATACCATACTCTGCCGTGTGTAAATATTGCTGAATTGACGCTGCTTGGATTTACGTATGCATGTTAGCAGACATTCTCACTCCAAGTCATCCTTACGATTACATCTAACGAATGAAAGCCGCAACGCTTGCATGAAGCTTAACCTCAAAAAACTACCGACCAGACTATAAAACCATCAACAAATACATGCAATCTGAACAAACTTTACGTTAAATTTCCGTTCAATGGAAACATAGTGTTGTCACTTCAATAATCAGTGATCGCTTCCAAAAACAAGCTTTATTGTTTATCACGGATCTTGAAACAAATCGCTTACTACATTTTGCAAATTGAAAACAATCTAATGATGCATGCACAGTAAGTTAATGAGTTCGTTATAAACTTTGATTACCGCAAGGTAGTTAACTTCACTTGCAGTCATCTACAGTCGTTAAAAGCACGCTGTGGATGATTGCAAGAGCACATTCGTCTTGTTAACTTCACCATTAATCTAACCAAGCGTTCACTGAACAAAGCCGACCAAAGTTATATACCTGGTATCGCAGTTAGAGATTTCAAAGAAGAAGCGATCACTGGAACAAGAGCTTTATTGTCCTGAAATTTTGGATTCCGTAAGAAAATCCTGAGTAAAGGAGACAAATGGTCGATCACTGGAAAAAATTTCTTTCTTCCTGAGCTTTCGAGCTCTTACAAGAGCCCATCGTCAGAGATGGGGAAACAGCAACAAACGTGGAAGCTACTCAGGGCGTGTGTACAAAAAGTTAATTTTAAACGTGCAGAAAATCAATAATTGCGTGTGCTCCTGACTTGCCACTAAGGGCTGTGCTAGCCAGTGCCAGTAGTCAAAATCGACAAGTTGTGTGGAAATATTTACAGAAATAGAATCGTCAACAAAACAAGTAATAGTTATGGTGGGAGGGATGAACAATTAAAAACGTCATAGAAGAAATGAAGGAGGATGAGAAACGAGGGATAATGTAGGATCGGGCGCCAAATGGCCACGTCAGCATCGAAAGTGGGATGATAATAATGATAATAATGATTATGGAGGATTTTTGGCCAATTGATTACGGTGGGCGTCTGGATGTGATCGTCTGCATAGCGTTAGGCCCTGCACGCTGGCGACAATTTGACACATCTGTTGACCGAATTCTCATCAGTGGACCAGGCTTCGATAAGTTTTCTGCTCGTCTTGTTTTCCACGTGGGCGAGTACCTTGACGGCAGCGAAGTTGAACCCATGGCCTGTTTAGTAGGTGTGAGTTGCAACTTGTGATGATTCGTCGCCTAGCTGCACGGCCTGCTTGTGTTTACGTATATGCGATCCGAGCATGCGTTTCGTTTGACCTGTATAATTCAGGGACAGTTTAGGCATGGAATGCGATAAACTACACCAGATTGTTCATTCTGCGTAAGCCGGTCCTTTATTTGTATCACTCTGCTGTGCATTGTAGCTTTGGGTCTGTGTGCAATTCCAACACCTAGTCCCGCAGCGATTCGCTCAATCGCTTCTGAGACGTCTTATATATATGGCAGAGCGTGCCATATCTTCGGTGGTTCTTCTGTTTGGGTCCTCTTGGGCCGCACGCGAAGGCATCGGTTTATAAATGCTTTTGGATAACCGTTCCGCATGAACTGATCACGGAGATATCTGGCCTCGCGTGCTTTTTCCTCTGGTTTACTGCAGTGGGTCTGGATCCGTTTGAGGAGTGTTTTTACAAAGCTCCGTTTGTGAGCAACTGGATGCTTACTGTGAAAACTTAGGAGTTGTGTTGTGTTTTTCGCCTTCCTGTTAACCTTCGTCTCGAATTCACCATTGAGTGGTATCTTGACGAGGACATCAAGGAAAGGCAGCTGCTGCACTTTATTCTTCTTTCCGCGTAAATTGTATGTCAGGAATCACCATTGAGCAAGTCAAGGAAGTTTCGCAGCATGTTATTCTTGATGATGACAAACGTGTCGTCGACGTAGTGGTGCCAGAAGACAGGCTCATGTTGGGCGAATGCGATGTTTTCCAGTTCCTGTAGAACCAGTTCTGCCACTAGGTCAGAGATCGGGGAGCCCATTCGAGTTCCTTTGATCTGTTCGTACGTTTCTCCAGCAAAGGTTAAGTAAGTTTTTTGGCAGAATTCAAATAACCTTATAAGGTGTTCAATTTTTAATGGGCTTTGGGCCTCATCATATGCCTCTTCAAGTCTCTTCTGTAAGATATTGTGCGCCAGTTTTGGTGGTATGGATGTGAACAATGAAGTCACGTCGAAAGAGACCATGATTTCATCTGATTGAATCGTCCGACCTCGGAGGTCCTCGAGGAATCGAGAGGCTGATTGAACTATGGTAATCGAGTTGCCTTGGAGGAATTTAAGTTTTCTATACATCCGCTTTGCCAAGTTATGGGTTGGGCTGCCTTTAAGGGCAACGATTGGCCGAAGTGGGAAATTCGGTTTTTGGATTTATGGCAGTCCATAAAATCGCGCCAGAGCTGTATCCATTACTTTCATTTAGCACCACTCAATCATGGTGATCACATTATTATTAATAATAATAATAATAATTTGTATATTTAAGGCCCAAGGGGCCCTGTCGTTACAAAGTTAGCGCTATCGTGAAAATAAAAATAATAATTATAAGCAGTGAACTCTTATAAAATTATTGTCATCGGCAGTAAAAAAACTCCTAGATCGGTGGATGAGTTCAGCGGGCCACCGAGTTAAAAAAAAACTTTAGGAGAAAAAAATTGCCTATATTGGTAAAAGGGTTTGATGTGGTTGGTTTGGGACCTGATGTTGAGGGTTCGGGACGTTTATGGTCTTGGGAAAAAATAATATATCGTTGAGTTAGGAAGGGGTCATCCAGAAGGCAGGAGAAGGCAGTAGAATTCAAGGCATCATCATCGAGTTGCGACCCAACAGATTCCAGAGCAAATCACGAAGACCACAGCGAAGGTTGCAAAAACGGAGAAGAATTCACAGCCCTTGGAAGTGATGCTTGACTCTGCAGAGGGAAATGCTAACATATTTAGAAACCATTTTAGTATCATGGGAAGAGCTTCAAATGCAAGGAGGACCCTTTTCAAAATCTACAACTTGCGTGTTTGGAAAGGAAACAGACAGTAACGACTTTATTTTCTCTAAATTTAAATGCTTATATCATTTGCCTTTAAAAATCTACAGTGTAGAATGCATTCTAATATCGAGAGGAAGGTTGATCCAAATAAAAGCATATTTGGAGGTAAAAAAGCGAGAACGGTTAGATGTGGAACTACGAGGTGGTAAACTTATCATGGAAGAGTTACGAGTGGCGTAAGGTCGGTCAACTGGAAGGGGAGCGTTAATTTGTGGGAGATTAGGACTATTGTTAACGCGAAACAGAAAGCATAGACCAGCTTCGAGTATTCTTATCCAAAGAAATTTAATGTTTGCTAATTGACATCTATCTGTATAACACATACCAGACCTAGAAACAGAAAATATTTTACGAGTGAAAACTTGCTGAACGTTTTCAATCTTACTATGGTCATGCTGGGTCATGAGGCCAAAAAGCGGGCAGCAGTATTCTAGTATAGGAAGAACAAACATGCGTTACAGTTTTAACTTCATTTCTGGAAGGTAAAAGTTATGCGATATAAACCCACATATCTGGGCGGCCTTGGCAGAAATTCAATCTGCATGAGGTGATAATGCAAGCTTATTCGTGTAAGTAAGACCCAAATCCTTTATCGTAGATCGTTCTAATAGTGGACTATTTTGGAAGATAATGGGTCCAGGAAGCCTTGCGGGACCAAAACTCAAGAAACTACATTTTGATGGAGAAAACTCCATCTGCCATGTTGCGCTCCAACTTGAGAGAGTACGCAAGTCTGCGTTAACTTTATCAACACAAGTACTGGCCGTGTCCTTATAAAATGAGTAAATACACTTAAGGTCATCAGCATAAATGAAATTTTCCAAATTATTTAGCACTGTTGAAATTTCATTTATGTAAAGAATGAAAATGAGGGAGCCTAAAACCGTGCCTTGTAATACATCACTCGTGATCGGCTGAAGCATCGCGTAGCTATTGCCTAATAAGACCTTCTGGCTGCGGTTAGACAGGTAGGAGGCAATAAATCGAGGAGGGAAGGCCTGATGCCTAGGGCTTCCAGTTTCACTTAAAGGCGCCTATGAGGCACCTTGTCAAAAGCTTTACTAAGGTCAAAATTAATCACGATGACTGATTGCTGTTCATTAAGAAGTGAAGTAACCAGGTTAAGAAATGCTAAGTGGCAGGTTTCGCATGATCTTCCAGGTAGAAATCTATGCTGTGAGGCAAATAATAGTTTATTTTCTACACAAAAATCGAGAATTTGATTAAAATGATCTTTCCCGGAAGTTTGGCTAGGGCCGGGGTTTTATGAACACCTCTGTATTTATTTACGTTCAAACGAGATCCTGACTTGAAGACTGGAAGAATAAAAGATGTCTTCCATGAGTCAGGAAAGAAACCGTTTAGAAGACAAGCTGAGAATAGATAACTTAGCAATCGGGGGAAGCTGAATACTCTCTTGGTAAGTGAATTTGGAAGGTCGTCCATTCCCGAGGAGTGCGAGTTTTTAAGACGGATAATGTGCTTACGAATTACTTCTATGGAGAAATCTATGGTACTGATAGTATTGACTGAGCATGGCTGAAAAGACGGGACCGGTTCAGATTCCGTCGTAAGGTGTTCTGCAAAGAACGCATTGAACAGTTCAGCCTTCTCAGACTCATCTTGCAAAAAGTTTTTGTTTTCATTCAGTAAGGGGGGGATTTCATGTGCCTGTATTCTTTGAGAACTTTAGGCAATCGGTTAGATAATGCTTTGGCGTGCGAATTGGGTGTTGGTTGGTAAAATGCTCTGTTGTCAAGAAGAGTCTTAGCTTTGTCGTTATAATCTTGTCGGTTCACCACGACGGTCAACCGTCCCTTATCAGCAGGTAACATGATAATACAATCATGTTTCTTCAATTCTGTTAAGGCTTTTGACTCACTTTGCGAGATGTAGCTGGCTGGTTTATGAGCCATAAGCAAGGAGGTCACACGTTGTCGTATTGAATGTTTAGTGTCGTCAGTTGCTTCCGTTCTCACCAACATCGCTTCCACTGTAGCAATGAAGTCCATTTGGTCAGCATATGCAGTATTAAAACAGGCTTCGTGCTGTAGCACGTGTAATTGCTGCCCTGTTAATTTTTTCGACGAAAATTGTGGGCTAAGTCAGAATTCGTAGTGTCTGCAGGTTTCAATTTATTCAGCTTTCTCTCCAATATCTCCCTTTTCTTGGCCTGCCAGTTTCGTGTTAAAGCTATGATCGATTTTCCAAGATTCTCTGCAATAAAATCTCAGAAGATCTGAAGACACTCTCTTTAATCCTCCACAATCTTGGCCTTGCACTTTCTTATGCGTCGGTGGCAGTCATCAATGAGGACTATCACCATCTGTTTGATGAACATTTTGGCAACTTCTCACCCCATAGCCGTATTCACTGGTGCCTTATATCTCAGGCATCGTGGCGTCAGATCCTGTTGAAGGCACTTGTGAAGGAAAAGTAGCTGTTTATAAACTGCTGCTTCTCGTGTGGAGAATAGCTCTCAGCTGCGAGCTTTGCAAAGTGCCTCGCACCCGAATTGTTTACAAATTCGACAGAATGCTCGTATTCCAGGAATTTCTTTTGGTTAAGGAGACATTTCGTCGATCACTGGAACAAAATTTATTTTTTCCTTAGCTTTCGAGCTGTTACAAGAGCTCATCGTCAGAGGTGGAGAAACAGCAACAAATGTGGAAGCTACTTGGTGCTTGTGTACAATAACTAAAATTTTGAACGTACAGAAAATCAAGAATTGTGTGTGCTCCCGACTTGCCACTGAGGGCTATGCTAGCCAGTGCCAGTAGGCAAGATCGACAAGTTGTGTGGAAATATTTACAGAAATAGAATAGTCACCAAAACAAGTAATAGTTATGGTGGGTGGGATGAGCAATTAAAAAGTCAGAGGAGAAGGAAAGGAGGATGAAAAGCGAGGGATAATGTAGGCTCAGGCGCCAAATGGCCACGTCAGCATCGAAAGTGGGATGATTATGGAGGATTTTGGGTCAATTGTTTACGGCGGGCGTCTAGATGTAATCGTTTGCAATAGCATAAGGCCTTATACTCTGGCGCCAATTCGATGCCCGCAGTAAACAATTGGCCTAAAATCTGCCATAATCATCCCACTTTCGATGCTGACATGGCCATTTGGCGCCCGACCCTACATTATCCCTGGCTTCTCATCCTCCTTTCCTTCTCCTCTGACTTTTTAATTGCTCATCCCACCCACCATAACTATTACTTGTTTTGGTGACGATTCTATTTCTGTAAATATTTACACGTAACTTGTCGATCTTGCTTCTGGCACTGGCTAGCATAGCCCTCAGTGGCAAGTCGGGAGCACACACAATTCTTGATTTTCTGTACGTTCAAAATTTAAGTTATTGTACACACGCCCCAAGTAGCTTCCACATTTGTTGCTGTTTCTCCACCTCTGACGATGAGCTCTTGTAACAGCTCGAAAGCTAAGGAAAAAATAAATTTTGTTCCAGTGATCGACGAAATGTCTCCTTAACCAATAGAAATTCCTGGAATACGAGTATTCTGTCGCATTTTTGAGCAATTCGGTCACGAGGTGCTTCGCATAGCTCGCAGCTGAGAACTATTCTCCACACGAGAATCAGCAGCCTATGAACAGCTTCGTTTCGGTAAAGGGTAAACGACTTCAGCCATTTACTGCCCTGGAGATTACTCCTGACACAAATGGCCGAGCTCGCAGTGACGGTGAAGGAGAAAAATACCAACTCTGAGGTTGTAGCTCACTCAACGAGACTCGGCCATATTTTTTTAAGTTTGGCGAGGCCAAAATCATCGCAAGAGGTGACAACCACGTGAGCCGCGAGCTGTTCGAGTAACGGTTCTCAGGCCCCCAGTCTTTCAACAAGGGCAATGATTTGGCGTTCCCATACGGTGCACTACGACATTTCCTAAGCAAGAGAATCTGTCACGTAGGAAGGACTGGCTGCAAAAACAACTCTGATGACAGTGGGTGTAATTTTCGCGCAATTATCAAGCCTGCATCCGATGTGGTCAAGAACGCTGTGATTATTAATGAGCAATCGCCGCATCAATCAAGACTTCAAACGGTGGCTACCGGAGCTGACATTTTTAAAACGCACATGTGACCGCTATGAACTATAAATACCATGCGATCTGTGCATATATAGCCTTGTTTCTGCGCATGCCTCAGACTTGTTTACGATTACCTATGACTAAGGATACCCAATGAAATCCGAAATGTCAGGACAATAAAACTCTTGTTCCAGTGATCGCTTCTTCTTTTTATAAACTACATCATTGAACTCGGATATTCTCCTCTGTTTGCATTTCGAAGAAGAATTGGCTGAGCTTAAGGCCTCAGACATGTGAGTGAATAAGTTCAAGTCAGTCTGCTATTTCCGGCACCTCCACACATTTTTGCCAACAAAACTCTCGTCCGGCCTAAAAAAATGATTGTTAAGCTCTTTCGAAGGCTGCCCTCTTCACCGTGGAATGCTGGCAGTCCATGACTGACTGAAAACTACCCTCCCTGGTATCGGCCCTTCGTTCACATTTAGACATTGCACAGTTCACATATCACATGGCGATATCTCTATAGGGACAGGGTGGTGGTGACCCAGCTGTCTGTTTCTTCCTTTCCTCTTTTGACACAGCGCCCGCGGCTACTCTGAGAACCACTCGTCAAGCCGCCTCTACACCACTGATTTCGTACGCTTGCAACCCACCCCCCTTGTTGGTATATTTTTGCCCCTGTTCAGGTTCCCTTTTCCCCCATGGCGCTGGTGTTTTCGGACCACTAAAAACCCACAGGAACTGTCTCCTGGAAACTTTTAAAGCCATATCCAGTTCCCCTTGACTGGCTCTCTTTGTTTTCCACTTGGAATATCCATGAGTGCTTTATTCATTGACATTTAACTATTTCTAGAAGTCAATATAGGAAAACAAAAGTATTCGATTAATTCATCACTAGGCGTGTACCATAATAAAAAGGGGATAGAGTAGGCAGAAGTTTATGTAAACGATCAATGGTTAATAAAGGGGGAATGGCTGAGAGATCAGAGGGGGTAGGGGGAGGAGGGATGAATCCTACAATTAGCTCATATTAACTGGTCATCTCCTCGTCGTTTCACGGCGTCTATAACTGTCTATTCATCGTCTCGCGGCATGACTAAATGTGTGCGGACGGATGTTGAGTTTGTTCTTGGCCAAGAGAGCCATAGGATCATTATAAATGTCTTCTGCACACAAAAGCTCGGGTTTGTGAGTCATATGGTGACGGCTTCTGCCGTCACAAGTATCCGTTGACGCAGGAACTTGGAGTGTTTCGCCGGCACTTTATACAAGACTCGAAACGCTTGGTTTACGTCTATCCGGTGACCGCTGTCAGCTCAGTGATACAAAGTTGCACTATATATTGACTTGACCTGGCCTTTGTTTAGCCAGGCAGGATGGTGTTCTCGAATGCGCTTTGATAGCCGCCAACTTGCTTGACCAATTTAACTAGGCCCACAGGAGCAGGTAAGGTCTGGAACGGGATTGTACCCTTACCTTCAAGGCGAAGAAGTGAAGTGCTTGAGAATACTAATGTTAAATTAGATGCTGGATACGTAAGCGCGATTGGAGCGTTCAGGCGAAGCTGTAGAAGTTCGAGTACTGTATCACCTTAATATGGCCGTGAAGGAAATGCGGTTTACGTCTCAGCCGATTTTGGTGGACATCCTTCCTTAAGCTTATTGATGAACTACTCGGGAAATTCAAGTTTTTCTTGCAGGATGTTTTTAATGAGTATGAGGTCTTTTGCCAGTGTCTCTGGGGAACAGATTCTCTTGGATGGGTCCATGAAGTAACGGACTAGGCCTCGTTTCGTATTAAGTGGCTAAAAACTGTAAAAATTAGTGTTTTGCCCTGTCCTCGTTTTCTTGCAAAATATGCATCTACTTATTGGTCCATCCAAACTTCTACTAAGAAGCTCGTCCAGGAAAAAGAGGTGCGGTCTGTCCCGATTTTTTAGAGTGAAGATTACCCTTGGGTGAACCTTATTCACTTTAGCTAAGAAAGTGTCCGTTGTTCATCCGGTGTTCGTTGCTCTCCAGTTTGCCTGTGAAGGCATCAGATAAAAGAGGTCCCTGTGTTGATCACATCACAACACCATCGATTTAGCAGTACAATTGTCCATTCAAGCTAAATTGCACGTTTAACGTTCAGCAGAAGAGTATTTTATTAAGGTCTTCAATCGGCATGCTGATTGGAAAATCCTGTTTAACAATCATGACTGAACTAAATTCACGCGGTTTGAATTTTCGAGCAAAACGAAGGCAACTTAAATTCAAGTTTTACACTGCAGTAAAATGTCGAAAGGCAAAAATTGGATCAAAAAACACACTGTTAGGCAAAGATCCTCGGTCCAATTGCCTGCGATACTCTCACTGTTCGACCAGGAAATTTCTCCAAATCAAGCATCCTGCTAGAATAATTGGCTTGGATTGCACAGTCTACTTGTCCAAGTCCATCTCATCAGAATTTCTGAGGAGTATCCACGGCGAAACTGACAAAGCCTGAGTCACTCCATTATATTATATTACATTTGTTGATACCAGCATTGAAATTACCTACTGCATACTTAGAAACTAAACTAGCTCGGCTGTTACGCCTGTTTTTATCAACCACGAACTAAGTTGAAACGTTTAGACATTTACCTAGTAGTCAGTCAAAGCTCCGCTGCTTAAATTCTAAACAAAATCATCTTAAGTCAAAAGATTCGACTCCTAAAGGATTCCTGTATCAGCAAAGAGAAGCCTTAGGCTTTCTATCTCGTAAATAAGACCAAAAACTCCATATTTTAATATTTGTTTTGAAAATACAATTGTCGTGCGCAGTTATGCAGACCAGAAGCCACATGCGAAATGGGGCGAGAGGTGGGCTGGAACTTAAAACCGCTTCTTCATGAGGCCGCGTCTTTAATTATAATATTTTTATAATATTTTTTTAGAAGATAAATTGGTGAACATACGTTTGTTTTCCGTTATTTCTCGTCAGGCCTTTACATTTATATGGTATGAATAAACTATGGTATGTTCGCAAATTTATCATCTGAAATTTTCAATGGGAATTTTCGCAAAGTTAATATTTTTTTATTTATTATGCCAGTTTACAGGCAATTGTAAAGAGTTGGTAATGCACCTCTTGGGCGCCATCCAACACATCGAAGACCGGAAAAACCTTAAAAAAACTCCCTATGTTGCAGCTAGTATTCGTTTTGATTCAGGTTTTTTGTTTTGTCAAAACTGGGCGAGATAGGGAGTTTGTTTCAAGTGAAAAAACCTGCCTTCAAAGGTATGATACAAATGGAATAAATGTACAGTTGTAAGCAGAGTTGACTCATCAGCAGGAGAACTGTTTCATATCGTTTGAAAAAAAATTAGTTCCGACGGAGAGGGTTGGCACAAGAGAACAGTCTTCTCAGTCTTCCTTCAATGGTTGTCGGCAAAAATTGCGCGCTATCGGCTGAAGGGTAAGCAGGCTGCGGGCTGCTGCTTCAGCAGCATTATCTTCAGCAGTGAAGCCTGGCGGGGTTCAAAGTCCACGAACGCTATCAGAGTGAAAGAGAGATTCCACCGAGTCAGCATTCAAAATTCGTGAAAGTTGTCCTGAATGTAGAA
>JAYGXS010000006.1:707310-772703 GCA_036362985.1 Ligula intestinalis
CGTGCTTTCGAGACTATCAGGGCACAGTGCTCTGACAAATTGAGACTATTAGAGTAGGATATGCCCAAATCCTTGATAACTCCTGGAACATTTAATTCGTGGCCGTCAATGCTTAATTCCGGTTGATGATCGTCGCCAACAACCATAACGGAACATTTGTGTCATGATAGGGTGAGGCGCCATGTGCAACACCACTGGGCGAAGGCCTTAAGATCCTTTTTTATAAGCTCGTGTTACGATCTGCCTGTTTATATCGATAAGCGAATTTGAATAATCAGCGTACATGAAATGTCTGCCATACTGAAATCAACCTGAAACGTCGTTGACAAAAAGGCAAAATAGGAGCGGACCCAGTACACTACCCTGTATAACTCCACTCCTCACATGCGTGGGGTTGGAGATAACATTGGAAATTTTTACTCGTTGTGTGCGAGCATCCAAATAGGTAGATATGAAGTTCAGAGGCTTGCTACCTATGCCGAAGGAGGTCAGTTTCAGAAGGTGGAGGTTATGATCGACCCGATCAAAGGCCTTAGTAAAATCAAAATAGACGCTATAAGTGGCAAAACCGCTGTCTCTAGATTGCAGCACATAATCAAAGAAAGAGAGCTGACAAGTTTCACAAGATCGTTTCTCGAGAAAGCCATGTTGAACTGTACTGAGCAGGTTGTTCTCTGTCAAGTGACGCATCATCTTTTCTTTGATTGAGGTCTCCAAGATCTTCGATGCTGCGGGAAGTGTATTTATTGGCCTTAAGTTGTCGAATGATGTCGATCGGCCATGCTTGCGAATAGACATTATGTACGATTCCTTCCACAACGAAGGAAAGGTTTCGCTCTCAAGAGCAAGATTAAATACCTTACAAAGAATAGACGGAAAGATATCATTCGCTTCAGCTTTTAGAAGGCTAACTGGGACGCCATCTGGTCCTGGACTATAGGATTGACGATAACGACGAATGGCTACAGTCACATCCCAGACGGTAAAACTTATGGTTTCGAGTATGGCACATGTCCAAGCCTGGATAACCGGAGGTGCAGCGAACGAGCTTTCACTAAACGTTTTGGATAGGAACGCATTGAAGCTATCGGCGGTCAACTTAGCGTCAGCTATGGGGTTTTCTAAAGCATCTTGAAGTATGGGGTGCTGCATTTTCCTCTGCGCTTTTACTGTACGCGAAAAGAGTTTCGCAACATTAAGGGAAGGGTTTTCAGCGAAGTAAGCCTCATGGGCTATCTGCTTTTCTTCGGAGAGCTTCTTAGCCTGCTCAAAGATCAGTGTGATCAAGGGCAGAACGGAAGTGTCGTTCAGCCGATGCAAACGACGAGAGAGTTTAGGCAGCCTACGACGGAAAGACAGAGGAAGGTACACTTCATCCTTCACATGTATTACTTTCTTACGGGGGACAAAGTGGAGGATGAGTGGATCCAACACTTTGTACAGTGCATCGGTACAAACATTTACATCCAAACATTGGAAAAATTCAGACCAGTCGAGAGCGTTTAGATGTGCCAGTAGGTCAGCCGTGTTTGCTGATCGGAAGTCATGATAAATACTATACTTTTGGGAAAATGTTTTATCCGCCTCCAGTTCTAGTTCACTAACAACTGTAACATGGTCTGAACTCCCAAGTGCGTCTAAGGATGACACCGAAAGTGGTTCGAATCCCCTACAAAAAATTAGGTCGAGTATGTTTGCTCCTCGAGTGGGAAAATCGACTACCTGATCCCACATGCCGATATCTATTGCCTCAACTAAGTTCTCGTACTTTGAAGGGCCGGATGATGGAAACCATTGCACGTCAGGAAGGTTTAAATCGCCTGCAATCAAGCAATACTTAAGATTCAAGTCAGCTGCGGCATGAAATGCCTGCGAGAGACAAAGATTGTAGTCTGCATTGGCATTAGGTGGGCGATAAACACAGCCAACAAGTAAGGAGCATTTGGTTTTTAGAACAACTCGTAGCCAGCAGCTCTCCTCCACCGCTGTGAATTGTGGATAGTCCAACGGGAGAAATGCAAGTGGCTGCTTAATATAGATGCAGCTTCCTCCGCCACGTTTCGATCGTTCTGAACGCATTTAACTTACGTTTACTAGCTGTGACACTTAATGTATCTCTCAGTTAACACGTTCTATTTCCCACCAGGGTGCGTGAGGGGCAGCAATCAAACTGCCTAGACCTGGTACCTACAAAATTGCTGGACAGCATCGACGAAGTGCAATCTCTTCCTACTCTAGGTAAAAGTGATCACATCGTACTATACTGGGACTATTCAACATTTTCGGTACCCGAAAAACCCACCAAGGTTAAAAGGAATATTTGGCGTGGTGACTTTGATAAAATTAAGGTTGAAATAAACAACTTAAATTGGGAATTGGCTTTTTTTGGCAATATAGCTGAAAATTAGGGATGGTTCAGTGAGTTATTGCATACTCTTCTGAGAAACCACTGTCAGATAACACGGAAGAAGCATAAACTACAAACCTCAGTGGCTGACTCAAGCGCTGAAGAAAAAGATAAAAAAGAAGTGGAGATTGTTTAGAAAGTATAGAGCAGACAGAAATCCGGTATCCCTAAATGCATACAAAACGCAGAGGAACCTCGCAAAGCGACGAATCTTCAAAGCACGCAAAGATTTAAAAACGATTTACTTAACTTAGCGGTTAAAAATCCGAAGCTATTTTTTGGCTACTTACGAAAGACCACACGAAACCGGGACTTAGTTCCCTGCTGAAGGCAAGCGACAGAACAGAAATGAGAGATGATGGAACAAAAGCTGAGCATCTTTACAATTTTTCAAATCGAAATTTACGACTGGAATTTGGATTCATCCCTCCAAACTATGGCTTAGATGACGGTCCAAAGATTGAAAATGTGGCCTTCACCGAAGCAAACGTTCTTAAGGAGTTAATGGCAGTGAACGACTCGAAATCAGCCGGTCCCGATGACATCCCGCCTAAATTACTGAAAGAACTTGCTGAGGAGCTAGCCAAACCGCTTTCGATGCTTTTCAGTACGTAGTTTAACACAGGTTGTTTACCCGAATCGAAATCCGCACGGATCACACCGTTGTATAAAGGCGGCATTAAGGTTTTTGCAAGCAGTTATCGACCAATCAGCCTCACTTTGATCTGCTGCAAGATTATGGAAAAATAAGTAAAACGAAAACTGATGCGTTTCTTAGAGCAGCATAACCTTCTATCGGATGCGCAACATGGGTTCCGCAGGAGCAGGTCCTGCGTGACGAACCTGCTCCATTGCTTGGAACGCTGGACTCGGGCAGTTGATGTAGGAAATCTGCTTCATGTAATCAACATCGACTTCAAGAAGGCTTGTGATAGCGTCGCACATCAAGGACTTCTGTACAAACTCAGCCAAATAGGTGTTCGAGGAAATCTGATGAAGTGGATTCAAAGCTTCTAACTTAACTGCTCCCAAACTATCCATAATGCAGACCAGCAGTCAGCAGACATTGCAGTCAAGAGCGGTGTCCCCCAAGGCTCTGCTATTGGCCCTATACTGTTCAGAATGTACGTCAGTGACTCTGTCCATGAACTGAACTGCAATGTGGCTATATTTGCTGATGACATTAAGATTTGGAACGTCATCAGAAATTCAGCTGACGAAGAACATTTGCAGCTAAACCTAAACCGTCTTCAAATTTGGTCTCAAGACTGTCTTTTGCCTTTTAAGGAGAACAAATGCAGTATCCTACGAGTTGGCTGACCCAGCTCTCAGAACCCAATGGTGTACAGCCTAAATGGAATCCAACTGCAAAAAGTGGACGCGCAGAAGGATTTGGGAGTATGGATCTCTACGTCTCTCAAGCCATCGCTGCACTGCGCAAAGGTAGCCAAGTGTGCGATGTCCGTCCTGTATCTTGTCAAAAGGGCTTTATGTGCCTTCGGTAAAGACTGCTATGCTAAGGTCTTTGGAACATTTGTGCGGCCAAAGTTGGAGTTCGCAATCCAAGCATGGAAACCCTGGACCGCTAAAGACCTAAATTCCATCAAGAAGGGCCAAAGGCGTGCGACCAAACTGAATACCGGTCAGAGCATTTTACCCTTTGAAAGACGTTTAGCTAATCTCGATCTATTTCCGTTAAGTTACAGACAGCTACGTTGCGAGTTTATACAAGAATTTCGTATAATGCGCGGGCAGGACTGTTGTCTTCTACCTGGTGACTTCTTCGAGTTAGCAAGAACGACGAACTTTAGAGAGAATCTCTTCAAACTACGCATAAGTGGGGCCAGACTAGACACACACAAGTTCTTCTTTGGTAATAGAGTAGTTGAACCTTGGAAAGCTCTCCCCAAGGATATTGTTATGTCACCAACTGTTGATGCATTCAATAGAAATTAAGATTTTCATACCCGAAAGACCCATTAAAATTAGACCTGGCGAGACTGAATTTTATGTATAGATGCATATGCATTTATGCATATGTATATCTGTATATACTCACTGATTTTCAGTTATATGTTAGTTAAAAATAACAATAATTACAAGCGTCGAATCCATCAAACGGTGTGATCCGAGGCTACGCGGATTAGTAAAACTGTTCCCATGTCAGACATAGAATGCTCTGCCCGCGGACATTGTCATGTCGCCATCTGAGCACATGTTTATGATTAAGTAAAACGCATCTGTAGGCATGTTCACGACACTATTAAGTAAAAACAATAGCCACTGAGCGCCCGAAAATAAACTGCAAGTGTCCGAAAGCAAATTGTGGAGTAATCAAGTTCTACATAAAATAATCGCTAATTTTCATTTATATGTTTTTTTAAGAAAACTACCGATTATATTTTGTTGAAGCTGTTTTTTCGCCTTTGTTTTGTCTTTTAAGCGGGAGTTCGCTGAACTGCGCCCCAGCTTAAATGGCAAGAGTTTTTTTTCCACTGCTTCCTCCTCAGTTAACCAGGCGTTGACTACTATTTTAAAACGACGATATATATTGGTGAATTTAAACGCGCCCCGTTGGCTGCACGGTGCTATTTGGTGCCGAATCGGTTTCCCTTTTTCTGCCAGCCACTTTGCAATTAAATGATATGGCGAACCGCACATATCAATTATTGATCGTAGTTGAACATCTGATTTGTGAACCTTAAGGCAAATCATACAGCCTTGGGGAAACTGTGCCTGCCGGTTTTAGCGCTTCAAACTCTTGTCCGGTTAAGTGATGAATATTACAATGTTTTGTCAAAAACATTGAGTAACCTCTGATGCCTGGATGCTATTTCTTAGATACTGGTAGCAACTCTTCACTAGCATTGACTTGAAATACTCCAATTCCTCCGGCGATCTATGACCTAGATAATGTGTCTGAGACAAAAAAATTAAATTACACTTCTTCCACTTATCTATGCGATTTTCTATAAAGAAAACAAAATTTGCGTCCTAGAGATAGTACTTCAAGCGGGTGTTTGTCCAGTGTCATTATAGTAAAATTATGAACTACTCGCTCCGAAGCATTTGGAAATCAGGACTGAGCATTCACCGGATTGATGTTTTATTGCTCTTAAAAGTAGCGTACCATATTGATAGTTGTTACCATTGGTTTTGGCGTTTGCGTGACTGCCGGGTTCAGTCGGAGAAGTGGAGGGACGAAACACATTCAATAAAGATTTAAAAAAAATCGCACAACATAAAGCGGAGTAGGCAAGCGCTCACATGTACACAGAAAATTACAAAAATGACAACCCGAAGACCAGCTGATAAGCAGAACCTGGAACATGCTTCCGGTCATATACCACACACTGCAGTGTGTGAGTATTGCTGTGTTGACCTTACTTGGATCTACCTATGCACGCTTGCAGTCATTCTCACATCAAGTCCCTTTAAGATTACATATAACGAATGAAAGCCTCAACGCATGCATGACGTTTAACTTCACAAACTAACGATCAGACTTTAAAACCATCAACGAATACATGCAACACCAGAAGTCACATTAACAATCACTATTATGAAAATATTATATAAAATAATGAATTCAGAGGGTTATTATACTCACGTCGAATTAAATTTCACATAAATATATACTAAACGGCTCTCACTGCAAAAAGACTTCCAAATATTTGCTTTTTTGGCTCTCTGAGATGAAAAGGTTGCCGACCCCTGCCTTCAACACTGACATTGAGTTCTGGACACAATTACACATCTCATTATCCAAATTCATCTTCTGCTCATCGGAATACGTTTGAAGATTTGCCGACGGTTCGGACAGGTGGACCTGTTTTTCTTTGTCAAAGCGTTTACTGACTTTTATGGAGCAGTAGTTTAACGTTGCGGCTGTAAATGTTGGCCTAGGGCTGATCAATTTTTCTCCGTTCGCCAGCTGATATTTCGTGTTCATTATGGCTTGCATTGACGGCAATTGGTTGTCTGTTCTGTCCCCACGGTAGAGGATTCTGGTAATCCTTCTCCCTCTTCCGGTGTTTTCGTCACATAGCCGTCTTTGTCTGCAAATCCTGACTTTGGTTTGACCGTGCGCTGTGCTGTTCTTACTTAACTGATGATCGATGAGGCTCTGTATTCGTTTTGACAAATGGTAGGGAGCTCAGCTGAAGGAAACTTCAGCAAATCATCGAATTTATTCCGGTGAGCAGTAGACGAATTAAAAATAATGTTCCGGAATTCTGACCCTCTTGAATCTGAACATCTCTCTCAGCAAATGCTGACTGAAAATCTGAAAGACTTCTCGGATTAGATGGCCTTATAACAAAAACGGTTGGTTAGTGGACCTCAACTGTAGGTGAGGTCAGGTCAGGTTTATCAAGGAAAATATATGCAAACACCTTCAAATCTATAAAGGGTGCACAAAAGTGGAGAAATGCATCGCTACAGCAGAAGCGTAAACCTACACGAGTACTCATTTGGTCCACGTAATATAAGCACATGTTGTGATGCCAGTTGAGACGAACCAGAATGTTTAACTATGGAAAATGAGTGGACAGCCAAAAAAAACGTACGGGTCGTAACCTGCTTAAATTTAATCTCTCGTGCTGCATTTTGGTGTGAAAATTCTGCCCTTTTTCCTCCCAGGCTATGAACGCAGGGTGATTTATCTAGGTTCGGCTTGCCTGCACGCATGACTCCTTCCATCGGCATCTTAAACAGTGTCTATTGAATACATCCTGACTTTTTACCTCGCAGAGATTACAACCGCGTTTGCGACTGTCGCCTTATCCATTCTTGGCTGGAGCCTGAGCTATGAAAATGTTCGGGATTCCTTAAATGTAACATATGGGAAATTTATATGGTTGCACTACGGCATTAAAACACGTGATTCTGCTGAGCAGAGCCTACTTAACAGTTTGACTTTAAACCCAGACAGACTTAGGGGCAACACAATTTTTTTAGGCCTTTTTTGTTATTTCGGTTTGATTGCGCGCGAGGGTAGCCCACTAGTCAACTTCCAAAAAAAAATCCATTAGGTGACATGTAAAAGTTTTCGTTGTCTTCATGTTAAAAAATGAATCATTTCAGCCTTGGGAAACTTTTATTTTTGAAATAAGGAAGTTAAGAAACAGAAGAATTCCATTGAATGTACGAGCTTTTTTTAGCGGTGAAAGTGTGAAAAGGCAATATTTCGTTGAACTTATTTTACAAAGTGGTTGTGGTATACTTTGCTATTGGAAGATAATCAGATTGACTCAGTATTTCAGGTTTCGTGGAAACCTTCTTCTCAACATAATGGATGAGCTTATTCATGAAATTTAGAGATCTTAATTGTGAAAAAGTTTAATCGCAGGGCGTTCCAAAATCTGACGCGAATTTATAATCATAGACATAATCAGAGAGTAGTAGCTGTCAAGGATATACTACACCTCCCGGTATGAATTATGTTGTCAATACTTATATGAACCGCACTGCAACTTTAATGCCCTCAGTAAATCAACTTTCTTCGCTGTGTAGGAGATCTAAAATTTAACGCCTTATATAAACGCGGATGGGCAAGTATTGTGCTTATTGCTTTAATATGTGATCAAGCAGTAGTCATCAGCTTCATTTTTTAAAATATTTTTAAACCAATTGACTGGAAATTCTCGACTTAAAGTTGAGACGTCTTGCATGTCGTAAAAGAGACGATTTACATATTTTAATTGATACATTCGCCTTTACGCATTTGAGAACATGTCCTGCAGAGTTTATTCTATGCTACATGCTTTTGAAGAAGCAGTGTGTGGGATAGGATATAAAGGATCTAGGCAAGAGGTTCATACTTTAATATCAAAACTTACCATACAGATATAAAGAGCGCCAATTTTAACACAAGCTATTAGTTTTTAAATCGACGACATTCACTTATTGCCGAAAATGCAATGAAAATGACGTTATACAGTTAACGATGGCAGTCTGCCTAAGAAAAAGACAGAACATGCTCCGCTTGTTACACCAGACAGACATTAGGCTATCTCTGCTGTTTTCGCATCAAAATATGGGCATGTTTTTATTGCGGTTGGTGCTGGTGAGGGAAAGATCAGAATGCAACTTTGCAAAAACAAAATCCACTGCATAACAAGTGAAAATTTTTACTTTATTTAAGGTAAAAAAAGGAAAATCAATTTAATAAGGTGTGAGCCGGATCGTGGATAGGGTAAAATACTTGTCGAACACCCAAAAAATTTGGTGATTGTCCTGAGGTGTTGAAATCATACAGGAGTCCAGCTTTAATGATAGAAAGCAGCAACAAAACGGGAGGCGTATATACGGTGGTCTTACGCGTATCAGTCAGAAAAGACCATCAGATCGTCAAGGGGTACGACATATGTACCAAAACCGACGGGAGGGAGACAATTTTAGTGGTAGGCGCTTACCTTCTGGCAGAGAAGTCAGGAGTCATTCTGCAGCATAAACAACAATCAGTGTAGCGGCCTGGTTCAAGGGTAGAGGGCCTTGGAAATCTTGTTTCCTCAAGTTCATTGAAGTGTCAAATCTTTATTTGTCCTTTGCACGAAAACGTAACGGACCTGGGTGCGTTTTTGTTGAAGTGGTCCGCGTTTAAAACAATGTTTTATTCAGACGGGTGTTCATTAGCACGCACTCGTCAGGTATCCTTCTTGGAATACCACCTAAAGATGAAATTATATTAGACGTGATCTTCTCCAACTCGCAAATATACCCACTGCTACATGCATCCAGCGAGTAGGAAGTTAAAAGCTTCAGTTGAAATGACGGAAATGGTGCAGGTGCCATCAGAGTAGTGACTGTAATGATGACGCTTATTGAAGTGGTTTTTTGGTCGCTATTACTGCATTCAGAGAGCACGTAGGAGTGGTCCAAGATACAAGCACATAGAAACACCTCTGAGATTAGTATCGTTCAAGCCCATGCTGGATATTAAGGGATTTCATTATTCACTTGGTGCTAGTTTATAAAATACGGCTCAAATATTCAGGCTGGCCACTTGGGTATCAAACGATCTAGAGAGCTGTGCACTTCAAAACCGAAGCAATTGGCGCAAGCTTTCCTTCAGGATCTGCTTGTAGGCATGATGGCCTTATAAAAATCTATAACATTCGGGGAAGTCTTAAATGTAGCAATTTCTTTGTCAATTATTATTTTTTTATGAACACAGGATTAATTCAAATTGATCTCCTCACTTGATCCCTCGCGCGCTTCAAATGGCGGTTTTAATTTCTCGTCCTTAGTGGGAAATATTATTTTCGGGATTTCGGTTCACCTAGCCCTCTGGCGGACATTCATTGTTAGCTATTGGATTCACTTTTGCAATAACTCCAGCCTCAGAAGCCACGCCAGGACATTAGTAAAAACGAGTATCATCTCCGTCACTGCCTTCTGTCAACGGTTCTCCTGGATTCCAGCTCTCTACAAATGGCTGAGTCGTTTCAATAACCTTTTTTATACATTTAAACGCTTTGTACATATTGCGTAGAGCTTAAATAGCGTTTATCGTCAGTTTGATCTCTTATGGGAGACAAAAATAAACGTTTAGATCAGCTTTTAAATGTTGCGGCGCAAGCGGGACTCGAACCCAAAACCTGCCGTTCGTCGGTATCAGTCGTCACCAACAGGCAAGCACATAGAAACACCTCTGAGGTTAGTATCGTTCAAGCCTATGCTGAATATTAAGGTATTTCATTATTCACTTGGTGCTAGTAAATTAAATACGGCTCAAATGTTCAGGCTGACCACTTGGGTATCAAACAATCTAGAGAGCTGTGCACTTCAAAACCGAAGGAATTGGCGCAAATTTTCCTTCAGGATCTGCTTGTAGGCATAATGGCCTTATAAAATAGATATAACAATGGGGGCAGTCTTAAATATAGCTATTTCTGTGTCAATAATTATTTTTTTATAAACACAGGATTAATTCAAATTGATCTTCTCACTTGACCCCTCGCGCGCTTCAAATTGCGGTTTAAATTTCTCGTCCTTCGTGGGAAATATTATTTTCGGGAGTTCGGTTCACCTAACCCTCTAGCGGACTTTCATTGTTAGCTATTGGATTCAATTTTGCAATAACTCCAGCCTCAGAAGACACGCCAGAACATTAGTCAAAACGAGTATCATCTCCGTCACTGCCTTCTGTAAACAATTCTCCTGGATTCCAGCTCTCTACAAACGGCTGAGTCGTTCCAATAACCTTTTTCATACAGTTGAACGCTTTATACATATTGCATAGAGCTTTAATATCGTTTATCGTCAGTTTGATCTCTTATTGGAGACAAAAATAAACGTTTAGATCTGCTTTTAAATGTTGCGGCCCAAGAGACACTCGAACCCAAAACCTTCCGTTCGTCGGTATCAGCCGTCACCACCACACAAGCACGTAGAAACACCTCTGAGGTTAGGATCGTTCAAGTATGCTGAATATTAAGGTATTTCATTATTCTGTTGGTGCTAGTTAATAAAATACGGCTCAAATGTTCAGGCTGGCCACTTGGTTATCAAACGATCTGCACAGCTGTGCACTTCAAAACCGAAGAAATAGGCGCAAGCCTTCCTTTTGGATCTGCTTGTAGCCATGTTGGCCTTATAAAAGAGCTAAAACATTGGGGGCAGTCTTAAATATAGCTATTCCTGTGTCTAATTTTTTTTTCACTTCAGTTGTCGCCAAGGGCCATTCAACGATCACAATGAACTAGGACCTGGTGATTTAGTGTATATTTGGTAACACTTTTTTGATTCATTCAGTTTATTGAATGCTGCGAAGCCTTTTACTTAGTTAAATCGTCATTTATGTTAGATTAATTTAGACAAATGGCCATTATTTATGAGGGAATTGGAGTAGTCTCTTATGGAAGGAATTATTCTCTGCAATTTTGAAAAAGAGAACAAAACTGTATTTACTGTTCATAATACTAAGGAACAAATGTAAAATAAGTAAAAAAAAAGGTATAGAAAATATCTATTCCAGAACAAAAAAAGTTTATCCAAAATTTATCACATTGAAGTAAAGCCAAGTCAAAGGGTCCAAATTTGTTTGCAGTAACATTGGAGATTTTTATTTTAAAAAAAATATTTGTAGCTGTTTTGTAAAGTCTTTTTGAACAAAATACAGTAACAGAAAATTAATTGTTTGAATGCACCATGAACCTGGAATGTCCTTCAATAAACATTAAATGTCTTACATGTTCTTGTGAATGTATAACAAAGAAGGCCTTATTTTATATATGTCGTGAAGAAATATAGTTTTCCGTATACGTTACATTCCCCTTTTCCTTTATTTTGAAATGAAATAGACGAAAGAATAAAACGGTCTTCAAAGATGGCAATGCATATGAGCAGCTTTTTTTAATTCACCAATGTATAGCTGATAGTAAAATTAATCTTTTCATGCGGAATGTAATTTATTAATCAAGGTAGAGAAAGTTATTTCATGTGCAGACAAATTGAATCGCTTATCTTCAGGAAACTTCAATAAATTCTCAAAAGTATTAAATTTAATTGTGAAATTACTTTGAGCAAGGAAATATACGCGGAAGTTCGTCAAACGAATTTATAATCAAATCATTTTAGAAGAGGTAACCTTTTATGGATAGTTTTTTGTATTAATCTTAGGTAATGTATTTCACAAATTCAATGTGTTTTGCTGTTTTCATGAATTTCTATATATTGAAAACCTTGTCATATTCATTAAATCTAATATCAGCCAAAGTTTTATTTCGGTAAATTATTTCATACCTATCTCTTTTAAAAGGTTTTGGTTTAAACGTGAAACAACAGCAGAATTTATAAATTTATCAAAGATGACAGTAAAAACAAGGAAAATCATGACTCACTTTTGATGATAACATTCAATAATTACTTCTACAATAAGATTAAGATAAAAAGAATGAGCGATTAATTTCTGCGGCTCTCACTATATTGGTATTGGTCAAGTTTTGCCTTTAAAACCTCCATGGATGGGGACATAACAATCTCCGCAGGAAGAACATTCCATGCCTGGATAACAGTCTCAGAGAAAAATAATTGTCTTGGGTCAAGTCTTGCCCAAGGCACACACAATTTTAGAGGGTATAAGATATTGCATTGCATTTATACCGAAAAGAACTGCAAATAGCACACTGTGTGTAGAAAATGATCAAATAATAATACGTTGTTGTGCATTTGTCAGTATGTGAGAGATTAAAGATGTGGTACAATGCGACATGCCCTATAAACAGAAAATGCGTTTAGGTACCCTATCAACTATGTTCTTCAGACCATGGTCCCAAGATTGCGTGGCAGAAATCCTAAGCGACTGTTTCTTGCATGAATTAGCTAGGTCGAAGGAGTGGCTAGCGAAAATAGGTGGATCGTAAAACGTCAACAGCCAATTAGAATGGGGCAAAAGTAGCTAACGGTGCCTGTGTAGCTTACGAGAGTCTCTTAAATTGCCGGAATGCTGGTGCATGCACGCGGCTCATATTTTATACTAGTGGTCGTGGCGCGAACTTGAGATGGGCGAAAGATTGGTGTGAGCGCATGGCACGGCGAGGCGTTGGTCAGCAACAGATGGTGTCTGACTCCAAGGGACAGTGAAAACGACGTTTTTTCTGAAACTTTTGCAAGGATTTTTTCAAAATAAAGCAAGACATTCTCCCTGTTTCATTTCTTCCTCGTACCCTTTGACGATCTGATGGTAGCTGCTGACTGATATGCGTATGACCACCATAAATAGGCCTTTCGATTTGTTGCTGCTTTCTATGATCAAAGCTGGACTCCTGTGTTATTTCAACAGCTCAGGACAATCACCAAATTATTTGGGTGTTCGACAAGTTTTTTACCCTATCCACGATTCGGCACATACCTTAATATACGATGTAGAATTTAAAATACCTACCTCATTTTTTATAGCAGGATAAAAAAATCGAGGCTACAGTAATTGCTTTTTCTAGGAATACCGCTTAATTCATGAGAGCATGCTCAATGAACTAATGTATTGGTCTGCGTTTGCTTTTACGGTCTGTGGAAGGGAGCTTGGTCAAAAGCCTTTATCTTGACATGACTGGGTTATCTGTGGTTTCTGCTACACGACAACGCATCAAATCATTCGACTTATGTTTTTGTTTGTAATGCAAAACACAATTCAGATTTATGATTTAAATTTCAGCACTTAGATCATCCAATTGTTATGAAGGCCAATTTCAGGTGAAAATAGCCTACTGATATGTAGTAACCCCTATAGGTTTTAATCCAATCACTATAAAATTGGCCGAAAACTGCGATTTTTACCTGAAAAAGTGTGAGAGTGTCGTTAGTAGTCGTTCACGTTCTCGAGGCTAAAACGAATTCTACTATCTGGAAGAATTATTATTCTTTCGAATCATTTTCATGTGAAAGGTCAAACAACCCATAATTGAAGTGACTTTCCTGTTGTAACTTGAATAAAGCGAAGACGTTCACTTGTTATGCACTGGATTTTGTTTTTGCAAAGCTGCATTCTGGTCTTTCCCTCACCAGCACCAATCGCTGTAAAAACCATGCAATTATTTTAATGTGAAAACAGCAGAGATAGCCTCATGTCTGTCTGGTGTTAAAACCGGAGCAGGTGGTGTCTTGTACTAAGAGCAGACTGCCTTCGTTAACTGTATTACGCCATCTTCACTGCCTCTTCGGCAATAAGTGAACGTCGTCGATGTGAAAACTAGCTGTGCTGTTTAAATCTCTATGCTTAAGTGTTGATCAAGTGCCACAGTCTCAGAGCACACATAAAGACTTGATGGTATCCAGCGGGAGGTGTTTTTTTCAGAAATTTGAAGCATAGTTTTCCCGGTGCAAACTTGAAAATACCGGGAAAACTATACTTCAAATTGTCCAACTGCACCTACCCTTGAATACAATCGCGCCTTTGGAAAGACTTTTGGAATAACGATGCCAAATTACGAAGGAGAATACACGAATTGAATTTCTTTAGAATTGTCTAATAAACAAAGAATACCCTTGTAAGATTTACAAACCTCTTTGACGTGGGAAAGTTCGCCCAACCCTCAAAAACCTCGACCGACTCACACCATTAAAAACAGAGGATTCTCTTCAGTCTTTGGATCATGAAAAAATCTCTTTTGCATAAGGCAAATCACTTTCTAGACAAGATTCGTTTTTATTTTTGGTGCATGCTCATAAAACATTCACGCACCATACAAAGGAAGGCCAGAGAAACGTTGCGCCGCAAACTACTTAAATCAATTTGTTATAAGCCTGCCGAGGAAATCTTCCCTTCAAACCCGGATGAATTGATTTTGAATCTTTCTGACATCCAACTCAATAAGTTACAACCAGAGGCCCTATCATTGGGACTTGAATTTTGTGTGCCGAACAATCGAATAAATCCTCTAGACGTTGAAGCTCAAAACGATGATTTATACTCTCAAATATCCTACCTTAAACCTAGATCCATTGATGCTAAAAAATGGATGCAAGCAAAATTTTTGGACATTGCCTATCAGTAACGGAGAGCTCTAATAACACAACGTTCTCCTATAACCACAGAGCATACAATTACTCTATCTGAGTTGAAACTTCACAAATAAATAGATATTTCTAAACCGGAAAAATTGCATGGAGTAGTTATTCTCAATTGCGAGGACAATACCAATAAAATGAAAGCAATCTTAAATGATTCTAGCCAATTTTGTGTGGAATCGAATGGCGAAGATGAAACAAAGGCATTAGAAGATTCAGCTTGGAAAAGTATCAAGCTTATGCTGGACAATAATTTGATTGATACCAAAACGCCTCTGTCGCTAAAACCCAGAGGTTCTCACATGCCACGGCTCTATGGATTACCGAAAACCCATAAAAGTGGTATTCCTTTAAGACCTTTTCTTTCAAAGTCAAACTCACCCTTTTTCAAACTAGCGCATTGGCTGGTAAATGAATTGGAGCCAATTTGCCAAAGATTTTCCAAATTCACATTGAAAGACACTTTCCAATTTCTTGATGACATCAGGCAGCTTAATATACATGACACATGTAGGATAACCCTGGACGTTGAGTCCTTGTTAACCAACGTGCCGTAGGATAAAACCATAGGCACTATGTGTGTTTATTTATCTGACACATTCCTGTCACCGCAATTGCTACAGAACTTACTTCAATTATGTACCAAAAATGTTAAATTTCTGTTTTATGTCCAATTCTATCGACAAAATATCGCTTGGACCAACCTTTGCAGACATATTCATGGGGCATCTGGAAGAAAAATTAGTCGCAAAATTGAACCATAAAACACTCTACAGACGATATGTAGACAATGTCTTCACGATTGGGGAGAGCATGGAAGAAGCTGACGAATTATTGTCCACAATGAACAAGCTGCATCCAAAGATTAAATGTACTATGGAACCAGAACGAGCTCATCAAATGTCTTTGCTCGACGTCCACATGTTTAGACTGACAAATGGCTTCATTTCACGGAGGGTCTACCATAAAAATACCTGGGAAGGTCAGTATTTACATAAGCTAAGTTTTGATCCCATTCAATGGAAACGTAACTTGGTATGTAACCTTTTCCACAGGTCTAGAAAAATCCGTTTCGAGGATAATTTAGAAGCAAAATAAGGCTCTCTCCAAGATAATTTGCTTAACCGTGGATATCCACCTCAGTTTATTGACAAATAAAACAAACCCTTGCGACTTAAAATGAACGAACATTCAGCTCCTAAAAAGCCAGTATTTTTATCCTTGTCCTTCAAGCGTGATAACATCAAAAACACTATTAAGAGGCGCTTTCTCAAGTCTATAAAAAGAATCTATTACGCGCTGAACTTATATTCTGCTCTCCAACAAAGCCCTTGCCAATTCCTTGTGTTAAGAATGGCTTAACTTCACACGCCACCTCCAACTGCATTCATGAATTCACATGCACTTGCGCATGCAAGTTCATAGGGCGAACGAAAAGACAATTGGCAGCCAGAGCCAAGGAGGACCTGCCTAGTTGGTTATTTAAGCAAGAACACCGATCCCCTCGTTCCTGTATTACAGAACACTTGTTGGACACGGGTCATTATGTAGACCCTATAACTTCATTCCGAGTTCTCGTTCGAACACGAACATCTCGAATCTTACGCAAACAGGAGGCAGCCTGTATAAGACGCTTTAAACCGGACCTATGCAAACAGTTGGATCATGTTGTGTACCTGGCCTTGCCTTGGTAACTACAGTCCCCGAGATTTGCGCATATCCCTGTCCCCCCTTATTTCCGTAACGCAATTTCCCTGTTTCCTCCACCGCGTTTCAACCTCCTTCTTTACTAATCAGCCTTAATTAGCCTTACTGATCATGCCCTATGACATTTCTGTACAAAATCAATTTCGTAATTTCTCGTTCATGCACATTTAATGCACTGAGTGGATGCAACTGAGGAGCACTCATTTAATTTTATGGATCCATTAAAATTTTCTATTAATATTTTCAAATATCTTCCAATAGCAAAGTATACTACGAACGCTTTGTATAATCAGTTCAATGAAATGGTGCGTTCTCACAGTTTCATGGATAAACAATAGCTTTTAACTTCAGAATAATGTTTTCTGTTTCTAAACTTCCTAATTTCTGAGATCAAAGTTTCCCAAGGCTGAAATGATTCATTTTTAACATGAAGACAACGAAAACTTTTCCCTATTACCTACTGGATTTTTTTGGAAGTTGAATAGTGGGCTTCTATCGCGCGCAATCAAACCGCAATAAAAAAAAGGCCTGAAAACAATTTTTTTGCCCCTAAGTCTGTCTGGGTTTATAGTCAAACTGTTAAATAGGCTCTGCTCAGCAGAATCGCGTGTTTTAATGCCGTAGTGCAACCATCTAAATTTTCCATATGTTACATTTAAGGAATCCCGAACATTTTCATAGCTCAGGCTCCAGCCAAGAATGGATAAGGCGACAGTTGCAAACGCGGTTGTAATCTCTGCGAGGTAAAAAGTCAGGATGTATTCAATAGACACTGTTTAAGATGCCGATGGAAGGAGTCATGCGTGCAGGCAAGCCGAACCTAGATAAATCACCCTGCGTTCATAGCCTGGGAGGAAAAAGGGCAGAATTTTCACACCAAAATGCAGCACGAGAGATTAAATTTAAGCAGGTTACGACCCGTACGTTTTTTTTGGCTGTCCACTCATTTTCCATAGTTAAACATTCTGGTTCGTCTCAACTGGCATCACAACATGTGCTTATATTACGTGGACCAAATGAGTACTCGTGTAGGTTTACGTTTCTGCTGTAGCGATGCATTTCTCCACTTCTGTGCACCAATAAAGATTTGCAGGTGTTTGCTAATATTTTCCTTGATAAACCTGACCTGACCTCACCTACAGTAAAGGTCCACTAACCAACCGTTTTTGTTATAAGGCCATCTAATCCGAGAAGTCTTTCAGATTTTCAGTCAGCATTTGCTGAGAGAGATGTTCAGATTCGAGAGCGTCAGAATTCCGGAACACTATTTTAAATTCGTCTTCTGCTCACCGGAATAAATTCGATGATTTGCTGAAGTTTCCTTCAGCTGAGCTCCCTACCATTTGTCAAAACGAATACAGAGCCTCATCGATCATCAGTTAAGTAAGAACAGGACAGCGCACGGTCAAACCAAAGTCAGGATTTGCAGACAAAGACGGCTATGTGACGAAAACACCGGAAGAGGGAGAAGGATTACCAGAATCCTCTACCGTGGGGACAGAACAGACAACCAATTGCCGTCAATGCAAGCCATAATGAACACGAAATATCAGCTGGCGAACGGAGAAAAATTGATCAGCCCTAGGCCAACATTTACAGCCGCAACGTTAAACTACTGCTCCATAAAAGTCAGTTAACGCTTTGACAAAGAAAAACAGGTCCACCTGTCCGAACCGTCGGCAAATCTTCAAACGTATTCCGATGAGCAGAAGATGAATTTGGATAATGAGATGTGACATTGTGTCCAGAACTCAATGTCAGTGTTGAAGGCAGGGGTCGGCAACCTTTTCATCTCAGAGAGCCAAAAAAGCAAATATTTGGAAATCTTTTTGCAGTGAGAGCCGTTTAGTATATATTTATGTGAAATTCAATTTGACGTGAGTATAATAACCCTCTGAATTCATTATTTTATATAATATTTTCATAATAGTGATTGTTAATGTGACTTCTCATGTTGCATGTATTTTTTGATGGTTTAATAGTCTGGTCGTTAGTTTGTGAGGTTAAACTTCATGCAAGCGTTGAGGCTTTCATTCGTTATATGTAATCTTAAAGGGACTTGATGTGAGAATGACTGCAAGCGTGCATAGGTAGATCCAAGTAAGGTCAACACAGCAATACTCACACACTGCAGTGTGTGGTATATGACCGGAAGCGTGTTCCAGGTTCTGCTTATCAGCTGGTCTTCGTGTTGTCATTTTTGTAATTTTCTGTGTACATGTGACCGCTTGCCTACTCCGCTTTATGTTGTGCGATTTTTTCAAAATCTTAATTGAATGTGTTTCGTCCCTCCACTTCTCCGACTGTACCCGGCAGTCACGTTTGCGCGAAAACTAATGGTAACAACAATCTATATTTTACGCTACTATTAAGATAAATATTAAATCAATCCGGTTAATGCTCAGTCCTGATTTCCAAATGCCTAATTTTACTAACATGACACTGGATAAACACCCGCTTGAAGTACTATCTCTAGGACGCAAATTTTGTTTTCTTAATAGAAAATCGAATATATAAGTGGAAGAAGTGTAATTTGAAAAAAAATGTTTGACTCAAACACATTACCTAGGGCATACAACGCCGGAGGAGGTTGAGTATTTCAAGTCAATGCTAGTGAAGAGTTGCTACCAGTATCTTTGAACTAACATCCAGGCATCTGACACGTCACGAAACAGCTTCTGAAGTTACTCAAAATTTTGCGACAAAACATTGTAATATTCATTACTTAACCGGACAAGAGTTAGAAGCGCTTAAACACGCAGGCACAGTTCCCCCAAGGCTGCATGACTTGCCTTGAGGTTCACAAATCAGATGTTCAGTTCGCCATATCATTTAATTGCAAAGTGGCTGGCAGAAAAGGGGAAACCGATTCGGCACTAAAAAGAACCGTACAGCCAACGGGGCGCGTTTAAATTCACCAAAATATCGTCGTTTTAAAATAGTAGTCAACGCATGTTTAACTGAGGAGGAAGCAGTGGAAAAAAGCTCCTACCATTTAAGCTGGGGCGGAGTTCAGCGAACCTCCGCTTAAAAAACAAAAGGTTGGCAAAATAAAATGCTTCAAAAAAATCAAGGAGGTTTGGTTGAGAGGATTGATTGTAGTGCAAATGAGACAGGACTGTTGATGAGAACGGATGAAGGTAAGAAACGCTTCTTGTAAATGGAGGAATCATATAACAGCTGAGGCTGTTACACCGCCCGACTGGCTTCATGATCAACCATCAGGGAGATGAGAGCGGAGGAGGCCATCACGGACAACAGAGTCAGGAAGATGAAGGAACGGCAGAGGTCACCTGGTCATCAACGAAACGCCGGAGATGTGACCTCGTAGACTGCGGAGTTAAGGGACGAGCTGGCGAAAATAGGAGAACCGCCACGAGCATGACTAAAGAGCAATAAGCCTATTTTTTGGAATTTAGATTTTTCAGTGCTGGTACGGCACTATCTATGCAAAGGTAATTTCGAAAAAATAAAAATTCAAAAAAATAATTTGACAATATTTGCAAGTAGACGTAGACAGTCCTAATAATGTCAGCAGAAATTGTCCTCTTGGGGCAATATTAAGCAAGGTTTTGCAGGTAATTTTGAAGTAAAAACGAAAACACATGGCAGTTTAAAAACCCTTACAGTGAAAATGGAGGCAGTGTTCAACGGGCCTTCATGTTCAAAAAGTGTTCAAGAGAAAAAAAAACTGCTTAGGAAGATAATAGTAGGAACATAGCAGTAGAGCAGAAATAGGTGTGGGTGGTCTGATAAAAGTGAGTATTCAACGAAACTGCAGCAATTTAGACTGAGTACTTCCGCGTGGCTTCGTTTAATTCAGCGGTGGTTAATAAAAACATCTAGGTCATCAAGGGAGACGAGGCAGAGATAATAGTTTCATGCGCATCTCCTAAATTTCCGATGGTCGTTTCGCGGTGTCATGGAGAAAGCTGCTCGGAAAAGATGAGGAGAATAGAAGGTTAACAGAATCAGAGTTAAGATACATGTGCAGTCTCTGTTTGAATGCAGACAGTCTGGTAAACGATTTAATTTCGATTGGCAAGTACTTCCAAAGAAAGCTATACCTGGAAGCAAAAAACAAAGAGCGTTTACATGAGGAAGATGCAGGAGGGGCTATAACAAGTGCCGAATTTCTTAGGTTGTAGGGACGGCTGACGGGGGAAATGACAGAAGTCCTGGGTAAATTTGTGCAATTAATAAGCCAAAAAAGGAGACAAAAGCCTGCTTCCAATCTCCTGACCAAAGGAACCTGAGTTTTGTTAGTTGACATCTATTTGAGTAGCAAGTATAAGAAGCTATCGGATACAGCAGTTTTCGTGTGAATTTTTTTTTGAATTTGCTCAATTTTTGAATGGCTACCTTCATTCATGAGACCGAAAAAGGGGCAAAAGTATGCAAAAATGTGGAGCACGAACATACGATAAAGTCTTAATTTCATTTCAGGAACATATAAATTATAAGAGATAAAGCCGCAAAGCTGTGCGGCTTTGGCTGTTATTCTATCGGCGTGAGGAGAAAGGACTAATTTATTGGTGTAGCTTAATCCTAGGTCCTTGAAGCTGGAACATTCAGTTATTGGGTAACCTTGAAAAATAACGGGTTGTGGCAGCCTCTCAGGCCCAAAGCACATGTATCGGCATTTAGAAGGTGAGAACTACATCTGTCCTGCTGACCTCCACGCCGATAGAGCGTGCAGATCAGAATGATTTTGTTCTAGGCATCTCGATGCCTTAGAGTTAGAGAAGGAGTAAACACACTTGAGGTCATCTGCATAAATATAAGATTTGGAGTGTTTAGCATTCAATGAAATAAAATTTATGCAAAGTAAGAAGAGCAGAGGACACCACTCAACATTGCCGTAGGATTAGAGTATGACGATCCCACTAAGACCTTTTGTTGTCGATTTGAACGATCAGATCTGACGAAGTCAGTAAGAGGACTACGAAATCCTATAGCCTCTAGTTTGGTTAAAAGCCTCCTTTGAAGAACTTTATCAAATGCTTTACTTAGGTCAAAATTGATAACAACCACAGATAGATGATCATTACGAAAAGAAGTAAGTAGATTTAGAAGAGACATATGGCATTTTTCCCAAAATCGGTCCAGTCAAAGGCCATGCTGTGAGACTCTGAGAAGGTTATGGTTCATGCAAAAATCTTTAAATTTTCGGCAAGAAGTTTTTTATAGAGTTAAGCCAGAGAGAGCATTTTATGAACACCGCGATATTTGTGAATATCTGATCGGGACCCAGATTTAAATGCGGGAACTATAATAGAAGTTTTCCAGTAGTCCGGCAAAAAGCCATTCTCAAGAAACACTGAAAATAACTTACTCACTAGGGGTGGGAAATCTCGTAATTGTTTGATTAATGAGTTTGGAATGTTATCACTTCCAACCGAATGTGAGTTTTATAGACGGTTTTTTTTATTTTTGAACACAAGCGAGTGCGAAATTAAGGGAACTGAGATTTGAATCACACAGCAGGGGGATTACAGGAGTGGGGCTAGTTCGATGGTAAATACTTGGCGAAAAATGAATTAAGCAATGCTGCTTTCTACAAATCCTCTGTAACAAAATGATTGCTGCCATTGACTTAGGGTGGAATGACTTTCTGAAGCTTAGCCGACGACCGAAGATTGAAGACTTGAGCAACAGATCTGGAAGAATTCGCATCACTTAATGCTGTGGCCTCTCTACGCGTACATCGTGCAAGCCTTATTTTAAGCGCTAATGCAAATATTTGCGCAATTCTTAAGTGAACGGATAAAGAGCTATTAGACGCACCCATAAGTTGTTTTTGTAATTTCTTAAGTATATTTTGGAGAAAATGTGGCACAGTAGCAGAGGCTGAATTTGATTTAAAAATCTTAAGTGCGGTAAGAGCCTGAATATTTTCTGTAAGGTTTTGAAATAGCTCCTGGAAGAAGCAGGGATCGTAAGTTGGAAATAAGCAATGCCAATCTAGGGTACTTACGAAATCATTTGCTAATTCATGGGTTGTAAAACGGAGAATGGAGAAAACGGCAATGATGACTGGATCGAGAAGTTGACGAAACATCGTTGCAAATATCACTCAAAGGAGGAAGAAATAGACATGTATGGGAAAAATTTGATCAAAACCCAACAACCTCAGATACCAGGGGAACCCTTTTCAAAGTCCAAAAATTTTTTGTTTGGGAATGAGACGGATAACAAGGACTTTATATGTTCCGAAGTTAAGTGTTTACGTAATTTAACTTTAAAACATTATTTCAAAGGAAGGCATATTTGAAGGCAAAGAAGTGAGAATGTTTCGAAGTGCAGCTTAAGGGGGGTGCACGTCATTGAACGAGGACGGCCACAATGCGCGCTTCCCCCTCTCCCCTCTTCGTTATCCAGGTCCCGCTGCCACATAGTCATGTGTCAACACAAATAAGTGTTATAATGCTCCATTGCACTGCCATGTCTGGGCCCCGAGGCCTGGCCTCGCAGATACGGCTGGGTGACTGGTTACAGCTGCTCGAGCGTCCACTTTCTGTCGGTATTCCGGCGGCCCCCAGACTTCCGCCCTTGCGACCACAGTTTATTTGATCACGCACACACACCCGAGCATACATGCGCTTCCAAATACCTAAGGGCCATTTGAATACCCTATTCCTCGGCTAATATAGGAATGATCTTTGCAGGCGATATCCCCTCAGGAAATTGCAATACACCAATAACAGAACAATTGAACCTGCTCTGCAATTTTACTGAATCAGCTTTCACCACTGCCTGGCTTTGCCAGCGACCACTGCCACCTGAGACAGCAACTGGAAATTATGTACACAATAAGTCACTCCATCTGGTGAGTTCTGTCTGTAAACTTCCAGCCTGGGACTTGGCCTGATGATTGTACTGACCCGAGTACAGTCCACGACATACACCCCTAATGAGTAACCAAAATAATAAAATCATCAAAATAGTCTTATATGGCTCGTGAGCCATAGGCTGTCGACCCTGGGTGTCAATGATCATTTTAAATTAAAACATACTCTTTTTATCTAAATAAACGCGTTGGCTAGAAAATCGCGGGAAATACCATAATTTAGTTGTAATGATTGATCTATATTCACTGATACCAAATAACAATATGGTATTTTATCTTCCACTTAGACGATTCATTATTGTTTCGTTTGTGGTAAGTGTCGCATTCTTCTCAGCCAACTTGTGTTTGTGGGCACCTTGATCGTTACTCTGCGTTTGTTTATTGCGCATGATATCTAACTGTATAATGTTATGCCATTAGTTATTTATTATATGCTCATTGGGCGATAAACGGGTTTATTATAATATTATGATTTAACCTACATAAAAACGCAACTAAACCATTCATGTTTAATTTTTTGTCGGTGGATAGCAATGGTAATAGGTAAGTATTACGGATTTTCATCGAGCAGCGAGTACAAGTATCAGCGGATTTTACGCCAGAGGAAGGCGTCTGATGGTTTAAAAAATTAATCATCAGAATTGGAAATGACCGAAATAAGCCCGGATATTTCGATGAGTAGGAATTTTATGATTACTCTTCTGTAGACGACATACAACCCACGCAAGATGGTATAAGATAACATTTATCGGTTTTTCACATTTTGCCATGGTTTAGCCACCAACGCTGTGCAGTTGCTTTGACACCGCCTGTAGAAGGCCATCAAATACACCTATTTCTGAAGAAGTGGATAGGACAAAGCAAAGGCTGACCAAAATGGCCATTTCTGACCTATAAGCCGTCATCATACAGTCATAACCAATCTGGACTGTTGGCACCCCCGAGAATTGAACGCGGGACCTTCGGTCATAGAGTTCAGGACACTACCTCTAGGCCACAGGTCCCCTGCTTTGTCGGTTGTGATCGGGAACATTTTGAATAAATATAGGTGTTCCACCGATCTAGTCAATAAATTATTAAGGTCCGCTTTGCCAGGTAGCACGTAACGCAAACTCTCAATGACCATCACATAGTGACAAAGGTAATACGATGGATCCGGCAATGCAAAGAGAGACTGGAATGGCAGTTTATGGCTTATAAGCCGTCATCAGCTAGTCATACACAATCTCGAGGGTTGGCACACCCGAGAATTGAACTCAGGACCTTCAGTCATTGCGTGTCAAACGCAACGATGACGAACGACACTATACTAAGCTTGGCCAAAATGTGATGACAGGATTTATTTGTTTAGAATTACAGATTGACGATGAAACAAAAGTGGGCAAATGGATGGGAATTTTTGCCAGGATAATATATGACGCAATAAGTTAACCTCAAAAGTGTGAATGTGCCATATGCATAAAAAAAATCCAAAGCAATGTTACTGGCTTGCTGGATACGACCCAGCAGAGAGAGGTATGACTTATTGATAAAGAAACAATTCAACTGTCGTCCAAACACATTTGGTAGGAGCATTGGCTGTTTTCGTTGTATGGATGACCACAACAACATACCTCTTGATTAACTTATATTGATAAAATTGCATGAAAATAGTCATGTATAAATCGATATATACAGTTCTGCGAGTGCTGCAAGCAAATTTCGTAAATTTGTAAATCTTTGAGTATTTCTCACATACCAGTGGGAACGCATTTACATAAAGGTATAAATAATAATCAGCAACATTAGGCATATAAAGTTTTTAAAAGAACTATGAGAGTTAATCAGTGTTTGTTTAAGTAAAATACATTTTCTCGATAAATCCCAGCTTGTGAAGACGTCAAAAATAACTATAAATTTGAATATATAATTTAAATAGTTCGGTGAGCATAACACTTGAAGCTGCAAGTTTCTTTATACAAAAAAACATGCCTTTAGTCAAAATATTTTGTATATTTAAAAATGATTTTATTCGTTCTTATAAAATATTTTTGAATAAATTCCCTCCTCCTTTTGCAATTTTTTGCTGTGTTCATTAATTAGTATACTTTTTTTCCGTTTGTTTGACGTTTTCATCAAACACTTTAAAAAAAAGATATGCATAAACAGCATTTTTTCGAAAAAAACGAGCTTTTGATATTATTTCTTATGCATGTGCCCATGTGGGGAAAGTTGAATATGCTTGAAAACACCAAACCACATTTTTGAGCATAAAAAATGTGTGCTAGATACCACGCATATTTTCATTGCTAACATCAATAAGAAAATTTCCATGGTAGGTTACCTCCTTGAAAGTGCCATTATTGGATATTTAGCTGCCAAACTTCGACTTATATTAAATTTTTTTAAGATAAAGTCACTGAAAAATTGGGGACTTTTGACAATTTCGGCAATTTAACTGAAGAAAAACGATGAAATTTGACTGAAGATGAAAAAAACAAAACTTTTCTCTTCATAGTTTATTACTTTTCGCTTGAAAATATTAACTGCATGATCTGTGGTAATCATCCGAATGCAAAAAGCAGGCCATTGAAAAATAAACTTACCGTTCTGTCTGTTCCGTTTTAAGTAACGCTTCTGCGGAACCTATTGTTTACAAAAAAACTATAGTTCTCGGTGACTTACATTGAATTAGGCTTTCCATTTACTCTCTGCGCAGTGACATGTAGAAACTTTGTTTGTGCGTTCGACGAGCTGTGCAGTAAAAGAAAATGTTCTACCATGAACTTTTTGTTACCGCACATTATGTGACTTGTCTTTAGTTGCAGCCACTCCAACGTGTTTAAGTGGTGAAGGCTGAATATTTTTACCTCGTTTATGTATAGCATGGGAAGAAAGGTTGTGCTTGGTCTGTCCATCTGTAAAGAACAGTGTGAGCAATTGTCAGTAGCTTTTTTCGCCAGTTATTCCACACAGTGGCTTTCATGTAGACATTCAACATTACAATTGTGGTCTAACAGACGAACCATGGATGCCTCCATACAGTCATGGATAAAAGGATATGAAATTTGATGCCTGTGCATAGCTCTTACAGCGTGTTCATAGAAATCTAAAGAACTAGATCTTTAGACATGTTTAATCCATTTTATGCTCATTTGGCAGTTTTAGTGTTTCCGAGTAGCCTATTGTCGTAAGAAGACAGCTATTTGACCAGAGAGTGATATTGCCATTTTCTTTTGGCAGTTTATCCAAACAGTCAGTATAGCGTATGTTGTTAAATTGAGTTCAGTCTGGTTCGGCATAAGTTTGTGACAAAGCATTCAGTTTAAGGGCATAAAAAACCCTAACGTAAGTATTTTATGCACAATATGCATAATGCTGTAGATTATCGAGTAGCATTACTAAATCGATAAATTATTTTCCGAATATACTCATTGTGCAACAAAAGAAAAGACAGAAAATTATTGTTTTGTAGAATTTTGCAGTATATCCATGCATCATAGCATCGCAATCGTAGGCATCTATATGGTAACTTGCCGAATACCGAAACCCTTGGAAGAGTTCAAAGTTTGGGCGCCAAGCTTTTTTCAAAATACCGCTTTTATTTTGATTTCCAGCCAGGATATTTTACAGAAATAATAAAAGAAGGAATTCCAATGGCTGATTTAAAAGCATGCTTTAAGGGCTTTTCCTGTTTGCACTGAAGAACTGTGGAAGGAATTCAATCTTCTCAGTCCCTGTTTGACACCTTTTATGCGAATATTAACAAAAACGAATGAGGTATACTTCCCTTTATTTGCCCGCACAAGGCTGCAAAGTATCTTGCTTCTGTTCCACCTGCATCATAAAGTTCCCGTTCTACGCCTGATACAACATGTTTTAAGCAAGGTCTAGGTCAAATCTGTATAAATGTTAGAGTTGACCCGATTGTGAAAAAATTCGAGGGTTTTGGCAGGATTTGAACCCGTGCATCAGAGAAGGCCTTTGCCGGAGGTCAATCTTCTTACCACAAAGCTACAAACGCCCCGCCTTTGCGCTGTGAATTTAATCACGCTTGGGTCGATATTACCCGAAAACCATCACCTATTGGTTACATTCGATTCAAGCCTGTGCCGTGAATATTTCAAAATCTGGTTAATTTCATAAAAAAACAGTTCTGCTTTTCTGTGTCAGTGCTGCCGTAAATGTTTACGAATGAAGACAATTATTTGAGCAGACCCAGTTGCCAAAAAAAGCAAGTTCATTGCATGCTCCGTATTTGAATTTGTTGGTAGCGACAAGGCAGATTTAAATGACTATTGCTGGTTCGGAAAAAGAAGCTTTCTGTTGGCTCTCTGCGCAGTGACATGTAGAAACTTTGTTTGTGCGTTCGACGAGCTGTGCAGTGAAAGAAAATGTTCTCCAATTAATTTCTTGTTACCGCTCTAATTAAGTGACTGGTCTTTAGTTACAGGCACTTCAATGTGTTTAAGTGGTGGAAGCTGAATATTTGCACCCTGTTTGTGTATAGCATGGGCAACAATGTTGTGCTTGGTCTGTCCGCCCTAAAAGAACAGTGTGAGCAATTGTCAGGAGCTTTTTTCGCCAGTTATTCCACACAGCGGCTTCCATGTAGACATCCAACATTACAATTGTGGTCTAACAGACGAACCATGGATGCCTCCATTCAGTCGTGAATAAAAAGCCATAGCCAGGATATGAAATTTGATGCCTTTTGCCTAGCTCTTACATAGTGTTCATAGAAATCAAAATAACTAGGTCTTTAGGCATGGTTAATCCATTGGAGGCTCATTTGGCAGTTCTAGTGTTTCTAAGTAGCCTATTGTCGTACGAAGACAGCTATTTGACCAGAGAGTGAGATTGCCATTTTCTTTTGGCAGTTTATCCAAACAGTCAGAATAGCGTATGTTGATGAATTGAGTTCAGTCTGGTCCGGCATAAGTTTGTGAGAAAGCATCCTGTTTAACAGCATTAGAAAAACCCTTACGTAAGTATTTAATGCACAATATGCATAATGCTGAAAAGTATGGAGTAGCCTTCCTATTTCGTAAAATAACTTTCCAAATATACTCATTGTGCAACAAAGGAAAGACAGAAACTTATTTTTATGCAGAATTTTGCATTATATCCATGCATCATAGCATCGCAATCGTAGACATCAATATGCTTACTTGCCGAATACCGAAACCTTTGGAGGAGTATAAAGTTTTGGCGCCAATGATTTTTCAAAATACCGCTATTATTTTGATTTCCAACCAGGATATTTTGCAGGAATAATAACAGAAGCAATTCCAATGGCTGATTTAAAAACATACTTTGAGGGCTTTTCCTGTTTGCGCTGAAGAACTGTGGAAGGAATTCAATGTTCTATGCCCTGTTTGGCACCTTTCATGCGAATATTTACGATAACAAATAAGGTATGCTTCCATTTGTTTGCCCGCACTAGGCTGCAAAGAATCTTGCTTCTCTTTCACCTGCATAATAAACTTTCCGTTCTACGCCAGATCCAACATGTTTCAAGCAAGGTCTGGGCCTGTCCGAACATAAACTTATAGTCAAAAACTGTATGAAAGTTTGAGTTGAACCAGCTGTGAAAAAATCGAAACTTTTGGCGGGATTTGAACCCACGCACCAGAGAAGACATTTGCCGGAGGTCACTCCTCTAAACACTCAGCTACAAACTCCACGCCTCGCGCTGTGAATTTAATCACGATTGGGTCGATATTACCTGTCCAAACTTACCGTCCATATGGAATCCACCAATAAGGAGACAGTAAGCTGACTGCCCAAGCAGGATACCCTAAGCAATCTTCTAGACTACAACAGAACGACTACTTTGTGGACTTAATTATAAAGAGGTTTGGCAGATTTGCTTAATTTGATTTGACCCAATTTTAAAAAATATTATGAAAAATTATTTTAATTATATTTTTCCCAAATTGAGTATATTTCGCTTGATAGTTACGCCAGGAACTCCCACCTGGACAATCAGCTCGCTGTATCTGTAATGGTGGATTCCATATGTTCAGCAGATAGGAGGGGTGAAATTGACTCATGTGTAATAACGTTCATGGCTTTAGGTGAGCCCCACAACTCAATGGCAAAAACCGTCACCTATTGAATAAATTCGAATCAGGCCTTTGCCGTTAATATATCACAATCTGCTCAACTTCATAGAAACAGCAGTTCAATTTTTCTGTGTCAGACTTGCCGTTAATTTTTACGAATGAAGCCAATTATTTGAGCAGACCCAGTAGCCAAATAATGCAAATTCATTGCACGCTCCGTGTTTTACATTGGTTGTTAGAGACAATGCAGATTTATTTGACTATTGCTGGTTAGGAAACTGGAACAAGAGGTTTATTGACCTGACGTTTCGGATTCCCTAAGGAAGAACTGTCTGAGGCCCTATCTGCGCATGTTTCAGAATGGTATTCCATTACTTATGATTAAGGATTCCCGAGGGCATCCGAAACGTCAGGAAAATAAACATCTTGTTCCAGCGATCGCTTCTTCCAAACTGCTTCCTGGAACTCGAGGCGCACTACTTGCAGGTAAGTTCCGCAAGCTGCCTCGTCCAAATTCATCCAAAGATGATAATTTGGTGCGCAACTTATCATCCAAAAAGCTGATGCAAGAACAACTGCAGGTGTTAAGGCATGAAGTTTTATTCAACTCAGCTGATGTCAGACCTGCCAACATGGTTGCTGCAGTTGACCCAAACAGAAGCAGCAGACGAAACGAAAGACCTAGTATGTCATCCGATGTCGACCCTCCTCATGGTACATCGACCACGCGGCGCCCTCTCCAAGGTCGAACGTAAAGCACTTAAAGAACTCAGAGCAGACAACGACGTTATAGTTATCATGCCGATGGACAAGGGACGGTGCAGTATCGTATAAGACAGGACAGACTCAATTCACAAAGTTCACAATGTGTTGGATGATCGTAAGTCCTACGTCCCGTGCAAAACAAACCGCATTAAAACGCTAACACGTTACACCAAAACAAAGATTTTGGCAATAAAGAACTCATGTGCAATGTCACTAATCAACCGACGCATGGCGAGAGCGCAAGAAACAGCCTTGGCCCGCTTCTATGGTCTCCCCAAGGTGCACAAAGAATACGCACCCCTCTCGCCAACATTATCTGTCAAAGGAACTCCAACCTACAGACTGACAAATTGGCTGTTCTGACGGCTCAAATTGTCGACCGCTGATTCAGACAAAACAGTCTGGTCGTCAACATAATTCTTGGAGAAACTTAAAGGGGTAAGTCTCCAACCAAATGATATCAAGGGTTCCTTTGATGTCACGTCCCTTTTTTCTTCTGTTCCACAGGACCTGGTCGTCATGACTATCCAACTACTCCTACAAGAGAAATAAGAAAAAATGGAGAATGGCCTCGGGCACCCTTAAATCCTCCAGCTCCTACAGGTCTACCTGAAGTGTTCCTTTACCTTCAATGGAACTATCAACGAGCAGATGAAGGCTACGCCTATGGGTTTGCCTATTTCCGGACTCACAGCAGAGGTTGTGCAGCAACGGCTGGAGTCGCTGTTTTTCTAACAACACAGACCGAAACTCTTGGCTCGGTGGTGGACGATATATTCTTCTTAAGTGAGTGGGAGCAGGTGCTGACATTTAAGGAACGTCAATATTCCATCTTTCCGGACATTCAATTTACGATGGAGAACGACGAAAACAGTCAGCTGGCCTTCCTGAATGTCCTCGTTTGCCGGAAAGACGATGGTGACCTAAAAAATAAAGTGTTCAAGAAAGTAAACAACACTATGCAAGTCCTGAACTGCAACAGTAAGCACTCAATCGGTCACAAATACATCTGCGCACGAGCGCTATTCCGGCGCGTCGAGACGCATTTTAGCGAAGCGGAAAGCAAAATTGCTTCATAACAATATTTTAAGGAAGGGCATCTTTTGTGAAAATGAGCAATTAAATTCAGTCAATTTTTGACACTGGATCCTTAGGTCGTCGTCAGACTTGACAGCAATTTGCAAAAAACAGTTAGTGTTTCAAATTGCTGATACAGTTATATAGACATCTTAAGTGGGTGCTAATTGTTAGTTACAATTTGCGTCACCTCTTTATGGAAATGGTTATAAGTCGCCGTGGCGAAATGGCTAATAAGCAACTGTAATTTAAGTCAGTCCGGGGTCAGTCCGGGGCAGTCTAGGTTATCCAGTATGGAAGCTAATTGCGGGTGATTTTGGTCCAGGTCTGTGGGCTGTAGTCTCTTCCATCTTTCTTTGAGGGGTTTGTACATTCCGGCTAACTCACACAATAGGTAAACAGTCGACTATTACAGTGCCACTACTGCGCAACAAAATTATTGCGTTTGCATCTTAAGTTCTTTTTAAGATCAGGTGCAAGCGTCAGAACTCCGGTGGGTTCTGAACCAAGTAAGTAATCACGTATGCACGAAAAGGGTGAACATGACACCAGTAAGGTAATCGGCAATCATCGTGTAATCATGCTTATATTAAACAGAAGCCCCAGCATTCATCAGCTAACGATGTCTACATCAATCTTACCCCTGATAAATTACCTCTATTCGTTTTAGACACACTGGCAAACTTCAAGCAGTAAAAGAGACGCAAAATCTTTCGAATAACTTCCAGGAACATGGGAAGACTTTCCTCAAAAATCAGTATTTTTGCAGAGTAATCGAAGGAAAAGTTGGTTTATGAATTGGCATGGTATACTGATTAAATTTACCTTCACACGACTGCATGCAAAGGCTTGTAAAAAAAAACCTGTATTTAAACTGGACGCAGCACTAATTTTATAAAGATGGTGTCTAAGATGTATATTTTGATAATGTCGGTGTATAAACCCAGTAGCTTTAAGAAGGCTAGACCCGACGTCGGAAGTCACCATCTATGCTGCAGAGATGGGACTTGTCTTCAATTTTGATGCCACCGACATTTTGGGCCAATGTGACAATCATACGTCAAGGCAAATTAAAGATGCTTTGATATTAGGCCCACTGTTAGGGTAACTACAACATAAATATCCGGGTCCCCTTTGTTGTGTTAATAACATTCTTAGTGAAGGATGGTCACGACAAATAACAATCGGCGTTCTCAACCGATGATCCGCTAAACCGACTTATCCAGGCGATAGGCTACGGCGAGGCGAGGGAAGCCAAATATATACAGGCCCCCAGGCTGCAAAACGCGTCAACAAAGAAGACAGAGTGGGCGACGGTAACCAGGCTGGGAATGCGGTCAACAGTTACTAGGGCACAGGCGATTATGAGGGAGGCGGAAGCTTAATAAACACTGACACCCTAGGTGCAGTCATTAACAACGCAGACCAATACGCGATGGGCGGTTACCGGGTGGCTGGTTGGGGCGAACCATCACCACCTAAATACGTCACCTATGCAGAGCGGATTTAACTGGACGGACAGACTACGTCAGTGGACGAAAGGGCCGGCATAAAAGGAGAAGCATGTGCCAGATTATTCATTCTCTGAAAATGAATAGACAAAATCACTTTCCAAAACGTCAGATAACAAATAAGCCCCTCCAAGTGAACGTCCCTTCTCCAGTAGTATGACATGAAATTGAGAAAATCAGCGCGAAACATCTCGTTAGCTTAAGAAACTAAAGGGTTATGGCCATCGTCATTAAAAATAATGGAGTACTTTATCCGAGGAAAGGATGTCATGTGTAGCACCACTGCGCAAAACCTTCAAGATCACGAGATTGCATGTTGGTTTCAAATCGTCGCACAATATACTCGAGCATCATTGCCCTTATGGAGAAATATTAATCTTATGTCGGGTTTCAAATGATTGGATGGTATTTGGTAAAATTCAAGCTATTTGAGGATAAACAAGTCCATTCAGAAGGACGGTACTATCACAAAGCTGCAGACCATGCAAGACACTAGGGCTTTTGAAGGCGATAAAACCCACTGGAGTTCATTTCATTTTTGCTACTCACACCCGGTAACAATTGTCAACGTCGTTGCATGCGCGTTACATTTACTCTGTGAAAAAGGTTTTCAGAACGAGGGATAAATTTGGGCAAGTAGCAACAAATATTAATACCAATGAAGATATTTAACGAGGACACTAATATAATCTTGATTAAATACTTTGTACGGAATGTGTTTGCATTTTTGTCCACGAAGAATGCCTTACTCAGGCAACCTACTCGGACATATTTTGTTTCGTTTATATTTTAACTTAAATAGCGTTGTGTATAGCAGGTCCCTACAAAATATAAATATTTTCAGATCCCGTACAAAACACATCACTTTATATAGGTTTTCAAAATCTCCCGCGTGTACTAGTAATGCAATGGAAAAAAACACCAAGGTTCCCATCGAAAATGCTACCAGTTCCCCGAATAGGTGAAAATTTGTACGTTTCAAGTATTTTCATGGATAAGGAGAAGACATTTCGAGTGCCGGATCAGTGGGTCTACTGTCCTGAACATTCGAATCTTTACGCCATTCCTTACATAAAATGAGTCTTCGAAGCACGCTCACGACTTCTACAACCCAGTGGCGTAGGCATAGTCAACCGAATGAGGGGACAAAACGCCGCAGAGTTATTCCACCTAAAGATAAACTGCTTCCTACTGAAGCACCTATGGTTTCTTACAAGATATGCTGCAACGATGACGACCATAATTACCTTGCAGAAATAGGTTTTTTATTGGAATCCCTCCTACATGAATATGCTGCGGTTGCCCGATGACTTGACTTAAACCCGCAGCTTGCAGAAGACATCGGAGGGGTGGAATAGACTAAGATAGTCAAGCAGTAAACATTCTAGGACAAGGAACCTCAAAAGCCAAAAGAGCGACGATTTATATATGATGTTCAGATCCTAACTCCATCAACGGCATGTTAAACTTATTACGGCCTTGAAAGTCTTACGATATTAAGTGGAAGAAGCACAGAACATGGCGATACCGAATGTCATAATTACAATGAACCGAGCAAAATGGAAGGCACGATCATAAGAACACTATACTGTGGGACTACGCATTACGCTTAGTGCTCTTTATGACCCCGAATGATACTCGAATTCACTGACAGTAAACTGGCATATGCCACTATTATTGCCTACCCCACTCTAATCCTTCTTGGTTGACACTTCTTAACTCTTGACGCCCAGATGTCCGCTGCCAATTTAATGCTGTAAGTCCCCTAGAATTTCGCTCCTTTTGGTTACTGCTTCTTACCTGTGAAGATAAACTTCCATAAGAATTCAAAATGTGAGGAACGTTAACTAATTGATCCACTTTTCAACAACTCTGCTTCCAAATCCATCCTACTGGTTTCAGTAAAGTAATGGGTACTGTGAATATAGCCAGCAGCTTTTATTCGGTTTACAAAGCCTAAATCGATCCAAACACAGGAAGCTTAAGTGCCGATAATTCTGCTTCAGTTCGTTTGCTGAAATCAACGTTCCCTAAAAGCATCTAAAGAAAAGCTATGTGTCAAGGCTTTATTTTTTATGTTGGTGAATTTTCGGCGATATAAGTCGTAAAATCTCTGGAAGAACCCTTGTATTTGACGCTAAAAACGCCTCTGGAACCAGTTTAATGATGAGCCGCACGCCGCTGTCAGCATACGAGATCACTCGAAGTCAGTATAGCCGATAAATCCTCAATTCAAGTTATTGGTTGCAATGCTCAGTAAAAGTTGAGGTATAAGAAAAGATATATCTTGTTTATCAGTTTGGCGCAAACGAAAGTGTGTGCGGTCGTATTTGGAGAAGGAGTTGCGCGGTGTCCACAAGTGAATCGGAGAATTGGGTTAACATGACATTTTTATTTGAAATTTGGAATTTATATTTGTAAGCACTATCAATATAAAATGCCTTTTGTATTTCAGAAACTGATAATGTGCACATATCAACATATAATTTCGTAATAATTTCAGCAGAAAATGTCGGTTTATGGCCATGTTTGGCAATTTTTAGCAATTCGGTGAACTGATACATATAGGCAGTTAAAAATATACCACAAATAAACTTAAGATAGGATGTAACCTGCCTCCATTTTCAAAACGCGCGTAAAAGAAACGAACTGCTTAAGAAAAGGAGACAAAAGATTACAGTGGGAGTAGGTTAATAGTCAACGAAACGGCAACAGTTTGGACTGAGTACAACCAAAGGACTCCCATCGTTGGAAGGACCGGCAGTTTTTCGAGACATCTATATTCGCGGTGGACATGACGCAAGGAAAATTAGTTTCAAGAGGATTTCCATAATTTCCGGTTATCCATCATTCGAGTCATGTAGAAAGCTGCTTGGAAAAGATAAGGATAATAAAGCTTTATAGAATTAATGTTAAGATGAATCTGCAGTATTTGTTTAAAGGTAGACAATCTAGTAAACGGTAGGTCCAGCGGCGCTACTCGCGTCAGTCGTACGTCCTCAGCCCCTCCGCTTGACCTCAGACTTTTGATGAATCCGCTGTCAATAATCATTAAAAGTGGGTTAAACTCCTTAATTTCAGTTAATGGCTTTGATGCCTGGTAGTAGGTGGTGCACACAAAATGGAAATCTAGTGTTCGCAAAAGGCCCAAAGGCGAGTATCCACAGTCAAAGTTGGAGAAGGCATTGCAATAGGCCATCCGATAAGTTGACTTATGACATAAATAGGTGGTGCAACATGATTCGCGTCAGGATAATGTCAGCAGCCCCCCCCCCGCCTGCAAGGCATCATGCTTTTGATTTTGCGATAAGCCCAACCACCGTTTCCCATTTGTTCTGAAGACGAGAAGGAAGTTGCAGCTTAACAATTCACGGGCAAGATTGGACTTCAGCGATCAGCCCTATTTTTTCATCCATAATTTTAGTATGCTTACTGTCAGGGATAGGATATGGGTGACTGATGGCAGCTAAGAGTGTAGAAATGGTGACATCGTTGCCGCTCCTGAATATATATATATATATATATATATATATTGCTGATAGAAGCAAAAATGCGTGTTCCTGGACATAATTGAGAAGGCAAGGCGATCACAGGAACCAAGGATTTAATTTCCTGACGTTTCGGAATCAGACAAGCTGCCATTGTCAAATGTGGTAAATGCACGAACGTTCACAGTATTGATAGGTAAAATTTAGCTAGACATGTGGATGCCTGTTGTCATGCGGCTGCGGGCTCGTCTTATCCGGGGGTGGTGGCGTTGGCGGGATAATTACCATTGATCGGGTGCGCATCAATCTTAGGTTGGGCCCGGCCGACGTCATTTCGCGTTCACACCTTCCCCTTGAGGTGCAAATTGCAGTTGCCATGTTCGCGTTGACTTCTCGGGTGCTAGCAGCCCGGCAGTCAAAGTCACCGTCGTCTCTTAGCGGCGTGGGCTCGTTTTCACCCGCGTTCCCATCCTGTTGGCCGTCTCGCAGGATTGTGGTCGAAACAGCTTGTCCCCCATTCGTGTTTGCGCCGGGTGGTCCTACGCCCTCGTTTGTGCTGTCGGCTGGTGCGTCTGGTCGGCGTTCCTGCCTGTGGTTCTGCTTCCTGTGCTTTTTCCGTAGACTTTGGTAGGCAACTGGTAGCGTCACACACCGATTAATGGAGCTACTTGTAGTATGCCAGGTTTCGAGCGTCCCCCTGGTCGTTTCCAACCTGTGTTGGACTGCTTCAGCGACGAAACCAGATAGAGGTGATCCCATCGGCGAACCTTGGTTTGCTCTCAGATTGTCCCTTCAAAGGTAAAGTAATTTCTTAGGCAGTCTTTCAGCAAGTGCAAGAGATGTCCACGTTTCGGTGTTTTGGCGGCCTCGATATATTGGCTGTCCAGGAGGTCGCTTACGGTTTCAATGGCAAGACTCTGCGGGATCGAGGTGAATAATGAGGTGACGTCGAATAATATCATGATCTCATCTGCCTCGAGTTTAAATCCAGTTATTCTCTCCAGAAAATCCGTGGCTGATCGGACTGTCTTACTCGAGCCCGACGTAAGGGGCTTCAAGCATCGGAACATCCATTTGGCCAGGTTAAATATGGGTGTGCTACGGAATGACACGATCGGACGAAGTGGAACACTCTGTTTGTGAACCTTGGGTAGGCCGTAAAACCTTGCCATGGCTGCATCGTTCGGTTTGATGGCTAATCTTGCTGCTCTGGTCATTGCACCATTGCTCTGTAGCGTGGTATGTGTAGAGTTTATTTGATTTACCAACGTTTTCATCGGGTCCCCTTCACACTTCACTCGATGGTGGCTACCAATGGAGGCAGAAAACGATGGATAACAAGCATTCCTAGACGCTTTAGTTCATCGCAAGACTGCCGGGACCCTCAAGACGACGGTTTGCAGGAAGGCTACCAACACTCGCCAGATCCTGAGTTACCAAAGCAACCATCCATTGTGTCACAAACGCAGTTGTGTATGAAGTCTCTACAAGAGGGCTGAGACCCACTGCAGTGAAACAGTTGACAAAGTGGCCGAACGCCGCTATATACGGCAGATGTTCACAATCAATGGGTACCCCGGAGCTTCATAGAACGGAGTAGGCGGAATAACCCGTTTATAAGCCAACGGTCAGCCAACCAAAAGTGTGGCGGGCGCTACCGTACATCGCAAACGTGTCTGAAGCAGCTGCTCGACTCCTGCAACCATTGGGTATCGGTATCGCCCACAGACCCAAGGCAACGATCAGGCGATTGGTAATGAAACCAAAGGCCCCCCCGGTCCCGAGGTGAAACTGCCAACTTCGTGTACCGGATCAACTGCAATTCCTGCGAAATTAACTATGTTGGGGAAGTGGGCAAGCGATCGCAGAAACGTATGGCCGAGCACGTGGGAGCAGTGCGCAGAGCGGAAGAACGCTCTCTAGTGGTAGAACATTGAGCAGCCACTGGGCACAAGTTCGCTTTAGAAGACGCTGAGATCGTAGTGCGTGGAAGCGACCAAACGACCAGGGAGACGCTCGAAGCCTGGCATTCCACAACCAGCTCCATTAATCGGTGTGTGACGCTACCAGTTGCCTACCAAAGTCTACGGGAAAAGCACAGGAAGCAGAACCACAGGCAGGAACGCCGACCAGACGCACCAGCCGACAGCACAAACGAGGGCGTAGGACCACCCGGCGCAAACACGAATGGGGGACAAGCTGTTTCGACCACAATCCTGCGAGATGGCCAACAGGATGAAAACGCGGGTGAACACGAGCCTACGCCGCTAAGAGACGACGGTTACTTTGACTGCCGGGCCGCAAGCACCCGAAACGTCAACGCGAACATGGCAACTGCAATTTTCACCGCAAGGGGAAGGTGTGAACGCGAAATGACGTCGGCCGGGCCCAACCTACGAACGATGCTCACCCGATCAATGGTAATTATCCCGCCAACGCCACCACCCCCGCATAAGACGAGCCCACAGCCGCCTGACAACAGGCATCCACATGTCTAGCTAAATTTTACCTATCAATACTGTGAACGTTCGTGCATTTACCACCTTTGACAATGGAAGCTTGTCTGATTCCGAAACGTCAGGACATTAAATCCTTGGTTCCTGTGATCGCCTTGCCTTCTCAATTATGTCCAGGAACACGCATTTTTGCTTCTATCAGCAATATTTATATATATATATATATATATATGACTGGCTGATGACAGCTTACAAGCCAGAAATGGCCCTTCTGGTCTCCTTTGTCTTTGTCGGATCCACTCCGTCATATTCTGAGGTCACTAAGTGACAAGCCTGATATCGCTCATGTACGAGCCTCAAGGCACTTCCGGGACAAGTATGTGCCCTTACCAGATAGAAAGGATGAGCAATTTCGTTCCCTAAATATATATCAAGGAAATAATCGCGGAAATTATTAGGTGCATGGCATGGAAGTAGGTGGACGAGACATGACTTTTAAGGGTCAGACCCTAGATTTTGATGAATATTTTCATCGAAGACAATCAACTGCCGCGGAATAACCACGGAAATGTCCATTCTGCATTGGTGATTTTCGTGGTTATTCCGCGGCAGTTGATTGTCTTCGACGAAAATGTTCATAGAACTCTAGAGTCTGACCCTTAAATGTCATGTCCCATCCATCTACTTTCATGCCATGCACCTAATATTTTCCGCGATTATTTCCTTGATTATTATCTGGAGGTCATATACTAGAAACCGCATAGAAAACGTTGGGGGCCTACTGAAGAGCATTTCCCCTCGTTGCTGTATCATGCAGTAGCAGAAACATCGGTAAAACACGTGTCTGGGCTTTCAGCTAGTATCTATGAAGCGTAATAACCTCAGTCAAGGGGTCCTTCGTCAACTTCCGGCTTTCGCGTTTCTGCAGCCGTCATTGACAAGAGCTGTCTTTCAGGCCGGGAATCCTCCTTATGCCCCTACGTCCATCCGGTATCAAATTTGCAGGTTGACCGGATGAGCTGGCTGAGCTGATGATTGCCACTTCCGGTTGTGGCTCAGCTATGGGTGTGTCTACCATCGGCTCCCGAGCTGTCATCGATCGAAGAATTTGTCCTAGGCCAGTAATCCTATTTGCGCTCATGCGTCCATCCGGTTTCACAATTACAGACTGACAAGATGAACTGTCTGAGCTGATGATTGCCAATTCTGGTTGTGGCTCAGCTATGGGTGTGTCCATCATCGGCTCGCGAGTATGCAGATTTACGTTCCGTCTATGGTCTCGTTTGCTCTTTTCTTCATTAAGATGCGTTCGAAGGGCTCGGTAGGCAGTGGGAAGTATAACGCAACGGTTAATTGAAGTTGTCCCCGTGTGCCAGGCCTCGATTGTCCCCCTACCACGTGGTCATTTCCTCGACCAAGGATTTCGGCATTCTGGAAGGAGAATTTGTGTTCGGAAATCGCGCAGTGTTCCGCCACGAACGATCGATCGTCTAACCTGTATACTGCCCTGTTGTGTTCTGCCATTAGCGTCTGCAGTCGCTTCCCCATCTCTCCGACATAGTCAGCCGCACACAAATCACATTTGATCCGGTAAACGACGTTGGCGGTTTCACCTCGGGGCAGTGGTCCTTCTGGCGCATAACCAGTTTTCGTATTGTCGCCTCTGGTCGGTGGGAGATGCCGACACCCAGGGGTTTCAGAAGACGGGAGACTGCCTCTGACATTCCTTTTAATGTAAGGCAGCGCACGCCATACTGTTGGTCGATCGGCTGTTGGTCTTCGGTTCGGTCGAGACTGCCTGCCGCGTTCGATAAAGTTTCGGGGGTATCCGTTGGCCATGAAAAGGCGTTGGAGTTATTGCATTTCAGATGTCCGGTCATGTAGCTCTCTGCAGTGTGTTTCTGCCCGTTTGTACTGCGTTTGACACAACTGCGTTTGTGGCATGCTTGGTGCTTGCTGTGGTAACTCAGGATTTGGTGCGCATTGAAGGCCTTCCTATACACCGTTGTTCTGAGATTTCCATTCGTTTTTCGATGCACGAGTACGTCTAGAGACGACAGTTGATTGTCAGGAAACACAGAGTTCAGGAGATCATGGAATTCCCGGACCAAGTTCCGCTTAATGATGTCGAAGGTATCGTTAACATACCTGGTCCAAAATTTTGGCCCACAGTTTGCGAACACGAGAGTTCCTAATTTTTGAAGCACTGCCTGTGCGATGAAACCTGAGAGCGGCATTCCCATTGGCGTCCCCTTGATCTGTTCGTATGTCACCCCCTCGAAGGTGAAGAACGTTTTCAGGCAGATTTCTAGGAGTTTAAAGAGATGTCTCTGTTTCACCATCTGGCACGCCTCGTCGTATTGGCTCTCGAGCAGTTTGCGGACCGTGTCGACTGCCAGGTCTTGTGGGATCGAAGTAAAGAGGGAGGTGTCGTCGAATGACACCATGACCTCGTCTTCAGTTATTTGAACGCCCTTGAGACGTTCCAGGAATTGGGTGGCCGAACATACCGTCGTGGTCGTGTCCGATGTCAATGACTTCAGATTTCAAAATAACAATTTAGCCAGAGGAAATATTGGTGCCCCGCGTCATGACACGATTGGCCGTAGGGAAACACCGGCTTTGTGAATAAATATATGCTGTGTGGCTACCTGCAAAAAGTCTAAAATGAGCGTCATGGTAAACAAAATTCCCGATTGCCACAGACAAAGCAGCGAGCCTGTGATGCTATGGGGGAAATTATTAACTAAACGACCGAAGGTCCGTGTTTGAATCGTGGGTAGTGCACACCTAGGATTAGGCAGGACTGACTGATGGAGATTAATAAGCCATAAATGTAACTATTACACTTCCACTTGGTTCCAAGTCATGCTATGCCTGAAGTCGCTAAGCGAATGACTGCCGTCACTTAAGAACAGGCTTTACTGCACGATGGGGCAAGTGTATTCCCCAATCTGAGCGAAAACTCCAGTTTCATTAATTTTTTGACCAAAGCAAACAATTTAACGAGCCTGTGATGCAATTTTACTTTGGTAAACTCGACGATGAAGGGTCCCAGACTGTCAGCCCTGATAACCACAACTGAACGGTATTTCGCGGATAATTTTAAGCTTATTTTGATGTTTATTAAAGTATTGCAGCAATCGCAGGTGTTGCACTATGAAATTACGACAATTTTGGAACAGTTATTAATGCGCCTATTTTTTTTCAAGTGCTCCTTCTCTCTGACGCCCTCTTTTTCTCACGATCTGTTTATTGGATTAGGTTAATCGAAAGAGAACACCAACCAATGACATACACAATATCTAGGTTTTGTGTAGGCCTTTTATTTTTCGTATGAGAAAAACAAAATATTTGCGCACATATATAAAGCAAGGTTGTGCACGCTGCATATAGAACATTAATCATGGTCTTCTCTAACGTGGCTTCGGTCCTGACGGTCGTGCTTCTACTTTCCGTTATGTTTACATGTACAGCATATATTTTCAGAGGTTGCTAGTGACTGTTTTTTTGTGGTATACCATATTGAAAATGCTATCCTTTATTATAAAGTACAAAATTTTACAGGAAGCTTTTTATAGTTAATTAAATTCCCCAATTTAAAGATATATTTTGATATAAAAAGTTAAAAATTATATTGAAACAATGATGTCGCAAAGAAAAAAACGCTTTTTAAATCGAGATTTTTAAAGATCACGAATTATTTATAAACACTGCCTCTATTACATGCATAAATGCGTGTCAGATCTAAAGTACACAGGATGACCTATCTTAATTGAACTGTTTAAACAGTATATGACTTAATTCCCATTTGCTACCAAACAGATCAATATCCATTGCAAACACGCATGAAAACGATATGAAATCAGTCGTGTAGCTTAATAGCGTGCTTAATCCTATCGAGGCAGGTATACTGCAAGCTGTGTTTAAATGTTTAAACTGAAGGCAAAATTTACAATAAAATAAGCGTTCTCCATGTCTATTAAAAGGAAGGTGTTATTAAATAAGCAGACCAAAATAGTACTTTTCTTACTGCATACATCTCCTGATGGACGGTTTCCTTCATGCGAGTGGACGAGAGGTAGTTTGCTCCCACTGTGTTGTTTCGTTTTTTACAGTAAACCATATTTATAAGTTTATATGCTCGATTTGCGTAGTTAAAGCAGGATTTACAGTTCTGGTAGTCCTGCAAACAAACTTCCGAAATTGTTAAATGTTTGATTATTCCTCCCATACCAGCGGGAACGTATTAACGAAAGTTATGTTCGGTACTTAAAAGAACGGTAAGAAGTACTATGTGTTTTTTAAGAAAAATATAATTTTTTTCAATAATTCGCATTGTGTGGAGGCGTCAAAAATAGCTGTAAATTAGAACAACAGATTTAAGTATTGTGTTAAGAATTAAACTTAAAGCAACCATTTTCTTTAAAAAAACGAATTGCTTTAAGTCAAAGTATCTTGCATATGTGGGAATAATAAGATACGTATTTAATGAATATTTTTGAATAAATGGTCTTTTCATTTCGCTAGTTGTCCAAGTACTCATTGATAAGTTTACTTTTTGTCCTATTGTACGAATTTCCATAAAAACTTTTCAAAAAAGATAAAAATTAACAGCATTTAGCGAAAAAGCGCACTTTTTGATATAATTTCCTATGCAAATAGTCATAATGATCAAATGTCGAAATGCTTAAAAAGAGCTAACCACATCTCCGAGCATACACCAGGTCTGATAGATACCACGCATATTTTTATTCCTACGATTGATATAAGAAGTTTCCACAATAGATTACCTCTTTAAAAAGTGCTTTTATAAACGATGTAACGCAGAAACTCTGCAAATGTTAACTTTTTTAAAGTACCGTCACAGGGAAATTGGGGACTTTTGACAATTTCTTGAATTTACGTGAAGAAAAATGATTAAATTTGACTGCAGATGAAAGACCATTCTTTTCTTTTGAAAACGAATTATTTTTACGTCAGGAATTGTATTCTGAGGTCCCTTATAAACGTACGCATGCAAAAAACAGACCACATAAATGAATGTTTTTTTGAAATACTTTTTATTCATCGTCTGCTTTTCCGGTTCTAAATAACGCTTGAGAGAGAACTTTATTGCTGCAGGACTGACATTCAATAAGACCTTCATTCGGCTGTTTTTGTGGTTACATGTAGAAACCTCGTTGACGCACATGACCAGCTGTTCGGTATAATAATATCTTAGATGAAGAATTTTTTGTTTCTGAATTTTTTGCAGAAAGACTGAGAGAATATTGACAGTGTAGTTCCCCATAAACATTAAAACGGAGGGCAGTTTTCCAAACCAAAACCCTATCTTATTATTTAATCTACACATTCGAGCAAAATAACGTGTCCAGATAAACGATAAACTTCCAAGTTATATTTCGTCAGAAAACGTGTTTGTAGGATTCACAGAACTGTTATAACAAGGGCATTCTAGAGACGCCAATTTTGGGTATAAATGCAGGCTCAATATTGATTTTTACTCACAGATGGATTAGCACTGGTGATAATTTTCCATAAGAATAATATATTACGATCACAGTGATCAAATGCATAGAACTCTTAAAATGAACTATTTTTTGCATTCCTACTAAATGTGTTAACGCAGTCACTATTTTGATTACTCTATAACTTTCATTTTACGATTTAATCAATTATCTTCACTTATTCATCATCAGGCCTATACAGTGACATGTGAAAGTAAAATGGTCAACACATTGCAATGGTTAGAATAATCATCAGGTTAAAAGGGGGTGATTTGCTGGGTGCCATTAGGCACGAGAATTTTTTCCTGTGTTCGGAATACCGGCATCAGCGCGTTTAAAACTTTGGTTGCGACGCGCATAATTGACACGTGGATGTTTTCGCGGTCAGCGGTTTGAGGTCTGTTCACCAGACGTGCAGCGCGTCCTGGGCTATTCCGCGTGGCTTTGTTTGGTGTTTTCTCATATAGCGTAGATTCAGAGGGCGTGGGATTCCCGCGCGCTGTCGGCCAAGGGAGGCAGATTGCTTGTAACACCGATTTTTGATATTAGAGAGTTGGTTGGATTGAAAATGCCTCGGCTGCGACTAGCACCCATTTGTGCAGGCATTTACCGTAAGGTTTCGACTTGTGGTACATGATCACAATAATTTGAGTGAGAATTGAGCTTTAAAACCTGATTGATTCTCTCGTGGGCTGAGCCAAGCTGCTATGTGCTGGCGTATTTTCTACACTTTCGTCACTTTCTTGATGGCTTGTTTTGGAATGCTGAGATCAGACCAGTTGCACTTGTTCATTAATGACCTATTTCTGCCTCTGCAAAGCTCCTTCCTATCAGCAAGACCGCATAGGCATTTGTGTTCAACCCAATGCCGGCTGCATAGAATTAATTAATAAACAGGATAACCTCAAATCGGCGCACCAATGTGTGAAGGCCTGCAACTTTCAAAAAGGTAAGATAATTTCTTTGACAGTACTGATAGTACAGGCTCCGAATTTCCGTCAACTTAAAATACAAAACTACTTTTAAATATTCTTCAAATTTAAACATTAAGTGAATGAGTTGCCTTTTTCGTTAAATTTCACCTAGTTGGCATTTGTAACCTGGGCAAAAGAGGTTCATATTGATCAAATTTTTTTCCATAAAGCATCTTTAAACAAACATCATTTTATTTTATTTTCATTTGTTGGCCTCTTCTGTCACAAATGCGTATAAATGTAGGCTCCGTAGGCAACAGTGAAATTTTTGACCACAAAATACGTTTAGAAGTTGGGTGGGGGGATATACATGTAAGGGACATTAAAAGACAGCTTTGCCATTCCTTTTTTGTTTGAATAGTTAGTGCACACCTTTGCGTTAACTGCAGCAAGGCATACACCGAATGTGCACATCTCCCTTTTTAGTTTCCGGGGCGCTAGCAAAGAACGCCTTCTCCTGCCTTAATACACAGAGTGACTGCATCCCACTGACATACTTCGCAACGCCTTCGTCACTTAATCCGTTCGGTGACTGGACCAAATGCCTTCAAGTATGCCATTCGCTTACAAACGGTAAGCCTGTTATGCAATTAATTAATAGACAACAGTTTTGGCAAAAGGGCCACTTAGTTTTTTTTTAAAACCCTTTGACGAAAACTTTAACCTAGCATAATTACCTGCATGTATTACTGTACTCGTTGGATTTTATGCCTTCTACACCCTACTGAGTGTTAATCGCAATAAATGCGAAAGTGTATTGGACGCATTGTGCTTACGCCAAAAAAAGTTTTTTTCCAAAATAATGTTCTACTTTTCACTTTATAATTCTAGAAAATGGACACTTGTCTGAATAGGTGGAATTTTGCGAGTATCCGATGTCCAGCTGTTTCCTATTTGCTTACCCCAGAGGAAGCGTTGACAAGTTTGTGCGATGTTATATCGACTGTCAAGTGGACAAAAAAGGTAAAATAATTACGTTTGAATTATCTTACTCATCACAGCGTATCACGTTGCTGCATTCTGTTTGGCAATAATACGTTTATACATGTATCTGCTGTTAGTTTACAGGCAATTTTAAAATTTCGTTAGTTGGTAAAGCAGCTGTAGGGCACCTTTCAAAGCCTGAAGACAGGAAAAAACGTTAAATAACTCCCTCCGTTGCGGTCATTAAGAGCTTTTTTAAATTTTGTGCTTGCTTACGACCGGTAAAAATAGGGAGTATGTTAAGAAAGAACGATACTAACAACATATGTGTACAGTTATAGATCAATTTTACAGTTAATCAAAAAATAAAGCTTCAGCTCGTTGAGTGACTTTAATTCGTGACAGGTAGGATTGGCACAGGAACACATTGTCCTCAGTCCTACTTGGATATAATTATTTTGCGATAATGCATCAGCGAAATGTTTGTTAGGAAACATTTCCCCGTAGTCAACTGAAACACTAGCCGTTTGTGGGCTGCAGATTCAGTACTATAATCCACAGCATGATGCTGAGGTCGTTAGATATCCCTAGACCCACAATGTTCTCTTAGGCGAACGGTGTTATTTTGGGTTTAAGTGTTGAGTCATATCACAGGAAATTAATGCGACAGCACATAAAGGAAAGAGATAAAGGGAAATAATATGTTCAATGCAGGCATGCATGCAAACGGTAACTAAAATGGCACCTCTTAAAATAAAACACGATCTATACTCTTTACCGTATGTTTGAAAATTAAGAGTACCCATTTGTGTATTAGGCAGCTAAATATAAATTATAATTTTTTCATACGATAATACTGAAAGCAAACACGTGCCTGTGAAATATAAAACTGAATTCAACATAAAGCTTACTAATCAACAAAACTAAAACCTAGTCAAAAAGGCACCACTGGAATGCACGTAAGGCAAGCAGTAAGAAAACAAAAAGTAATGGCAGGAAGCTTTATTAATGCGTGTTAGCGCTTGATATAATAATCATAACTAGGCCTACTGAACTGCATTTAGAAATATAATTGTGTAACACCCACGGTGCTTTGACATTGTGCCGTTCATTCAGAAAACCAAACACAAATAAATGACATGTTCATCTGTCCTTCGGAGTCCGATCAATACATTCCTACGCAATACTTTATCCAGCCGGGAGTTGAGGAACCATATCAACTGTTCAGAACATGTTATCAGGATTGTGGAGGTAACGAACGTAAGTTGCATCCATATAAGCCATTATTTACTTGCGATAAATTTAATCAAGGAAATGAAACGCGAACACCTTAAAGCTCATATTTTGTAATTAAGTGACATGCCCCAAATTGCATTCTTGCAGTGAAAAGCGGGCCGTGCATGGGTAACTGAAAAAATAATCAAACATGGCTACCTATTAACTACTAGTAGTGCAGCCAATGTAATTCATTGTTCGCTTATTCGCGCAGACGCGAATCGGATGTTTGACGTTTAAGGAAGTGAACCTGTCAAAGTTACCGGTATCTACAGTTACCGTTAGAATTTCAAACAGCATGCGCGTAAGGAAACGAAGCATAATAGAACCAAACTGCAACATTTGTTTGAAAAGAAGATAAGACAATTGTTGTCAAAAACGATAAATCTTTCTCGCATCGAATGCCAAATAAGGCCATGCGCATATGCGAATCCTGAGGAAGAACCATTTGCAAACCTATGAATTATGAGAAAAACAACCTGCAACCTATAGATTTAAGCATTCAAACGCTTCAGACACCACATCCAATACATATTTATAACACGAAAGTGTGTAAAGCAAAATGGGACACCGAAGTTAACAAAACACAGTGCCAAACTGATAAGAGTGATTAAAGCTCCACCGATTTCATAACACAAACTACCGCAATTACTAAAATCCATGAAGTGCCAGCGTTAACTGGTGTGCAGGTACACTAAACAGTTATCTCAGATAGTGGAAACACAAATGCTAATCACAGAAAATATACGGATGACTCCAAAAAACATGAACAGGTTTGCACAGCAATAACAACGGTTTTAAAAAACTTCCGCCTGGATAAAGTGAAAACTTCGTCCCAAGGCACCTGTTCTATTTAAATTCGCCTTACGCAGCTCAAGCAAAAACTGTCATAATTATCAGTTATGTGGCAAACTTTACATTTGCAGCCCTGCCTACAGAGCCCATTGTCATCCCGAAAGAACAGAAATACAAATGTGAACCAAAAACACAAGTGTGTGCAATCTGCAGTGAAACTGACAAAACGGATGACTGTTCCGACAAAGACAGCTGCGAAGCCAACTGCCCAGCGGAACGTAAGTCATAAACATTATGCAATTACTCCGTACACCAGAGGCAGGTAAACATGGCTACTGTTTTCCTTTTGAGCCAAAATTTCTTTTATATGTTCTATGAAAGCGCGTAGCATCAAATAAAAAACGAAGGATCGCTGAGACTGGCCGTATACTATACACCGACTATCAACTAGCTAAATGCATTTATATGTATGTATGTATGTATGCTGATTTATGTTCTCGGCTTCGTCAGTCAGACGCCATAGCCTGCACTGCATCATCATTCTGCATCACTCATTTGGCATGTTGAGTGCCTGCCCTTTGCCCTTATTATGTAGACGCAGATGCTGTGTCGGCTGACTTCTGGGTGCAAGTGTGTCAACATGTTTGCTTAACGTCTACTATTGAGAATGGCTCTAATGGGAAGACAACTCTTACTGATAGCAAATACGCGCATAACTGCACTAAGCGTAAAAGCATCTGCGTGGAAAATATCAAAGGTAAAATGACACAAGGGAAGCTGCCGAAGCATTGCGTTTAGTAACCCGTGGATTTGGTATTAGCTGTCCTATATCCATTCTGTAAACGTGAAATATTCAGATAGGCTTGAATGTTCCCCCATACGTCATATTCCCATTTTCAGCCGAATCAACAATGCCCACTGTCATTTCGAAAGCTGATGTCTACAAATGTGATCCAGAATCCCAGATGTGTGCAGTCTGCACTGACAATCATAATCAGGATGACTGCACCGACAAAGACAGCTGCGAAGCCAACTGCCCGGCAAAACGTTAGTTATGAAATAATGAAATTGTTCCTTACACCACAGGCCGGTAAATATGGCTTTTCCCTTTCTTTGCGCCACAATTTGACACTTAAGCGAGAAGAATCAAAATTGAACGAATGATTCCTAAGACTGTCCAAATTCTTGACAATACCATCCTCTTGCTTTATGTTTTTGTATGTATGACACGGTGTAAAGATACAGGCTGATTAATGTTGTCGGTTTCGTCGCTCTGATGTCAGCTTTTGTAGTGCTTCATCATTCTGTATTTCTGATTTGTTAGGTTAACTGCACTTTCTTTGCAGTACATGCATCGACGCATATGCTGTGTCGGCTGAGGTCTGGGTGCAAGTGTGTCAACATGTTGGCTTAACATCTACTATTGAGGATGGCTCTAGTGGAAAGGCAAATCTTACTGATAGCGAATACGCACATAACTTTATTCAGCGTAAAGACATCTGTGCGAAACATATCAAAGGTAATATGACATAAGGAAAACGGCCGAAACATTGCGTCTAGTAACATGTGAAATTGGTAGATGGTTGTCATATATCTATTCTTGTTGTGAGGAATAATCAGACACTGATTGCATGCTCCCGCATACGCCATATTCCCATTTTCAGCCGAATCTACAGTGCCTACTCTCACCCCAAAAGCGGAGATATACAAATGTGATCCACAATCCCAGATGTGTGAAGTCTGCACTGACAATCATTATCAGGATGACTGCACCGATAAAGACAGCTGCGAAGCCAACTGCCCGGCAGAACGTTAGTTATGAAATAATGAAATTATTCCTTACACCACAGGCCGGTAAATATGGCTTTTTCCTTCCTTTGCGCCAAAATTTGACACTTAAGCGAGTAAAATCAAGATTAAACAACTGATTGCTAAGACTGTCGAAATTCTTCACAAAACCATCTTCCTGCTTTAATATTTTGTATATATGACACGGTGTAAAGATACAGGCTGATTTTTGTTGTCGGTTTCGTCGGTTTGATATCAGCGTTTTGAGTGTTTCATCATTCTGTATCACTTATTTGGCAGGTTATCTACATTTCCTTTGAAGGACATGCATCGACGCAAATGATGTGTTGGCTGAGGTCTGGGTGTTACTGTGTCAACATGTTGGCTTAACGTCTACTATTGAGGACGGCACTAGTGGATAGGAAACTCTAACTGATAGCAAATACGCGCATAACTGTACTCAGCGTAAAGACATCTGTGTGAAACATATCACAGGTAATATGACATTAGGAAAGCTGCCGAAAAGTTGCGTCTACTGACATGTGAATTTGGTAGCAGGCTGTCACATATCTATTCTTTTTGCGAGGAATAATCAGATACTGATTGCATGTTCCCACATACGCCATATTCCCATTTTCAGCCGAACCTACAGTGCTTACTCTCACCCCGAAAGCGGATATCTACAAATGTGATCCAAAATCCCAGATGTGTGACGTCTGCACTGACAATGATAATCAAGATGACTGTAGCGACAAAGACAGCTGCGAAGCCAACTGCCCAGCAGAACGTAAGTTATAAAACAATGAAATAACTCATTACAACAGAGACAGGTAAATATGGCTATTGCCTTCATTGTGCCCCACGATTTGACACACAAACCACAAAAGCGCGCAAAATCAAAGGAAAAAAAAAAACGAGTGATAGCTGAGAATGTGCAAATTCTATTCACCGACTATCTACTAGCTTAATGGATTTGTTTGTATGACACGGTGTCAAGTTACATGCTGATGTATGTTTTAGTCGTCGGCGGTCTGATGCCTTGTTTCGCAGTGCTTCATCATTCTGCATCACTCATTTGGCATGTATAGTGCCTGCCCTTTGCCTTAATTATGTAGACGCAGATGCTGTGTCGGCTGACTTCTGGGTGCAAGTGTGTCAACATGTTTGCTAAACGTCTACTATTGAGAATGGCTCTAATGGGAAGGCAACTCTTACTGATAGCAAATAGGTGCATAATTGTAGTAAGCGTGAATACCAATTCGCGGAAAATATAAACCGCCATATGAGATTAGGAGATCTGCCGAAGCATTGCATGCAGAAACCCGTGAATTTGGTGGAAGCCGTCATATATCGATTCTGTAAACGTGGAATATTCAGATAAGCTTGCATGTTTCCTCATACGCCGTATTCACATTTTCAGCCGAACCAACAGTGCCCGCTGTCATTTCGAAAGCGGAGGTCTACAAATGTGATCCAGAATCCCAGATGTGTGCAGTCTGCACTGACAATGATACTCAGGATGACTGCACCGACATAGACAGCTGCGAAGTCAACTGCCCGGCAGAACGTTAGTTATGAAAATAAGGAAATTATTCCTTAAACCACAGGCCCCTAAATATGGCTTTTCCTTCTTTTGCGCCACAATTCGACATATATACCACGAAATAATAAAAATAATAAGTTTTATATTTCAAACCCGATGGGCCTCATCAATGTACCAAAAATTAGATAACACGAAGTCCTAGAAGTAATTGGTATAACAAACAGTATCCGAAGTCTATAGCTATGAGACGAGTAAAACAGTTTAAAAGTGAATTGTTTAGGTTCGAAAAAAATGAATATAGCAGTTTCATGCGGAAGGTGAAATTCAAGGGCGCACCCAGTTGAGCCGAATTGTTATCTAGATTCTGACTATGTATTCTGGTACCCACTGCCTCTGTTTGTAAGGGGGGCTTGGAAGCAAACTCAGTCGAAGCTGGGGTAGAACAATAGGTATTAACGAATCATTTCTGGTATAGACGGGTTCCCGGCACTACACATGGGTTCCCAAACCGGTGTGACATAATGGAACATAGGGAACCCAACAGTGTATGCTCGTGATGGGCACCGCCGTATGAGATCCAAAAGTCCGTCAAATCTACAAGACCATCGTTTAGGATGTCTGAGATGTGACCAAATATAAGGCCCTGATGGTGGTTGATGACCAGCAGAACGAGAGCCGTCAAGACTGCTTCCTGATTCCGGGGGACAAGAGTCAGAGGAAGGTTGTTTCAAGAAGGGATCCTAAATTTCCGATGGTCGTTTCTCGGGATCGTGGAGAAAGTTGCCCGGAAAGCATGAGGAAAACGAAAGATTAATAGAATCAGTTTTCAGATATATGTGCCGTCATCGCTTGAATGCACATAGACTAGTCAATTTCTTAATATCAATCGTCAAATTATTCCAAAGATGGCTTTAGCTAGAAGCAAAAAATATAGATCGCTAAGAAGTGGAAGAACCAGGAGGAGCTATGATCAATGTTGAATTTCTTAGGTTTTCAGGTCACGTAACGGGAGTAAGTGCAGAAATCTTGGGGATTTTTGACTTTTTATTAAGGCGAAACAGGAGACAAAACCTTGCTTCCAGTCTGCTGACCCAAAGAAATTTCAGTTTCGTTATCTCACATCTATCTGAGTAGGAAGTATCTGAAAATGCCGGATAGAGGACCATTTTAGTGAATCTTCTTTGGACACTTTCGATTTTTGAATGGCAAGCTTCGTTCATTAGACCGAAGAATAGACAACAGTATTCGAGAATAGGAAGCACATACATACGATAAAATGTTAGCTTCATTTCGGGAAGGTACAAATTATAAGAGATGAAGCCGCAAATCTGAGCAGCTTTTGCTGTAATTCTATCAGCGTGAGGTGAAAGATCTAATTTATTGGTGTAACTAAGACCTAAGTCCTTAATGTTAGAACATTCAGTCATGGGGCAACCTTGAAAAATGAAAGGCTGTGGCAGCCTTTCAGGCCCAAAACACATGAACTGGCACTTAGAAGGCGAGAACTCCATCTGTCAAGTAGAGCTCCACGCTGATAAAGCGTCCCAATCCGAATGAATGCGTTCTAAGCATCCCTCAGCCGTAGAATTAGAGAAGGAGTGTAAACATTTCAAGTCGTCCGCGTATATATACGATTAAGAGTGTTTTACTTTTGTTGAAATATTATTTATATAAAGCAAGAACAACAGATGGCCCAGAACGGTATCTTAAAGGACATCGCTTAAAATAGCGGTAGGATTAGAATATGAGGACCCCAATAATAATAATAATAATAATAATAATAATAATAATAATTTGTATATTTATCGCCCAAGGGGCCCTGTCGTTACAAAATTAGTGCTATCGTGAAAATAAAAATAATAATGATAAGCAGTGAACTCATATAAAATAATTGTCATCGGCAGTAAAAAAAATTCCTAGATAGGTGAATGAGTTCAGCGGGCCACCGAGTTCAGAAAAACTTTAGCAGAAAAAAACTGCCTTAATAGGTAAAAGGGTTTGATATGGTTAGTTTAGGACCTGATGTTGATGGTTCGGGACGTTTATGGTCATGGGAAAAAAATAATATATCGTTGCGTTAGGAAGGGGTCATCCAGAAAGCATGATAAGGATGTAGAAGTTAAGGCAACATCATCGAGTTGCGACCCACCAGATTCCAGAGCCAATCGCGAAGACCACAGCGAAGGTCGCAAAAACGGAGAAGAATTCGAAGCCCTTGGAAGTGATGCTTGACTCTGCAGAGGGAAATGCTAACATATTTAGAAACCATTTTAGTATCATGGGAAGAGCTTCAAATGCCAGGTGGACCCTTTTAAAATCTACAACTTGCGTGTTTGGAAAAGAAACAGACAGTAACGACTTTATTTTCTCTAAATTTAAATGCTTATATAATAAGCCTTTAAAAATCGACAATGTAGTGGACAGTTTAATATCGAGAGGAAGGTTGTTCCAAATAAAAGCATATTTGGAGGTAAAAAAGCGAGAACGGTTAGATTTGGAGCTACCGGGTGATAAAATTATCATGGAAGAGTTACGAGTGGCGTAAGGTCGGTCAACTGGAAGGAGAGCGTTAATTTGTGGGGGATTAGGTCTATTTTAACGCGAAACAGAAAGCATAGACCAGCTTCGATTCTTCTTATCCAAAGAAATTTAATGTTTGCTAATTGACATCGATCTGTATAACACATACCAGACCCAGAAACAGAAAATATTTTGCGAGTGAAAACTCGCTGAACCTTTTCAATCTTACTACGGTCATGCTGGGTCATGAGGCCAAAAAGCGGGCAGCAGTATTCTAGTATAGGAAGAACAAACGTGCGGTATAGTTTTAACTTCATTATTGGAAGGAAAAAAATATGCGATATAAACCCACATTTGTGTGCGGCCTTGGCAGAAATTCGATCTGCATGAGGTGATAATGCAAGCTTATTCGTGTAAGTAAGACCCAAATCCTTTATCGTAGATCTTTCTAACAGTGGGCTATTTTGGAAGATAATGGGTCCAGGAAGCCTTGCGGGACCAAAACTCAAGAAACTACATTTTGATGGAGAAAACTCTATCTGCCATGCTGCGTGCCAACTTGAGAGAGTACGCAAGTCTGCGTTAAATTTATCAACACAAGTATTGGTCGTGTCCGTAGAAAATGAGTTAATACACGTAAGGTCATCAGCATAAATGAAATTTTCCGAATTATTTAGCACTGTTAAAATTTCGTTTATGTAAAGAATGAAAAGGAAGGGACCTAAAGCCGTGCCTTTAATACACCACTCGTGATCGGCTGAGGCATCGATTAGCTATTGCCTACTAAGAACTTCTGGCTGCGGTTAGACAGGTAGGAGGCAATGACATCGAGGAGGGGAGGCCTAATGCCTAGGGCTTCCAGTTTCACTAAAAGGCGCCTATGAAGCACCTTGTCAAAAGCTTTACTAAGGTCAAAGTAAATCACGATGACTGTTTGCTGTTCATTACTAAGTAAAGTTACCAGGTTAACGAATGCCAAGTGGCAGGTTTCGCATGATCTTCCAGGTAGAAATCCATGCTGTGAGGCACTTAGTAGTTTATTATGTACACAAAAATCGAGAATTTGATTAAAAATGATCTTTCCCAGAAGTTTGGCTATGGCCGGGGTTTTATGAACACCTCGGTATTTATTTACGTCCAAACGAGATCCTGACTTGAAGACTGGAAGAATAATATATGTCTTCCATGAGTCAGGAGAGCAACCGTTTAGAAGATAAGCTGAGAATAGATAACTTAGCAATCGGGGGAAGCTGAATACTCGCTTGATAAGTGAATTAGGAAGGCCGTCAGTTGCCGAGGAGTGCGAGTTTTTAAGACGGATAATGTGCTTACGAATTACTTCTATGGAGAAATCTATGGTACTGATAGTATTGACTGAGCATGGTTGAAACGACGGGACCTGTTCAGATTCCGTCGTAAGGTGTTTTGCAAAGAACGCATTGAACAGTTCAGCCTTCTCAGACTCATCTTGCACACAGTTTTTATTTTCATTCAGTAAGGGGGGGATTTCGTGACCTCGTTTAGCGAAGGACCGACGGCGGAACAGATGGGCAATCGATTTTGCAGAGTTTAACTCGCTGAGTTCGCAAGATTCCCTATGTTTGTCACGTGTACGACGAATCTGAGACGCTTATTCGAAAATCTCTGCGATTCTAAGGTGCACCGATAATGAACTAGTAGACTGGTCTTTCAACTGTCTTTGCAATGTCTTCAGTCAAGACATAAGAAAATGAGGAACGGTGGGGTCCGAAGTATAAGGCTTAACAATTTTGATCGGCACAAATTTTCAAAATGCTATTTGAAATTGCCCTCATTTAGTCACCGAGAATTGTTACACTGTTTGTGGAGGAAAGCTCCTGCCAGTCTAGTGAGTCCATAAAGTTGTTAATTAAATTAATATCAGCTAGGTCAAACGCACGGTACGTACGAGTGTTGCTAGCCGTTTTCGTGGAAGCAAGCGGAAGGCAACAATGGATCAAAGTCTGGTCACTTGGGAATAGGTTCTGATTGTAGTCAACAAAAAGGGGGGAAACGTCATTCGCGAAAATTAAATCTTTAATAGGCTGATCACTTGTTGGGGAACAGACCAACTGAGAGCTGTTGTTTTTGATTAGACATATGTGATCTGATAAAGTCAATAAGAGGACTACAAAATCCTAGAGCCTCTAGTTTGGCTAGTAGTCTCCTATGAGGTTCTTTATCAAATGCCTTACTAAGATCAAAATAGATGTCCACCACAGATAAATGATCGTTGCTTATGCAAAAATCTGTAATTTTATTGGTGATTCATTTTTCAAACAGTTTAGCTAGATAAGGTGTTTCATGAACACCACGATAATTTTTAATGTAAGATCTGGAACTAGATTTAAAAACTGGACTTTTAATAGAAGTTTTCCACGAATCAGGAAAAAAACCGTTTTGGACAAATATTGTAAATAATTGGCTCAATAAAGGAGGAAAATCTCTTTATTGCTTAATCAATGCGTTTGGAATTTTATTCGTCCCGACAGAATGTGAATAGTTGAGACGAGCTATTTTTTTATGAATACTTGTAGGTGAGAAATCAATTGAAGTGAGATTTGCATCACACATCAGAGGTATTTCGGGTGTTGGACTTGTCTCAATTTTAAAGAACTTGGCGAAGAAGGAAGTTCACATTTCTGCTTTGGCCAAACTCTGTAACAAAATTATTACTACTATCAAGTAAAGGCGGACTCACTTTCTGCAGCTTAGCGGATGACCGAAAACGGAAGAACTGAGCAACGGATTCAGAGGAAGAATTAGCATCATTTAGTGCCACGGACTCTCTATGCGTATCTCGTGCAAGCCTTATTTTTAGCGATTATTCAAATTTTTGCGCTTTTCTTAAGTGCACATACAAAGAGCTATTAGACGGAACCTTAAGTTGCTTCCGTAATTTGTCAAGTTTATTTTGGAGAAAATGTGGAACGGTAGAGGAAGCCGACTTTGATTTCATAGGCTTAAGCGGGATAAAAGTCTGAATTTTTTGTAAGGTTTTGTAAAAGTTCATTGAAAAAGATTGGATCATTAGTTGAAAAATAGTATGCCAATCTAGAGTATTTACGAAGTCATTTATGAGTTCAGAGTTTGCGTTAGCGAAATCGAGGTTATTGCATTTAACCGCAAGCTTTGCAGAAAGGGAGACTGGAGAACAACGCTGAAAAAATGCGTGGTCAATTGTGAAGAGATCACGATGAAAATTCATGAAGAGAGGGTGGACGTCATTTGTAAAAATTAAATCAAATATGCTCTCGGTTCTAGTCACTGAACTGACCAGTTGTGACAGGTTTACAAATTTAATAGTTTCGACCAATTTTTGAAATTTTGGCGGACAAGTATTTGCCTCCCAGTCAACGTCTGCCAGACTAAAATCACCTATGATTATTTTGAAATCAACTTCAGCTTCTGCAATTTTTGCAAACCGTTCGCAGAGCGAGCTTTCATTACCAGAATAACATGGGGTATTATAGACACAGCCAATTACAGCTTTTTATTGTGCGGGAGGATGACTGAAATAAAGCTAACATCTCCCGAGACCGATTAAATGCACAGATGAAACGGGAAATTTAAAAAAAAGATGATTTGATATAAAGAAGGCAACCACCGCCACGTTTCTCGATGCGGTCTTGTCGGTACAAACTAAAATTATCTATAGCAAGCGTTGAGTCAGGGATAAGAGAGTGAGCCCAATATTCAGTGATAAAAATAACATCTGAATCGAGGTCAAATGCTAGTGTTCTGAGCACTGTCATTTTATTTACAACTGATCTCGCATTCACAGAAACTATACTGAGCGTATGCGTGAGATGCAGGATACGCTCATCCATATTTATAAAAGAAGGAAAAATTTGGTGGCGGAAAGGGAACTGGCATTGGAGAAACAAAAGGCGGAAAGCGAGATTGCTGGAGTCTACAATTAGCAGAAATATAACTGTTAAATATATTAGGATTATTGTATGGTAGCAGATCTTCATGAAAATTGAGGAAAATGTGCTCATTTTGTGGAGTAAGAACATTAGGAGGCGGTCGTTAAATAGGATTATGATAAGAGTTAGCATAATTCTTCGGATAACGCAAGTTTGAAAATGACCTAAATGGGTATGGAAGATTATGATCATAAAAAGTAATTTTGATTTTGTGCTTATTTTGGGCAAATTGCGGGTTTGGAAAATAACTAACACGAGTTTTTACATCTGCTATAGATGCTGAAGTGTCAGCATAATTTGTCGGAGGACAGGCTTTCTAAAATGTGAAAGAAGGTTGCGAGAACCTATTCATAGTATTACTAGAGTGAATTAAATGTGGATTGTGGGCCATTTTGGGGATTGGAAAAGTAAAAACATGAGTGTTTACATCTAGTGTAGATGCTGAAATTTTCGTATTGTTCCCATAAATGGGTAAATTACTTATTTTAGCAATTGCCTTCGATTCACGGGGGGTACGTTAAGGTCTATTAGGTTTAGCCTCTTTAGCAGGCGATGTTCGTACGGAAGGCGACGGAATTTCACTCGAGCCAGGAGTAAGGATTGCGGGTGAGGTTTCGGGTAAAATTTCCGTTGTCTCTGATCCGGAGGGACGTAAACTTGCGTTGACCTCAGATACCACATTTAAAAAATAGTAGGGGTAGGAATGGGCCTTCGTTTTTGCCGATACAGGCGAAATCCTACGTTCCATGGGGGCTTATGTTTTTTCAGGTATTTAGCTGAACGCTCATGCTGAGAGAAAAGATTTTCAACTTCTATCGCCGAAAAAAGTTTTACCAAAATCGGCGGATTTTTGCTTCGAGAGGACAATCTTATAGCTTTGGCGACCTTAAAGTTAAAGCCAGTCGAGTAAAGGAATTGACAGGCGACGTCAAGCGGAATTTTACTTTTTGGGACATTCTTTAAGAGAAAATTATAACTTCTTTTTTGCCGGTCACAGGTCTTAGTAGACACCAAATTGATGAAAGGCTCTAATTTCTCACATTGCTGAGAAGTGAGCGAAGAGACATTTCCATCAAAGATGGTACTGAGAACCGTAAGCAAACGTCCATATTGAGACATGAAATTATTAAAAGTGTCCAAAGCATCAAGATTCAGTTTTTTCATATTTAAGATGGGTTGATCTTGGAAAACTTTAACACCAAGAGGGTCGTTAAGGGGGGATTTTCGTCTAAAAACTGACAGTGATTTCATATTGAAGTTTCAAACATCAGAAGATTATGCAGTAAGATATAATTTTAATCAAGGTAATGCAAGAAAGTTTCTCTTATGCGGAAAATAAAATTGACGAATCAACGCTGGATGAAAACTCACTCGATTGATATTGCAACAAGTGTAAACGGAATTTTGTTGGAAATTGCGAAATCTTCTTATTTTAATTTGCAATCAAAAATAAACATTCAGGTGAAATAATGAGGCTATGTAAGGTGAAAAATATCTGGATTGATATTTCGACCAGTGTACACTATTTCTTGTCGGAAAATAGTATTATTTCAAAATATACAATCTGATTTAATATTCACGTACTTAATTACGTGTTTTTTAACTGAATCTTAGAGAATTCCTAGGCGGCTATGTCTGGTGAAACTGTAGAAAAATGAATATTTTCACCTGTAGTCCAAGAAAACTACCACCAGTTTGTGTAGTGGCTTAGAGGTGAGAAATTCGAATTATGAACAAGATTTATGCCAATAAAGTCGACAGGATACGATAAAATCGTATTAAAATTTTACAATTCACTTGGATGCCAAAAATCGAGTTGGGCGCCAAGGTCAAATGTGGAGATGTAAATGAGCAATAAGAGGGGCCTAGGAAAGTGCCATGAAAAACAGTACTGGTTTTATGAGCTGCTTCTCATATTATATTTCAAAGTTGCATGACTTGGAATCGGTTTTAAAAACAGGATTTGAGAAAATTAAGGGGGAGGGGGTGGGGTCGAACCCTGTGACTCGTCAGCTTCACGATCAGTCTTATATGGGAACATTGTCAAAGGCTTATTTTAGATCAAAATAAATTATAGCTACCGTGTTCCTGTCATCTCTATTTCTAAAGGCAAATTCCAAGAAAGTGAGATAGCAGCATTGTCATGACGTTTTTGTGTAAAACGGCATGTTGTGAGGGAGGTATGAGATTACATTTTTAAGATTTTTGCTAAAACCGAGTTTAGTGAACTTCACGATAATTTTGGGCATTGGACCGATTTCCATTTTTTAAAATTGGGATAAAACACGATTTTTCCAGATTTCTGGATGAGTACCATTTGACTGCAGTAAATATAAAAGGTAAGACAGAAGTATTGGGGCATATGCCATATGTCTTAGTACGCAAGGTGGATTTATATCCATTTCACATGATGTGGAATTGTACATCTGGCGGATAGCTTTCCTTACAGCTTCTGCGTTAAAATATCTCTTTTAATACGAGAGCTATCATTTTTGTTGGCTGGGGGAACGGTTTTTCCTCGACTGAATAGTTTGTTAAGAAATACTCATCAAAAAGCTTTGCTGTTTGGTCGTCATTTGCTATTACTATCCCTTGGTCATCAAGCATGATCTGGGGCCTTGCTTTTGATGGTTATTTATTTGCTTCTAGAATATTTGAGCTGTCCTTTCTCGGGACTCAATAGCCCGATGTTCTGCTGCTATGGTCTTATTTGTGCCCATTTTCTCGGCGAACTCGTGAATCACAGTATTGCGTGGATAGATAACTAATACATGGGTTGTGGAGTTGATTTTTAAGTATTTTTAAGCCGTTTGGAAAGGAAGTTTGGGATCAGGGATTTCTTACATGGTGATCTCTCATCAATTAGAGTATCTCGAATTAAATTCAGGGTGGCGTAAAATAATTAAACAGATTCTGTTGGGGATACTGTTAGGAAGAAAGAGCTCAAATCCAGTGACATTATGAAGTTATTCATAGATTAAATAACATGTTTCGGGTCTATATATGTGTAAATAGGATCAGGTTAAGAGGGACCACTGCTATGATTGTCTTATGATCACTATCAAAGTTTAATGTGTCATAGTGCGTATACAACGAGTATATTGGTTTCTCTATTTGGTTTATTTATTATTTGCGTCCAGTTATAATAAAACACTTGATGATAATAATACAAAATGTATGGGTGGGGCTGATAGTTCTGCCCAATTTATTTCTGGACATTTTAAATCTCCTGCATTTATCTTCTACTCTGTTTTGATATTTGAAATATCATCTTGTAGATTTGTTGGGCCCGTGTCATCATTACATTAGTCCGGAGGGTTGTACAAACATCCAATAGGAATGCGTTTAAGGGTCATGGATGCTATTATAGCGAAGCACGCTTCGCCATTGAACGTTCCCCGTAGAACGTCAAAGCCACTCTGTTCTATGGTAGATCTAATGTAGATCATACAGCCTCCTCCTCGTTTATTAGCGCGGCCCTGTCTAAATAAGGTGCAGTTTCATATAAAATGTGAAGCATTATATCTAAATATATTTGCACATGTTTCTGTTAAAAAGACTTTATCGGGATCGTAGGATTCAATTAAAGTCATAAGTCATGGGACTTTGTTAACTATTGAACTACCATTCAATAAATAATGATAAAAAAAGTAATTATTTTAGGCCCAGAGGGCCTCGACATTGCCAAATTAGTGATGTGGAAAAATAAATACAAAATTGATAAAATGCTGCTCTCCTAGAAAAAACCACATAGGCAGCGGGAGCGTTTAGAAGTGTTGGCAGATTAATTCATTTTCATCAACGTGCCGTCGTTTTAAAATAGTAGGCAACTCTCTCTCTCTGAAAGGCTTGGTGAACTAAGGAGGATGTTGTGAAAAAAACTCTTACCATTAAAGCTAGGCCGTTTAATATGGCCTTTTTCTTCCTTTGTGCCACTATTTGTTATGTTAAGCACTGAGGCTAGTCCAATCAACATTGAACGAATGATCGCTAAGGCTAGTAAAATTCTTAACCAAACTATCTCCTGTATTTATGCATTTATATGTATATCACGGTGTAGAGGTTCAGGCTGATGTTTGTTCCCGGGTTCGTTGGTCTGATATCAGCGCTTTTTGTGCTTCATCATTCTGCATCACTGATTTGGCATGTTACCTGATCTTCCTTTTCAGTTCATTCATCGACGGAAATGATGTGTCGGCTGAGGTCTGGGTGTGAGTTTGTCAACATGTTGGCTTAACGTCTACTATTGAGGACGGCACAAGTGTAACAGTGAATCTTACTGATAGTAAATACGCGCATAACTGTACTCAGCGTAAAAACATCTGTGCGAAACATATAACAGGTAATAGGACACTAGGAAAGCTGCCGAAACATACCGTCTGCTGACCTGTGAAATAGGTAGGAGGCTGTCATATTTCTACTCTTTTTGCGAGGAATTATCAGATACTGTTTGCATGTTCTCTCTCATGCCATTGATAGTGATCATAAGACAATAATAGCAGTGCTCCCTCTTAACATTAAAATAAGACCTGATCCTAGTTACACTTCTATAAACCCCAAAAATCTTGACATTGAATCTATGAATAACTACATTAGGTCATTGGATTGGAGCTCTTTCCTCCTAACAGCATCCCCTCTAGAAGCTGTAAACATATTATATGCCACACTTAATTTAATTCGAGATACCCTAATTGACGAGAGATCCCCATGTAAGAAATCACTTATCCCAAACTTCCTTTCCAAACGGCTAAAAAAACTTAAAAAACAACTCCACGACCCATGTATTAGTTATCTTTCTACGCTCAGACGCATTACAGAGATTCACGAGTTAGCCCAGAACATTGAAACAAATAAGACGGTAGCAGCAGATCATCGGGCAATCGAGTCCCCAGAAGGGACAGCCCAAATCTTCAGGAAACAAATAAATAATCATCAAAAACAAGGCCCCCAAATCATGCTTGATAACCAAGGAATAGTAATAACAAATGACAACCAAATAGCCAATCTTTTCAACGAGTATTTCTCCACCAACTATTCAGTCGAGGAAGAACCAATCCCCCAACCAACAGAAATGATGGCACTTGTATTAAAAGAGATATTGTTTAACGAAGAAACTGTAGAGAAAGCTATCCGCCAACTGTCCAATTCCACATCATATGGAACGGATAGAATCCCTCCTTGCATACTGAGGCATATGACATATGCCCCAATACTTCTGTCTAACCTTTTCTCGTTACTGCAGTCACATGGTACTTATCCAGAAATCTGGAAAAAATCATGTATCACCCCAATTTACAAAAACGAAAATCGGTCCAATGCCCAAAATTATCGTGGTGTTCACCGAACATCGGTTTTAGCAAAAATCTTAGAAAAAATAATTTATAACCAAATGTTAGACCATCTGACGAATGTAAATCTCATACCCCCCTCTCAACATGCCTTTTTACCTAAAAAGTCATGTCAGTCCTGCCATCTCACTTTCTTGGAATTCGTCTCCAGAAATCGAGATGATGGGAACACGGTAGCTACAATTTACTTTGATCTAAAAAAAGCCTTTGACAAAGTTCCCCATAAAAGACTGGTCGTGAAGCTAGTGAGTCACGGGATTCGGCCCCCCCCTCCTTGATTTTCTCAAATCCTATCTTCAAAACCGATTTCAAGTAGTACAACTTCGAAATATAGTATCAGAAGCAGCTCATATAAGCAGTTGTGTTTTTCAAGGCACTATCCTAGGTCCCCTCTTATTTCTCATTTACATTCATGAGTTATCCACGATATCAACTTCTGCTAAAACATTTTTATATGCAGATGACTTAAAACTCGCATATGCCTATAACAAAAATTCGATAAGTAGTGTGCCTAGAACAACTGAATTAGCCTTCAAAAACTAAACGACTGGAGTGTTCAGTGGCAAATGCCGTTTTCACCAACAAAATGTCATCTCATGATTTTTGGACCGCTAAAACTTCCCCCCCATAATGTTTAGTGGTCAAGAAATAAAAGAGCTTACATCTTTAAAAGATTTAGGTCTTAGCTATTCTAATACTCTTGACTTATCCCCACATGTTAAGCAAATCACACCAAAAGCCAATCGACTATGTGGCTTCATAAGTAAAAATTTCACATTAATTACACTTAAGACTAAACTTTACAAAATGTACGTTTTACCTATTCTAGATTACTGCTCAATATGTTTCGGTACCATGTCATCAGATGACAGACAGAAACTAGAAAAAATCCAGCGAAGGTTTACCAGAGGTCTGTGTAAACGCGATGACGCCCGAGACTCCTATTCAATAATGTACAATAGATATGGTCTTAAACCCCTCTGGCAAAGGCGACTCCAAAATGGTTTAACTTTCCTATTTAAAGTGACACATAATCAGAACATCCTTAGCAATAATATGTTTACAAATCAAAACGGTTCCCGTTCCACTAGAAACAACCAACATACAATTCATAACGCTAAAGCTAGGACGGCCCAGCGATCAAATTTCTACACCATACGATATGCGATCATATGGAATGCCCTACCCAACGATATTCGAAAAAGCCACAGTTTAGCCGAATTTAGAAGAAAGACCAAGCAGTTCTTCTCAAATGACATGACGCATATATTTCTGAATAAAATAGGACACTTTGCTAACCAGTTGTTTGACGTCCAATTCGGACCAAAAGGGATCTAACGGTCCAGGAGAGTTCCCGAAAATTTTGGAGAAAACTGGCAAATGCTGGAAGCTTTCCAGTCGACGGTTTCCAACGCTGATAAAATCAAAGCTTAAGCAAAATTGTGCCTTGCCTCCTTTTCCAATCCTTAAAAATAAAAAAACAAAAACTAAGAACAATTTATCGATTCCAATATTCCTCTACTAATATCTAAATGTTTATAAAAAATTATTATGAAAGAAAATAATTTTCTTTTCAATTATGCTAAAATATATATTGTTTCCTCTTATAATGTATCAGAAATATAAATACTAATGATGTAAATCTCAATCTCACTTAGATATTCGACAAACGAAAGGCCAAATGTCTTCTGCCGATGCACTTGAATGACGATGGTGCTTTGCAGCCGCCTCGACCCACCTCAGACATCTGCAACGTCCCATCTAATTAGCAAACTTGTGCCACTGGACAACGATTGTAATCTCCGTATCGAGCAGACCCATGCATACGGTAGATGCCATATCATCAGCTGATTTTTTCACCTTCAAACTGACCGCGGCTAAGTATACCTCAGTTAAAGGACATTACAGTTTTTCCAGACCCCAAGTATTCTTACTATAAAACCGTAACACC
>JAYGXS010000006.1:773103-850600 GCA_036362985.1 Ligula intestinalis
ACAGTTTTTCCAGACCCCAAGTATTCTTACTATAAAACCGTAACACCCACAATGTATAGCTATTTTATTTCGTGTTTTCCTCGATTTTTTCCCTAGAAGTCAGGTTTTTTTCACTTAAAACAAACTCCTTATTTCGCACACTATTGACCTAGCAAAAGACCAAAACAAATACAATAGTCACTGCGAAAGAAGGGGTTTGGGTTAGGTTTTTTCCTGCCTTCCGGGGTTTTTTGACGGCGCCAAAGATGTGCTTTACAAATAAACCTTATTATATTCCCATTTGCAGCCAAACCTACAGTGCCTACTCACAAGCCGAAAGCGGAGATCTACAAATGTGATCCACAAACCCAGATGTGTGAAGTCTTCACTGACAATGATAATCAGGATGACTGTACCGACAAAGGCAGCTACGAAGCCATCTGCCTAGCGGAACGTAAGAAATAAAAATAATGCAATCACTCCTTACACCAGAGGCAGGTAAATATGCCTATTGCCTTCGTTTTGCGCCACAATTTTACATAGATAACACGAAAGCGCGTGGATTTGAAAGTTAATGACTGATCACTGACACCGGCCAAATTCTATGCACTGAATTTATACTATCTTAATGCATTGGAATGTATGACACGGTATAAATGTACATGCTGATTTATTTTTTGTGCGTCTGCGGTCTGGTGCCTTCTTTTCGCATTGCTTCATTATTCTGCATCACTGATTTGGCATGCTAACTGCTCTTCCTTTGCAGTAATTGCATTGACGCAAATGCTGGGTCGGCTGAGGTTTGGGTGCAAGTGTGTCAACGGGCTGGCTGAATGTCTACCATAGAAGGCGGCTCTAATGGGAAGGCATATACTAATGACAGCAGTTTCTTGCATAACTTTTGTTAGCGTGAAGGCCTCAACGCGGAAAATTTGAAAGGCCTTTTGCATTTAGGAGGTTTGCTGAAGCACGGCGTCTAGTTTCCCATGAAATTGGGGGTTTCTGTCATATATCCATTTCAAAAACCTGGAATATTCAGATACGCTTGCATGTTCCCTCATACGCCGTATTCCCATTTTCAGCCGAACTTACAGTGCCTTCTGTTACCCCTAAAGCAAAGGTCTACAAATGTGATCCACATTCCCAGATGTGCGAAGTCTGCACTGACAACGATAATCAGGATGGCTGTACCGACAAAGACAGCTGCGAAGCCAACTGCCCAGTGGAACGTTAGTTATAAAAATATTGAAAGCACACCTTACGCAATAGACAGGTAAACAGCTATTGCCTTCATTTTGCGCCACAATTCGACATTCATACCACAAAAGCGTGTGGAATCAAAATTTAACCAATAATTGCTAAAGCTGTACCAATTCTATACAAAATGTATTTACTTTATTAATGCATTGGTATGTATGACACGGTGTTAAGGTACATGCTCATTAATGTTCTCGGTTTTGTCGGTTTGATATCATCGTTTGTATTGCTTCATCATTATGCATCACTGATGCCGCATATTTACTGCTCTTCCTTTGCAGGTGATGAATTAACGCTAATGCTGTTTTGGCTGAGGTTTTGGTGCAAGTGTGCAAACATGTTTTCTTAACGTCAACATTTGAGAACGGCTCTAATGGGAAGGCAAATTTTACTGATAGCAAAAATGCGCATAACTGTAGACAGCGTGAAAACGTCTGCGCGGAAAATAGCAAAGGCCATATTAAAAAAAGGATATTTGGCGAAGCATTGCGTCTGCTAACCCCTTAATTTAGCGGCAGCTTTCATATATTCATTATTATAACCTGGAATATTGAGATACTGTTTGCATGTTCCTCATACGCCATATTCCCATTTTCAGCTGAACCTACTGTGCCTACTGTCCCCCTAAAAGCGGAGGTCTACAATTGTGATCGACAGTCCCATATGTGTGTAGTTTGCACTTATAATGATAATATGGATGCGTGTTCCGACAGAGACAGCTGCGAGACACGCTGCCTGGAAGATGGTAATTTATTATCAAGTTGTTAAATAATGTGTATGTTTAAGATACAAGGGGCCCTGTTTTTACAAAATATGTGGTATCGTAAAAATAAGAATAATTATGATAAACAGTGAACTCTCATACAATAATTATCATCGGCAGTAAAAAACCTCCTAAATTGGGGGAGGAATTCATTGGGCCACCGAGATCCAAAAAGTATAGAAAAACAACTACCTTGATTGGTTACAGGATATGACGTGGTTCGATTGGGACCTGATGTTGAGGTTCGAGACGTAAATGGTCATTGGAAAAAAGTAATATATCGTTGAGTTATGAATGGTACGTCTGCGACAACAGAAGAAGGCAGTAGAAGTCAAAGCAACATCATTTAGTTGTGACCCACCAGATTCCAGAGCCAATATCGAAGACTACAGCGAAGGTTCCAAAAACGGAGAAAAGTTCGCAGTCTTTGGAAGTGATGCTGGGCTCCACAGTGGAAAATGCTGACATATGTAGAAACCATTTCACTATCCTGGGAAGAGATTCAAATGCTAGGAGAACCCTTTTCAAAATCTGCAATTTGCATGTTTGGAAAGACAGCAGACAGTAACGACTTTATTTCCTCTATATTTAAATGCTTATGTTATGTTCCTTTAAATATCGATAGTGTAGAAGACAGTATAATATCGAGTGGAAGGTTGTTCCAAATAACAGCAGATTTGGAGTTAAAAAAGCGAGAACGGTTAGATGTGCAGCAACGGGGTGGAAAAATTATCATGGAAGAGTTACGAGTGGCGTAAGGTCGGTCTACCGGAAGGAGAGCGTTCAGATGTTGGAGATAAGGACTATTTTTTATGCGAAACAGAAAGCATGTACTAGCTTCGAGTCTTCTTACCCAACGAAATGTAACGTTTGCTAATTGACATCTATCTGTATAACACATGCAAGCCCCAGAAACAGAAAATATTTTACGAGTGAAAACTCGCTGAACCTTTTCAATCCTACTACGGCCATGCTGGATAATGAGACGAAAAAGCAGACAACAGTAATGTAGTATAGGAACAACAAACATGCGGCATAGTTTTAACTTCATTTCAGGAAGGAAAAAAAATTATGCGATATAAACCCACATATCTGTGCGGTCTTGGCAGAAATTCGATCTGCATGATGTGATGATGCAAGCTTATTCGCGTAAGTAAGACGCGAATCCTTTATCGTAGATCTTTCTGACAGTGGACGTTTTTGGAAGATAATGGGTGCGGGAAGCCTTGCGGGGCTGTGCATCTTGCGTTTACGGTTGAAGCTGTCACTTGAAGTTGTAGCTGTCACACATTTCATGGCCTATAGCTGCATATTTTATTTTTTTATTTCGTAGATCATTTTGTCAGACTTATATAGGAAAGTAATATGATCAATTAAACAATGGTTTAATGTCCTGGCATTTTGAAATCGGACAATTTTCCATTTTCAAATGTGATAAGTGCAAGAAAAAAACGCAGTATTCATAGTAAAATGTAGCTTGTCATGGGGATTACTGTGGTCATGCGGTTGCTGACTCATCCAGTCCGGGGATTTTGGCGTTGGTGTGAGCGTTGCCATTGATTGTGTTCGCATTGTTCCTAGGGGGGGGCCCAGCAGACGTCAACCAACGTTCACAACTTCACTTTGAGGTGTTAATTGCGATTGCCATATTCGCGTTGACGTCTCGGTTGCTACCGGCCTGATAGTCAACGTCGCCGTCGTCTCTTATTGGAGTTCCCATCCTGTTGGTCATCTCACAGGCTCGCAGTCAAAATAGCTTGTCTACCATATGTGTTTGTTTCGGGTGGTACTATTCCTTGGTTTGTGTTGTGGTCTGGTGCGTCACGTCAGCGTTTCTGTCTGTTAATCTGTTTTTGTTCCACCCGAAGGATTTGTAGGCTATTGGTAGTGTCACACAGCGAATTTTGCAGTAAAATGTGATATGCCAGGCTTCCTGTGTCTCCTTTGCCGTTTGGTTGCTTCCACGCCCTATGACGACAGCGTCTTTAAAAGCGAACGTTTGCCCAGTGGGTGCACAACGTTCTGCCAATAGAGAGCGTTTTTTACGTCTGAGCAGCGCGTTCTCGTGCTTGGTCACACACGTCAACAATCGCTTGAACACTTCCCCTACACGTTTCACTTCGCAGGAACTGAAGTTGATCCGGTACACGATGTTGGCAGTTTTACCTCGGGACAGTGGGGACTTTCGTTGCATTACTTATCATCTGATTGTTCACTTGGGTCTATCGGTGATGCCGATACCCAATGGTTGCCGGAATCGAGCAGCTGCTTCAAACACGTTTGCGTTACACGATATTGAATGCCAGACTTTAAGTTGGCTGAACGTTGGCCTTCTTACTCACATATATATATATATGTATATATATATATATATATATTTATTCATGAGCGGTTCTTTCACGCATTCACATCAAACACTCCTGAAAGTTGCACACACATGCAGGGTAGGCAGTTATATATCACTGCAGCGTGGGAAACAATCAATAAGCGTGCAATCCGGAATCCCAATCGCATGCTACAGACAATGATTGCATTAATTAATGCGCTAGTCTGGACAAGCTAAATCACCTGTTGTCCTTGTGTTGTGCAGAATAAAGCCATTGTCATTTAAACTTGTACCTCGCAAATTTTGGCCTTCTTATCGGGTCACAAGGCACACAATCATTAATCCTATGCCATCTCTACCTTATGTCCTGATGGGTGCTATGCAGAGCAGGTAGATCACATATTTATGATTTCGCCAAGCAATGGAGGAGCGAATGAGGTCAACTCTCAACACATTTCCTTTTGGAGTAAAATCCATTTTGTGCGCTGGAATTTATCGCAGCCCGTGTTAAACCATGTATTTTATGGTTGCCATTTGAGAGAATAAATTGTGCACCGCAGTTGGTCCAGTGATCATAATGCTATTAGGAATGGTTGATCGACGGCTTAGAGTCAACCTTCGTAGCTGATTCTAAATATGGCCTTTATGGCACTCCCAATCGGGAGCTTACATTGCTAGGCGTGCTGTTGGCCGTGCCAGCCGTCAGTGCCCTTCCACACCTTCGGCCTACTTGACTCTGTCTTGCGGATGATTGAACAGGCAGCTAAAGACAGCCAGTAGTTCATGCGCAATCCGTGGTAGCCACGCTCGCAGATTGAACACTTGAGCAGTTAATGCTACTTTTACTTACATTACTATCCTACGCTATGAATTGGCAAAGCAAGCCCACACTGTCTCCCACAAAAAATCGAAAAAAAAATCTTCCTTGCCAATTTCGAGCAGGAATTGCGTATTGCTGAGTGTTGTTTTTAAAATTCATCTTCCATTTCTTGCATTTATTAGTTTGCGAAACTGTGGTCCCCTTTCAAATAACACTAGACCATCAAAATCATGATATACCACCCATTTTCTCTGTACGCTAGTTAGGTTTTTTTTCTTTTGCAGTTTAAAGAGAGCAGCGCCAACAACGACATATCGCATCCAATGCAATGGTATTTTGGTAATTTAAAATCGTTACTGGGTTTATTAAAGAAAAATGTACTTTTTCACGGATAAGGGCACATAAATAAACACAGGTAAACATGGAGAGTGTTTTTTTAGCGAAAACAAACACAGATGCAGTCAACCCCGTGACCAAGGGTAGCTGTGGAAGTATGCTTTCTGAAGGGATATGATGAAAAGAGAAACCTTGTCAAAAAAAAATCAGTTATTATATTTCACGCAGATAAATTGGGTCGCTATCTTGTGACCCTGATTAACGAAAATCAGTTTGCTCCTCACGCCGCCTGGACCCATTATTTTTGGTACTTGCGCATGCATTTGCCTGTGCTTATCAGTAGAACTGCTGGTGTCCAGCTGATAACTAAATACATTGTATTTAGGCATCGGAAGTTTTGTTATGTTGGGCATACAGTTTCACATCCGTTTACATATCGTTATTTAAAAATGATAGCAAACACTCTGAAAAGTATGCTAAACTAAAGAGGAAGCAGCCAGAAATCTCCTACTATGTAAAAGAAAAAATCATGTAAAAGCAGACTCTGCTGTTCACCACCGTAAAACCACCCAAATTTATCCACGACTACAAGGGCAGATTAATAAGTAAAATAATTTTCTATATTAAAGACCCAATGGCCCTGTCGTTACAAACTTAGTACTATCGTGAAAATAAAAATAATAATGATAAGCAGTGAACTCTTATAAATAATTGTCATCGGCAGTTAAAAAAACTCCTAGATCGGTGGATGAGTTCAGCGGGCCACCGAGTTCAAAAAAACTTTAGGAGAAAAGCCCCCTTAATAGGTAACAGTGTTTGATGTGGTTAGTTTGGGACCTGATTTTGAGGGTTCGGGACATTTATGGTCATGGGAAAATAATAATATATCGTTGAGTTCAGAAGGGGTCATCCGGGACAACAGGAGAAGGCAGTCGAAGTAAAGGCAACATCATAGAAATGCGACAAAACAGATTCCAGAGCCAATATCGAAGACCACAGCGAAGGTCGCAAAAACGGGGAAAAGTTCGCAGCCCTTCGAAGTGATGTTTGACTCCGCATTGGAAAATGCTAACCTTTTAAGAAACCATTTAATTATCATGGGAAGAGTTTCAAATGCAAGGAGGACCCTTTTCGAAATCTAAAATTTGCATGTTTAAAAAGAAAACAGACAGTACCGACTTTATTTTCTCGAAATTCAAATGTTTATGTAATTTTACTTTAAAAATCGATACTTAAGAAGATAGTCTAATATCCATATGTTGGTTGTTCCAAATAAAAACATATTTGGAGGTAAAATTCGAGAACGGTTAAATGTGGAGCTACAGGTTGGTAAAATTATCATGAAAGAGTTACGAGTGGCGAAAGGTCGGTCTAACGGAAGAAGAGCGGTAATTTAAGGGAGATAAGGACTATTGTTAACGCAAAAGAGAAAGCATATACCAGCTTCTAGTCTTCAAGTCAAAGAAATTTTGTGTTTACTAATTGGCATCTCTCTGTATAACACATTGCATACCCAGAAACATAAAATATTTTACGAGTGAAAACTCGCTGAGCCTTTTCAATCTTGCTACTGTCATGAATGGTCATGAGACCAAAAAGCAGACAGCAGTATAGTTTCAACTTCATTTTATGAAGGAAAATATAATACGATATAAGCCCACATATTTGTGCGGCCTTGGCAGAAAATTGATCTGCACGAGGTGATAATGCAAGCGTATTCGTGAAAGTTGGACCCAAATCCTTTATCGTAGATCGTTCTAACAGTGGACTATTTTGGAAGATAATGGGTCCAGGAAGACTTGCGGGACCAAAACTCATGAAATTAAATTTTGACGGCGAAAACTCCAATTGCCATGTAGCGCTCCAACTTGAGAGAGTTCACATGTCTGCGTTAATTTTACCAATACTACTTAAATAAATAAATAAATAAATAAATTTTATATTTTAGGCCCGGAGGGCCTCGTCATTGCTAACTTAGTGCTGTGGAAAAATAAATACACAGTTGATAAATGCTGCTCTCCATGAAACAACCACATAGACAGCGGGAGCGTTTAGTAGTGTTGGTAGATAAATTCGTCATATCGTCATTTTAAAATAGTAGTCAACGCATGGTGAACTAAGAAGGAAGCAGTGAAAAAAAACTCCTACCATTTAAGCTGGGGCGGAGTTCAGCGAACCCCTGCTTAAAAAAAAAACAAAACGTAGGAGAAAAAAACTGCTTCAAAAAAGTTAAGGGGTTTGGTTGAGAGGATTGATTGTAGTGCAAATGAGACAGGACTGTTGATGAGAACGAATGAGGGTGCGAAACGCTTCTTGTGATTGGAGACATCATATAATAGCAGAGGCTGTCTTTCACCATTGTTACACCGCCCGACTGGCTTCATGATCAACCATCAGGGAGATGAGACCGGAGGAGACCATCGCGAACAACAGAGTCAGGAAGATGAGGGAACGGCAGAGGTCACCTGATCATCAACGAAACGTCCGAGCTGTGACCTTGTAGACTGCGGAGTTTAGCGACGAGCTGGCGAAAATAGCAGAACCGCCACGAGCATGACTAAGGACCATGAAGCCTATCGTCAGGGTAGTAAAACGGAGAATAGAGAAAACGGCAATGATGACTGGACAGAGAAGTGGACGAAACATCGTTGTAAATATCACTGAAAGAATGAAGAAATAGACATGTATGGAAAAAAATTGATATAAACATAACAACCTCAGATACCAGGGGGACCCTTTTCAAAGTCCAAAAGTTGTGTGTTTGGGAAGGAGACGGATAACAAGGACTTTATACCTTCTGAAGTTAAGTGTTTACGTAATTTGACTTTAAAACCTGCTAAGTTAGACGACAGCCTAATTTCGAGGGGAATATTATTCCAGAGGAAGGCATATTTGGAGGCAAAGAAGTGAGAATGGTTCGAAGTGGAGCTTAAGGGGGGTGCAATAATCCTGGAGGAATTACGGGTGGCATAAGGTCTATCTGCGGGAATGAGAGCATTGATTCGTGGAAGGTTAGGGGTAGAGTTAACGCGAAAGAGGAAACAGAGGCCCGCTTCGAGTCTTCTGACCCAAAGAAATGTCATGTTCGCTAACTGACATCTCTCCGTATAAGAAAGCGTGGATCGAGGAAGAGCGAATATTTTGCGAGTAAATACCCTCTGTACATTTTCAATCTTACTGCGGTCTGAAGCATTCATTAGACCAAAGAGGGGACAGCAGTATTCTAGGATGGGTAGAACATACATGCGATAAAGTTTTAACTTTATTTCCAGCAGGAAGAAATTGTGTGATATAAAACCACATATCTGTGCAGCCTTCGCAGATATTCGATCGGCATGAGGCGACAATGCTAGTTTATTTGTGTAGCTTAGACCTAAGTCTTTTATAGTGGATCGTTCTAAAATTGGAGCATTTTGAAAGACTAGGGGACGAGGAAGCTTGGCGGGACCAAAACACATGAAACTACACTTGGATGGAGAGAATTCCATCTGCCAGGTAGCACTCCAACGTGAGAGTGTAAGTAGGTCCGCATTTATTTTATCAACGCATATGCTTGCCGTGCCCTTAGAAAACGAGTATATGCATTTTAGGTCGTCTGCATAAATGAGAGTGTGTGAATTTTTTAGAACAGTCGAAATTTCGTTTATGTATAGAATGAAGAGTAATGGACCCAAGACAGTGCCTTGAAAAACGCCACTCGTGATCAGCTGAGAAGTGGAGTAACTATTACCCACTAGGACCTTCTGGCTGCGGTTAGACAAGTAGGAACCGATGAAGTCGAGGAGAGGGGGACGGATCCCAATGGCTTCCAGTTTTACCAGAAGCCGTCTGTGCGGTACCTTGTCGAAGGCTTTGCTCAGGTCAAAGTAGATAACAACCACGGATTGCTGCTCGTTACGGAGGGAAGTGACGTGGTTAAGAAAAGCTAAATGACACGTCTCGCATGATCTTCCAGGTAGAAAACCATGCTGCGAGTCACTTAAAAGCTTATTTTTTAGGCAAAAATCGAGAATTTGATTAAAAATTATCTTCTCCAGAAGTTTAGCTAGGGCCGGGGTTTTATGTACACCGCGGTAGTTATTTATTTCTGAACGAGATCCTGATTTAAAGACTGGAAGAATAATGGATGTCTTCCAAGTGTCAGGAAAGTAACCATTTAAGAGATAGACTGAAAATATATGGCTAAGTAATTTGGGAAAGGTCGACACTCTTTTGATAACTGAATTGGGGATACCATCAGTTCCGGAAGAGTGCGAGTTTTTAAGACAAATTATCTGTTTACGAATTAATTCTATGGAGAAATCAATGTTTCCGAGAGTATTGTCCGAGTATGGTTGAAACGACGGGACCGGTTCGGATTCTGTCGTGAAATGCTTCGCAAAGAAGGCATTGAATAAGTCAGCCTTATCAGACTCATTTACTACAAATGTTTTGTTTTCATTAAGCAATGGGGGTATTTCAATTCCTCGTTTTGCGGAGGCTCTACGACGAAACAGTTGTGCAACCGATTTTGCAGAGTTTGACTCGCTCAGGGCGCAAGATTCCCTGTGCTGGTCACGTGCAAGACGAATCTTTGACGCTAATTCGAAGATCTCTGCGATCCTTAGATGCACAGACAGCGAACTAGTAGATCTATCTTTCAGCTGCCTCCTCAATTTCTTTAGTCTGGGCAAAAGAAAATGAGGGACGGTCGATTCTGGTGTGAAGGGTTTCGCAATTTTAGTGGGCACAAATTCCAGCATTTTAGTAGAAACGACCGACATGAGTTCAGAAAGATATGCAGCGTCGTTAATGGAGGAGAGGCTCTGCCAATCTAATGAGTCAAGAAAATTGTTGATTGAGCTAATATCTGCGAGGTCGTACGCATGATAGGTACGACTAGCACTAGCCTTTTCCGTAGAAGGAAGCGGAAGGCAACAGTGAATTAATGTGTGATCACTTTGGAAGATGTCCTGCTTAAAATCAACGAAGAGAGGGGCAATACCATTAGTGAAAATCAGATCTAGGATATGATTCTGTCTTGTTGGGGAACTAACCAGTTGAGACCAGTTAGAAAAATTAATGGTATCCAGGAAAGGCTGAAATCTAGGTGGGCAATAGTTTGAAAGCCAGTCGATTTCAGGAAAATTAAAATCTCCAGCGATAATTTTAACTTCAAAAGTGGATTCTGAAATAAACTTGAACATTTCACACAAATTTGCATCTTCTTCAGATGAAGAGTTAGGAGGATTATATATACAACCGATAATCGCCTTTTGCCGGGGCGACAGGATAATAGAGGCGAAACAGTAATTTCCAGAGAAGGACGTGCTATTTAGATAAAACGGAAAGTGCCTAAATGACGTTCTAATATAGAGAAGGCAACCACCACCACGCTTATTAATGCGATCGTGACGATAGAAATCATAATCGTCTATGATAAGGGAGGAGTCAGATATGATTGGATGGGTCCAAGATTCTGTTATGCATATAACATCAGGCATCATCTCAAAAGCGATAGCTCGAAGTTGAGCCATTTTATTTATAACGGACCTGGCATTAAGCACTATGACATCTAGTGTGTTTCGAGTGACAGGACTATGGCTATAGTTATTCATAAAAAAGAATTTGAGGGTGGGTAGACAAACTGTAGGCCGTTATTATTTGTGGAATAAGTACTGACGGGTATGGAGCTGTTAGCATACGGGTAGCCAACAATCGATGGCTGATAAGGTCTGAGATATCTAGGGGCCTCGCTTTCTGGCAGGGAAAAATGAGGAGAGGGTAAACCAAAATAAGCTTCTGGGGCGTTTGGGAGGAATGGGGGGAGGTGAGAAGACATGTAGAAGTTAGCAGGTTTGGGTGGTAGATGATGGGTAAAGGAACTGATAGGGGGAATCGGTGACATAAAATTATTGTTAGGGCCGCTCGCGTAAGGACTAGCGTTCTTAATCAGTGAATGTCCTGTACGGCAACTCCTATTAGAATTAAAACTATACCAGTTAGGGTAACGGCCGTGCAAATTAAATTTTTCTTGGTTCGGGCCCGGCGTGTTCAATAACGCATTATACGGGGGAATAATATGACTCCCACGGTCAAAAGAGGAGCTAGGTTGTGCTGGGAAAGCACTCGGCCTAAACGCTATCGACGGTGTTGGCGACATTCTTAATGAACTTGTTGCCGCGTTAGGGGCGGCGGAATTTATAGATCGTTGGACAGAGAATGTATTTAGACTAGTATTAATCGTAGTAGATGACGGGGCGGCGGGCCTTGACGGTCCCGATATCAAGAGAGTTGGGCTAACTGGTGCACTGATGTTTATGGACCTATGACTAGATATTCGGGAGGTAGGGATAGCAGGTGTACAGACCGTTATGGGACTATGAAAAGATACCTGGGAGGCAGGGATAACGGGTGCACTGACGTTAGTGGGTGTATGGCCAGTTATGCGGGGGGGAGGATTAGCGAGTGCATTTACCCTATCGGGACTACGAACAGATTTAGGAATAGTAGGCTGAGAAGTCATTGGTCTATTGGACTGGAGAGCCGTATTTCGTCGCTCCATTGGTGTAAGATCTCGACAGAGAAAACTTTTAGTCCTTTCTAAATATTGGGAAATGCGACCTCGTTGAGCAAAGATTGAGTCCACCTCGATCGGTGAAAACAGTTTAACTAGGATGGGCGGGTTTTTGCTACGCGATTGGAGGCGTTTGGCTTCTGCAATTTTGTAGTTAAAACCACCCGAACATAGAAAATCGTTTGCGATATCCAAAGGGCGACTGATAATGGAGGCATTTTTTAGTATAAAGTTAAAGCTTCGCTTTTGTCTATCAAAAGCTTCCGTGGTTATAAGATGGACGAGGGAGTCTAACTTTTTACAATCTTGCGAGGGCACATCTGATAGCTTGCCATCAAACAGATTGCCTAATATTGATAAAAGAGAACTAAACTTCATCATGAAGTCATTACAGTTCTGTAATGCAGATAAATCAATTTGCTTAGCCTTGACAATGGGCTGCATGTTGATATCAAGGCATTGACTAATAGGCGTGGTCAGGCACCGCTTCGGTCTGGGAGCAGATATCTTACGATGAGCTATAATTTTTGTTCTCATAATTTTGATAAAAAACTGCTTTAAATGTAAGATGATTTATAAAAATTCAGCCTTATATGACTTACGACAAATAATTAGAGGGAACTTAACAAATACTGAAGCTATTTTTTAATAAGCACTTTAAATTTATTTGAAAAAGTGTATTCAATATTGGGAAACGACTCAGCCTTTGAAGGTCTCAAGAATATTCTGATCTTGACGATTTCTTTTACTAGGCCGCGAATTTGCTGGTTTGAAGAGGTTGTCTTCGGTTTAAATAGGTTGCGTCTCGGTAGAATTGGTTGGAAAACAAAATCTTCTTAAATTCCGACTTCAAAAGATCGTCCACGCAAGAAAAATAATTCCAGCAGTGTAGAAAAAAATTGTTTACGAACGGTTGCAGCCACAATATCCAAGATCGTAATTGATGGGGGATATCGATGTAGAATTGTCCTAGGAGGAGAGAGGGGAAATATCGACTGTGATCTTGTAGGGTCAAACTCTTGTGTCCTTAGAAAATGAGTAAATACATTGAATATCATCAGCATAAATGAAATTTTCTGAATTATTTAGCACTGTTGAAATTTCATGTATGTAAAAAATCAAAAGGAGGGTACCTAAAGCCATACCTTGTTAAATGCCACTCGTGATCGTCTGAGGCATTGAGTAACTATTGCTTACTTAAAACTTATGGCTGTGGTTGGAGGCATTATTCCTATGGATTCCTGTTTAACTAAGGAGCGCCTATGAGGTACCTTGTCAAAAGCTTAACTAAGGTCAAAGTAAATCATGATATTTGATTGTTGTTCATTACGATGTGAACAAACCAGGTTAAGGAATGCAAAGTGGCAGGTTTTGCATGATCTTCTAGATAGAAATCCATCTACACAAAAATCGAGAATTTGAGTAAAAAAGCTTTTTTTCCAGAATTTTGGCTAGGGCCGGGGATTAATGAGTTTAGCTCGCTGAGTGCGCAAGATTTCCTCTGTTTGTCACGTGCAAGACGAATCTTAAACGCTGTTTTGAAAATCTCTGCGATTCTAAGGTGCACAGATATTGAAATAGTCGACTGGTCTTTCAACCGTTTTTGCAATTTCTTTAGTCTAGACAAACAAAAATGTGGAACGGTGGGGTCCGAAGTATTAGGCTTAACATTTTTGATTGGCACAAATTCAAAAATGCTATTAGAAATTGCCGTCATTAAATCACAGAGAATTGTTACACTGTTCGTGGAGGAAAGCTCCTGCCAGTCTAGTGAGTCCACAAAGTTGTTAATTTAATTAATATCAGCTAGGTCAAACGCATGGTAGGTACAAATGGTGCTATAATTTTTCGTAGAAGCAAGCGGAAGTCAACAATGGATCAAAGTATGGTCACTTGGGATGAGGTTCTGATTGTAGTCAACGAAAAGGGGGGAAATGTCATTCGTGAACATTAAATCTAAAATTTTCAGATCCATTTTTGGGAAACAGACCAAGTGAGACCAGTTTGAAAAATTGATAATAATAATAATAATAATAAGTTGTATATTTCAGGCCCAGTGGGCCTCATCAATAAACCAAAAATTCGATAACACGAAGAACTAGAAATAATTGGTTTCACAAAGTATCCGTCGTCCATAGCTATTAGACGAGTATAACTGTTTAGAAGTGAATTTGTTAGATTCGACAAAAATGAATATAGCAGTGTTATGCGGAAGCTGAAATTCAAGGGCACACACAGATGAGCCACATCGTTATCTGGAATTCTGACATATGTATTCTGGTACCCACTGCATCTGTTAGTAAGGGGGAAGGGCTTGGAAGCAAACTCAGTCGAAGCTGAGTGTGGGGCAGAACAATAGGTATTAACGAAACATTACTGGTATAGACGGGTTCCTGGCACTACGTTCGGGTTCCCAAACCGATGCGGCATAATGGAACATAGGGAACCCACCAGATTATGATTGTGATGGGCACCGCTGTATGATATCCAAAAGTCCGTAAAATCTACAAGACTATCGTTGGGGATGTCTTAGATGTGACCAAATATAAGGCCCTGATGATGGTTGATGACCAGCGAAACGAGAGCCGTCAAGACTGCGTCCTGATTCCGGGGTACATGAGTCAGAGGAAGGTAGTTGCAAGAAGGGATCCTAAATTCCTGATGGTCCTTTCTCCGAATTGTGGAGAAAGCTGCCCGGAAAAGATGAGGAAAACAAAAGGTTAATAGTTTCAGTGTTAAGATAAATGTGCAGTTTTCGCTTGAATGCACGTAGACTAGTCAACGGCCGAATATCAATCGGCAAATTATTTAAAAGATAGCTATACCTTGAAGCAAAAAATAAAGATCGTTACGAAGTGGAAGAAGCAGGAGGAGGTATAATCAACGTTGAATTTCTTAGGTTGTAAGGGCGAGTAACGGGAGTAAGGGCAGAAATCTTGGGGAGATTTGAACTATTATTAAGGCGAAACAGGAGACCAAACCCTGCTTCCATTCTCCTGACCCAAAGTAATTTCAGTTTCGTTATCTTACATCTATCTGAGTAGGAAGTATCTGAAAATGCCGGATAGAGGACACTTTGAGTGAATCTTCTTTGGACACTTTCAATTTTTGAACGGCTAAATTCGTTCATAAGACCGAACAATGGACAACATTATTCGAGAATAGGAAGCACATACATATGATAAAGTCTTCGCTTCATTTCGGGAAGGTAGAAATTATAAGAGATGAAGACGCAAATCTGAGCAGCTTTTGCTGCAATTCTATCAGCGGGAGGTGAAAGATCTAATTTATTGGTGTAACTTAAACCTAAGTCCTTAATGTTAGAACATTCAGTCATGGGGCAACCTTGAAAAATGATAGGCTGTGGCAGCCTTTCAAGTCCAAAACACATGAACTGGCACCTAGAAGGCGAGAACTCCATCTGCCAAGTGGAGCTCCACGCTGATAGAGCGTCCAACTCCGAATGAATGCGTTCTAAGCATTCCTCAGCCGTAGAATTAGGGAAGGAGTATACACATTTCAAGTCGTCCGCGTATATATACGATTGAGAGTGTTTAACTATTGCTGAAATATCATTTATATAAAGCAGGAACAACAGGGGGCCCAGAACGGTACCTTGAAGGACACCGCTAAAAAGAGCGGTAGGCGTAGATTATGAGGACCCCACTAAGACCTGTTATTTCCGATTAGAAAGATATGATCTAATAAAGTCAATGAGAGGACTACAAAATCCTATAGCTTCTAGTTTGGCTAGTAGTGTCATTTGAGGTACTTTATCAAATGCCTTACTAAGATCAAAATAGATGACCACCACAGATAAATGATCGTTTAGAAGAGAAGTGAGGAGATTAAGAAAAGACATATGGCATGTTTCACAAGATCGGTCCGGTAAAAAACCATGCTGAGATATATTTAATATTTGATTGCATATGCAAAAATCTGTAATTTTATTGGCGATTAACTTTTCAAACAGTTAAACTAAGGAAGGTGTTTCATGAACACCACGATAATTTTTAATGTAAGATCTGGAACTAGATTTAAAAACTGGAATTACAATAGAAGTTTTCCAAGAATCAGGAAAAAAACCGTTTTCGAGAAATATTGTAAATAATTTGCTCAGTAAAGGAGGAAAATCTCTTAGTTGCTTAATGAATGAGTTTGGAATGTTATCCGTCCCGATTGAACGTGAATTGTTGAGAGGAGCTATTTTTTTATGAATACTTTTAGGTGAAAAATCCATTGAAGTGAGATTTGCATCACGCATCAGAGGTATTTCGGGTGTTGGACTAGTCTCAATTGTAAAGAACTTGGCGAAGAAAGAATTTAACATTTCTGCTTTGGCCAAATTATCTGTAACAAAATGATTACTACTATCGAGTAAAGGCGGAATGAATTTCTGAAGCTTAGCGGATGACCGAAAACGGAAGACTTGAGCGACGGATTTGGAAGAGTTAGCATCATTTAGTGCCAGGGATTCTCTACGCCTATCTCGTGCAAGCCTTATTTTTAGCGCTAATTCAAAAATTTGTGCTATCCTTGAGTGCACCGACAAAGAGCTATAAGACGGATCCTTAAGTTGCTTCCGTAATTTTTTAAGTCTATTTTGGAGAAAATGTGGAAACGTAGAGGAAGCTGCATTTGATTTAATAGGCTTAAGTGGGATAAAATTCTGAATTTTTTTTGTAAGGATTTGTAAAAGTTCATTGAAAAAGATTGGATCATTAGTTGAAAAAATAGTATGCCAATCTAGAGTACTTACGAAGTCATTTATGGGTTCAAGTTTTGCGTTAGCAAAATCGAGGTTATTGCATTTTTCCTCAGGCTTTTTTGAAAGAGAGACTGGAAAACAACACTGAATTTATGCGTGGTCACTTGTAAAGAGATCACGATGAAAATTCATAAAGAGAGGGTGGACGTCATTTGTAAAAATTAAATCTAATATGCTCGCATTTCTAGTCACTCAACTGACCAGTTGTGACAGGTGTGCAAAGTTAATAGTTTCTACCAATTTTTGAAATTTTGGCGGGCAAGTATTAGCCTCCCAGTCAACGTCTGGTAGATTAAAATCACATATGATTATTTTGACATCAACTTCAGCTTCTGCAACTTTTGCAAACAGTTCGCAGAGCGCACTTTCATTACCAGAATAACATGGGGGATTATAAACACAGCCAATTACGGCTTTTTTATTGTGCTGGAGGATGACTGAAATCAAGGAAACATCTCCCGAAAGCAATGAAATGCTCAGATGAAACGGGACATGTACAAAAGATGATTTGATATAAAGAAGGCAACCACCGCCACGTTTTTCGATGCGGTCTTGTCGGTACAAACTAAAATTATCTATAGCAAGCGTCGAGTCAGGGATAAGAGAGTGAGCCCAAGATTCAGTGATACAAATAACATCTGGATCAAGCTGAAAAGCTACTGTTCTGAGCTCTGTCATTTTATTTACAACTGATCTCGCATTCAGAGAAACTATACTGAGCGTATCCCTGAGATGCAGGTTACGCTCATCCGTATTTATAAAAAAAGAAAACTTGGTGACGGAAAGGGAACTGGCATGGTAGAAACAAAAGGCGAAAAGCAAGATTGCTGTGGTCTACAATTAGCTGAAATATAATTGTCAAATATATAAGGATTATTGTATGGTGGCAGATTTGCTTGAAAATTGAGGAAAGGGTGCCCGTTTTGTGGAGTAAGAAAAGTAGGAGGCGGTCGTAAAAAATTATTATCATAAGAGTTAGCATAATTCTTCGGAAAACGCACGTTTGAAAATGACCTAACTGGGTATGGAAGACTATGATCATAATAAGTGGTTTTGATCATTTGTTGATTTTGGTCAATTTGCGGGTTTGGAAAATAACTAACGCGAGTATTTACATCTGCTATACGTGCTGAAGTGTCAGCAAATTTGTCGGAGGACGGGCATTTGAAAATGGCATTGAAGGTTGCGAGAAGCTATTCATAGTATTATTAGAGTGAATTAATTGTGGATTGTGGGCCATTTTGGGGATTGGAAAATTCAAAACATGAGGGTTTGACATCTGGTGTAGATGCTGAAATGTTAGTATTGTTCCCAAAATTATGTAAATTACTGATTTTTGTAATTGGCTTTGATTTACGGGTCACGTTTAGGTCTATTAGGTTTAGCCTCTTTAGCAGGCGAGGTTCGCTCGGAAGGCGATGGAATTTCACTCGAGCCAGGAGTAAAGATTGCAGGTGAGTTTTCGGGTGAAATTATCGTTGTCCCTGATCCGGAGGGACGTGAACTTGCGTCTGCCTTAGGTGTAAGGACTGCGAGTGAGGTTTCGGGTGAATTTAACGTTATCGCTGATCCGGAGGGACGTGAACTTGCGTCGACCTCAGATACCACATTTGGAATAGTAGAAGTAGGAGTGGGCCTAGTTCTTGTAGATGCAGGCGAAGTCCTACGTTCCATGGGGGTTTTATCCCTACATATAAAAAGCTTATGTTTTTTCAGGTATTCAGCTGAACGCTCATGCTGAGAGAAAAGATTGTCAACTTCTATCGCCGAAAAAAGTTTTACCAAAACTGGCGGATTTTTGCTTCGAGAGGACAATCTTTTAGCTTCTGCGACCTTAAAGTTAAAGCCACATGAGAAATTGAATTGACAGGCGACGTCTAGCGGAATTTTACTTTTTGGGACATTCTTTAAAAGAGAATTATAACTTCCTTTTTGCCGGTCACAGGTCTCAGTTGACACCAAATTGATGAAGGGCTCTAATTTCTCACATTGCTGAGAAGTGAGCGAAGAGACATTTCCATCAAAGATGGTACTGAAAACCGTAAGCAAACATCCATATTGAGACATGAAATTATTAAAAGTGTCCAAAGCGTCAAGATTCAGTTTTTTTCATATTTAAGACAGGTTGATCGTGGAAAAATTTAGCACCAAGAGGGTCGTTAAGGGGGGATTTTCGTCTAAAAACTGACTGTATTTTCATATCGAAGTTTAAAACATCAGAAGGATAGGCAGTTAGATATATTTTTAATCAAGGCTATGCAATAAAGTTTCTCTTATACAGAGAATAAAAATGACGAGTCTACGCAGGATGAACACTCACTCGATTGATATTGCAACAAGTGTAAACTGAATCTTGTTGGAAATTGCGAAATCTTTTTAAAATTTGCAATCTAAAATAAACGTTTAGATGAGGCTATGTCGGTTGAAATTATGAAGCTATGTAGGGTAAAACATATCTAGATTTATATTTCGACCAGTGTACACTATTTCTTGTTGGGAAAAGAGTATTCTTAAAAATATACAATCTGATTTAATATTCACGCAATTAATTACGTGTTATTCAACTGAATCTTAGAGAATTCCTAGGAGGCTATGTCGGTTGAAACAGTAGAAAACTGTATATTTCCACCTATAGACAAAGAAAATGACCACCGGTTTGTGGAGTGGCTAAGGGGTTAAAATTTGAATAATGAACAACAATTATGCTGATAAAGTCGACAGGATGCGATAAAATCCTATTAAAATTTGAAAATTCACTTAGCTGCGAAAAATCAAGTTGCGCGCCAAGGTCAATCCAATGTAGGTATCTAGAAAGGGCTGAAATCTGGATGGGCAACAGTTCAATGACCAATCAATTTCGTTAAAGTTGAAATCCTCCGCGATAACTTTAGTATCAAAGGTGGACTCCGAAATCAGTCTAAAGATTTCGCAAACTTTTTTTATTATCTTCCGACGATGAGTTAGGGGGACATTGAATGCATACAATAGTCGCCTTTTAACGGGGTGACAGGATAATGGACGCAAATCAGTAATTGCCCGAGAATGACTCAGCATCTAGGTCGAACATGAAATGCTTAAAATAGCTTTAATATAGAGAAGTCAACCGCCACCCCGCTTGCTAGGGCAGCCTTGACGGTAGAAATCATACTCGTTCATTATGAGTTAAGCATCATAAATAAGTTGATGGGTTCACGACTCTGTAATGCATATAACATCAGCCTTCAGCTCGAACACAATAGCTGTAAGTTTAGCCATCTTATTTAAAACAGATCTTGCATAAAGCAAGATGATATGTAGTGCAGCTTGAGTAATCGAACTAGGGTTATCTGTATTTAGTAATACAAATTTGGAGGTGGGTAAATTGGCTGCAAGTTTGGAGAAGAGACATCGACTGGGGCAGGACAATATACATTAGAAAGCTGAGGGGGATATCTAAAAGCTGCAGGTAGATATTTCTGTGAGATCGATAGGCCAAAGGGAGTAGTGTTGTGGTGAGCTTGCTGATGAAAACCGTGAAATTAGGACAACCAAAAAACGGGAAATAGAGGCTAATGGGCGAGGTAAGGTAACTGTGAGGATTTATCAGTGGAATGCTTGGTCCAGTATGATAATTAAGATAAGTAGGGTAACCTATATGTTTGTCAGCTTCCTGTTGTGTAGGCTTAGTTAGTGTTTGGGAAGGCTGCATGCTCATGGTTGAGTTACGCAGTTCAGAGTATCAAAGATGTTGGTCTACCTGACGTAGAGGGTATTAAGGAATTTATAGGATGCCTACCAGAATTACTAGCAATGGCAACTGGAGAAAAATCTAAGTTGGAAGTAGACGGGAATGTCTGGTAACTTGAGGGGGATGAGACAGTTACTGTACTGGGGAGCAGTAATCTTGGTTTATCAGAAATAATAGTACATGGCTCGCCAGGCTTCCTAGGGGTTCGACCAGGAACTTGAGCCGGTTGCGGTAAATTTACTATTTAATTAAGAGAACTGGACGCTATTCTTCGCTTCATTGTAGTGAGATCATGACCGAGGAAATAAATTGAATTTATCAGATATTTGAAAACAAGCTCTTGCTGTTTCAAAATGGCGTCTTTTTCAATGGGTGAAAATAGCTTGACTAAAATGCGTGGTTTTCTACTGCGAGCTGAAAGTCTAAAAGCCTCTGCTAATTAATAGTTAAATCCGCAGGAGTAGAGGAAATGCATTGCAACGTCTATTGGCCGAATTGATTTCAGAACGTTTTTAAAATAAAATTATACGTCCGTTTTTATCTATACTGTGACTCACTTGCAACCAAATTAACGAGAGTATTTAAACGTTTGCATTCCTGTGAGGAAACTGCAGAGATATTCCCATCAAATAGGGTCCCAAGCATTGAAAAAACTTACCTCAAATTCAACATAAACTCGCTGTAATTTTTCATTGCAGCACATTAATTTGCTTATTAATCAGATCAGGCTGAATACTGATGGGAGGCTGAAGACTGATATCAGTTTTAATGTTTGCCTTTCGCAGACACCGCTTTGGTCTGGAATTCTGTGGCTTCCTAAGAAATGAAAGTGTAGCCTTCATACTTTTTAAAGCAACAAGTTGATAAATCACGAAAGTAGTCGGTAATTCAGAATAAGCTAACTGTTTAAGATTTTGTTAGTTTCTAAAAGCAAAACAGATGGTTAACAGAATGCTAGGTCAGCCAACATAGACCAAACCAACAAATGGAATGGAAGCAGATTTTTAAAGCGTAAAGACTGGTATTTACGGATAGTTTTGTCAGAAAACGAAAGACGAATAGTCGTATCTTCTCTTAGATAAATCGATTTATATAAGACTGATGACATAGCTGAAATTTAAAAACCAGTGCTCAACCTTGACCTTCACCTAAGTCTAGATTAAACAGGAGGATTTTTCTTGCCGACAGCAGGGTCGGAAGCATGGAGGTCTGTAGAGTTTTGGATACTATCAACAAAATGCCGAAGTTGTGACCTTGTGGAAAACCGAGTCCAGACACTAGCTAGCGATCATAACAGAAACGTCAGGAGCATGCTTAGGACCGTAAAACTGCAAATATCCCTTCATAGAGGATAAAAGACGTATGTTTGGGTAACCATTTAATGTAAATGGAACATCCTTAAATACAAATAGGACCCATTTTCAAAATCTAAAAAAATGTGTGATTGCAAACGAGACGGATAAGAAGGACGTTTTTTCATCCAAAGTTAAATATTTACGATATTTGGCTTTCAAAATTACTAAATTAGACAACAGCTCAATTTGCAGCAATAAGTATTGCAGAATATGCGTATTTTGGCAGCGGCAAACGAAGATGGTACGACGTGTAGCTAAAGGCGTGCAGTTATCAATGAAAAGTGAGGACAATCATAATGTCTACCTGCAGAAGTAAGGAGAATGATCCGTGGGAGTTGAGGACACGATTTAACCCAAAATACGAAGCAGAGGCTCAATTCGACTCCCCCCATACAAGTACATGTCATGGTAGCCTACTGATCTGTCCACGTGGTAGAAAAAGTAGATCGAAAAAGAGAACATATGTTTTGAGTAAACTATCTCTAAACATTCTCAGCATCTTTGCGGACAGAGGCATTTATAAGACCAAAGACGAATCAGCAGTATAATAGTAAAGGTAGAAAAAGCATGCGAAAAAAATAACATTTACTTTCGGAAGTAGAAATTATACAGTAAAGATATATATATATATATATATATATATATATATATATATCTATATATATATATATATATATATATATATATATTGTTGTCCCAGTTTAAAGGCATTTTAAATATTTGGTAGAGCATCTCCTGGGCGCCTTCCGAAACCTCGAAGACAGCAAAAAACCTAAAACAAATTCCCACTTTTGCAGCCAGTGTTGGTTTTATTTTCATTTTTTTTTTCAATACTGGTCAAGATAAAGAGTGTGTTGCAAGTGGAAAACCCTGATTTCGAAGATACCATACAAACGGAATATATGAACATTTGTAAGCTGATTTGACACATAGGTAGGAGAACAGTTGCCTATCGTTATGAGATATTAGCTCGGGACGTCGAGGGTAAGCACAATAACAAACTGTTATTAGATTTCCTTGAATGTTTGTCAGAAAAGGTTGCGCGCTATCGGCTGAAGAACTAGCCGATTGCGGGCCACAGCTTCAGCAGCATTGTCTTCAGCAAGAGGTCTAGCAGGATTCAAAGTCCACAAAAGCCATTAAAGTAAAAGGGAAATTCCACCGAGTCAGCACCCAAAATTCATGAAAGTTGTCTTGAACGTTAAAAAAATAGGTATAATTCTCTAAAACATCGAAAAGCTTCTCTGGTTTTAATACTTCTGGGCAGCTTTATCCAGATTTGTATGGCATTTACGCAAAAAAATTACCGGTACAAAAGTCTGCACACCATAGACAGGAATAAAAACACATGTTGATGACTGTCGCACCGAGAGTGCTCGAGCTGCCTTATTGCGAAGAGAACATTGAACGTTTGGCCATTCAAAAGTGCAAACAATAAAAAATAGACCCTTCTGTAATCTAAAAAGCCACAGGAGATCCAGCTTTGTAAGTTCTTACTATCGTTGGTTGGCTTAGTAACGGTGTTCTGTAGTGAAAACACTTCTAGTGGTGAAATGCTGAAGCGATTCTTTTTTCTTCCGTTCACTAGTGCGCAAAACAATGAATAGTGGCGAGTTGTATGCAAAACATTGTCTAACGAACATTTTATAAAGGCTAGGTTTAACCTTAATGGTCTTTTAATTTCTAACGATTAATCCCGTATTTTCGCGTGCTCTCGAGGCTATCAGGGCACAGTGCTCTGACATACTGAGACTTTTGGAACAGGATCTGCCCAAATCCTTGAAAACAACCGGGACATTAGGCTTGTGACCGTCTATACTTAATCTCCGTTGGTGATCGTCACCAACAACTAAAATAGAAATTTTGTGCCGTGAAGGGGTACGGTGCCATGTGCAACACCCCTGTGCGAAGGCCTCATGATCCTTTTATCTCAGCTGCAGCACGATGTTGCGATTTACCGGTTTAGAAATAAATGTATTTTATATTTTAGGCCTCGATGGCCTCGTCATTGCAAACTCAGTGCTGTGAAAAAATAAATACAAGGTTGATAAATGCTGTTCTCCAGGAAACAGCTACATATGCAGGGGAAGCGTTAAGTAGTATTGGTAGATTAATTCATTTTCCAAAACATATCGTCGTTTTAAATAGTAGTAAAACTCCCTGAATCGCATGGTGAGCTAAGAAGAAAGCAGTGAAATAAAATCTCCTACAATGAAAGCTAGGGAAAAATTCAGCGAACCCCCGCTAAAAAAGAACAAAACGGAGAAGGCAAAACCACTTAAACAACATTTCGAAGGCGTTTGAGAGGATTGATTGTAGTGCAATGAGAGTGCATGAGGGTTGGAAACGCTTCTTATAATTGGAGACATGATATAACAGCAGAGGCTGTCGTTCACCACTATAACACCACCCAATTGGCTTCACGATGAACCATCAGGAAGGTGAGACCGGAAAAGGCTATTGCGGACAACAGGGTCGACAAAAGAGTGAATGGCAGAGGTCACTTGATCATCGACGAAACGCCGGAGATGTGAACTTGTAGACTGCGGAGTCAAGCAACGAGCTGGATCAAATAGCAGAACCACCATGAGCATGACTTGAGATCATGAAGCCTATTGTCAGGGTTGTTAAACGGAGACGGGAGAAACGGCATTGATAACTGGACAGAGAAGTTGACAAAACATCGTTGCGATTATCATTCAAAAGAGGGAGAAGTATACATATATGGAAAAAATGTAATATAAATATGACCACCTTAAATACCAGGATGAGCTTTATCAAAGCCTTAACATTTTGTGTTAGGGAAGGAGGTGCATAACAAGGATTTTATATCTTCCAAAGTTATGTGTTTGCGTAACTCGAATTCTAAATCTGTTCAAGTCAATGACAGCCTGATATCCAGGGAATAGTATTACAGAGGAAGGCATATTTGGAGGCAAAGAAGTGGAAATTGTTCGAAGTGTAGCAAAAAGGGGAACGATTATCCTAGAGGAATTACGAGTGGCATAAGGTCTATCTGCGGGAATGACAACGTTGATTCGTGGAAGGTTATGGGTAGAGTAAGCGCGAAAGAGGAAACAGAGGCACGCTTCGAGCCTTCTGACCCATAAAATGTCATGTTCGCTAACTGACATATCTCCGTATAAGAAATCGAGGATCGGGGAAAAGCGAATACTTTGCGAGTAAAAACCCTCTCTTCATTTTCAATCTAACCACGGTCAGAAGCATTCATTAGACAAACGAGGGGACATCAGTATTATCGGATGGGTAGAACATGCATGCGATAAAGTTTTAACTTTATTTCCATCAGGTAAAAATTTTGTGTGATGTATGACCACATATCAGTGCAGCCTTCGCATATATTTGATCCGCATGAGGTGACAATGCTAGATTAATTGTGATGCTTAAACATCAGTCTCTTATAGTGGATCGTTCTTAAAGTTGGGTATTTTGAAAAACTAGGGGACTGGGAAGCTTTGAAGGATGGAAAAACATGAAATTATACTTGAATGGAGAGAATTCTATCTGCAAGGTAGCACTCCAACGTGAGAGTGTAAGTAGGTCCTCATTTATTGTATCAACGCTTATTTACTAGGCAAAAATGAAGAATTTGATTAAAAATTATTTTCTTCAGAAGTTTAGCTAGGGCCGGTGTTTTATGAACACCGCGGTAGTTATTTATGTCTGAACGAGATCCTGATTTAAAGACTGGAAGTAAACTGGATGTCTTCCAAGTGCCAGGAAAGAAACCATTTGAGAGAGACACGGAAAATATATGACTTAGTAAATTGGGGAAATGTCGGCATTCTTTTGATAACTGAATTGTGGATACTATCAGTTCCAGAACAGTGCGAGTTTTTTAGACGAATTATATGCTTATGAATTAATTCTATGGAGAAACCAATGTTCCCGAGAGTAGGAATGAGTATGCTTGAAACGACAGAACATGTTCCGATTCTGTCGTAAAATGCTTCGCAAAATAAAGCATTGAATAATTCAGCCTTATCCGACTCATCTAGTACAAATGTTTTATTTTCATTGAGCAACGGGGGCATTACAATTCCTCATTTTGCGGAGGAACCTACGATGAAACAGTTATACAACCGATTTTGCAGAGTGTATCTCACTCACGGCGCAAGATTCCCTATGCTGGTCACGCGCATGACGAATTTTTGACGCTAATTCGAAGATCTCTGCGACCTTAAGATACACAGGCCGCAAACTAGTTCATTGATATTTCAGCTGCCTCCTTAATGTCTTAAGTCTAGGCCAAATAATATGAGGGACGGTCGATCTGGTGTGTAGGGTCTCGGAATGTTAGTGGGCACAAATGCCAACAATGTATTAGAAAAGACCGATATTATTTACGAAAGATATGCAGCGTCGTTAATGGAGGGGAGGCTTTTCTAATCTAATGAGTCTAGATAATTGTTGATTGAGCTAATATCTTATAATAATAATAAGGTTTATTTGCAAAGCACATCTTTGGCGCCGTCAAAAAAACCCCGGAAGGCAGGAAAAAACCTAACCCATACCCCTTCTTTCGCAGTGACCGTTGTATTTGTTTTGGTCTTTTGCTAGGTCAATAGTGTGCGAAATAAGGAGTTTGTTTTAAGTAAAAAAAAACCTGACTTCTAGGGAACAAATCAAGGAAAACACGAAATAAAATAGCTATACATTGTAGGTGTTACGGTTTTATAGTAAGAATACTTGGGGTCTGGAAAAACTGTAATGTCCTTTAACTGAGGTATACTTAGCCGCAGTCAGTTTGAAGGTGAAAAAATCAGCTGATGATATGGCATCTACCGTATGCATGGGTCTGCTCGATACGGAGATTACAATCGTTGTCCAGTGGCACAAGTTTGCTAATTAAATGGGACGTTGCAGATGTCTGAGGTGGGTCGAGGCAGCTGCGAAGCACCATCGTCCTTCAAGTGCATCGGCAGAAGACATTTGGCCTTTCGTTTGTCGAGTATCTAAGTGAGATTGAGATTTACATCATTAGTATTTATATTTCTGATACATTATAAGAGGAAACAAAATATATTTTAGTATAATTGAAGAGAAAATTATTTTCTTTCATAATAATTTTTTATAAACATTTGGATATTAGAAGAGGAATATTGGAATAGATAAATTGTTCTGAGTTTTTTTTTTTTAAGGATTGAAAAAGGAGGCAAGGCACAATTTTGCTTAAGCTTTGATTTTATCAGCGTTGGAAACCGTCGACTGGAAAGCTTCCAGCATTTGCCAGTTTTCTCCAAAATTTTCGGGAACTCTCCTGGACCGTTAGATCCCTTTTGGTCCGAATTGGACGTCAAAGAACTGGTTAGCAAAGTGTCCTATTTTATTCAGAAATATATGCGTCATGTCATTTGAGAAGAACTGCTTGGTCTTTCTTCTAAATTCGGCTAAACTGTGGCTTTTGCGACTATCGTTGGGTAGGGCATTCCATATGATCGCATATCTTATGGTGTAGAAATTTGATCGCTGGGCCGTCCTAGCTTTAGCGTTATGAATTGTATGCTGGTTTTTTCTAGTGGAACGGGAACCGTTTTGATTTGTTAACATATTATTGCTAAGGATGTTCTGATTATGTTTCACTTTAAATAGGAAAGTTAAACCATTTTGGAGTCGCCTTTGCCAGAGGGGTTTAAGACCATATCTATTGTACATTATTGAATAGGAGTCTCGGGCCTCATCGTGTTTACACAGACCTCTGGTAAACCTTCGCTGGATTTTTTCTAGTTTCTGTCTGTCATCTGATGACATGGTACCGAAAAATATTGAGCAGTAATCTAGAATAGGTAAAACGTACATTTTGTAAAGTTTAGTCTTAAGTGTAATTTATGTGAAATTTTTACTTATGAAGCCACATAGTCGATTTCCGTTTTTGTAAATTGGGGTGATACATGATTTTTTCCAGATTTCTGGATAAGTACCATTTGACTGCAGTAACGAGAAAAGGTTAGACAGAAGTATTGGGGCATATGTCATATGCCTCAGTATGCAAGGAGGGATTCTATCCGTTCCATATGATGTGGAATTGGACAGTTGGCGGATAGCTTTCTCTACAGTTTCTCTGTTAAACAATTTCTCTTTTAATACTAGTGCCGTCCTTTCTGTTGGTTGGGGGATTGCTTCTTCCTCGACTGAATAGTTGTTTGAGAAATACTCGTTGAAAAGATTTGCTATTTGGTTGTCATTTGTTATTACTTTTCCTTGGTCATCAAGCATGATTTGGGGGCCTTGTTTTTGATGATTATTTATTTGTTTTCTAAAGATTTGGGCTGTCCTTTCTGGGGACTCGATTGCCCGTTGTTCTGCTGCTATCGTCTTATTTTTTTCAATGTTCTGGGCTAACTCGTGAATCTCTGTAATGCGTCTGAGCGTAGATAGATAACTAATACATGGGTCGTGGAGTTGTTTTTAAAGTTTTTTTTGCCGTTTGGAAAGGAAGTTTGGGATTAGTGATTTCTTACATGGGGATCTCTTGTCAATTAGGGTATCTCGAATTGAATTAAGGGTGGCATATAATATGTTTACAGCTTCTTGAGGGGATGCTGTTAGGAGGAAAGAGCTCCAATCCAATGACCTAATGTAGTTATTCATAGATTCAATGTCAAGATTTTTGGGGTTTATAGAAGTGTAACTAGGATCAGGTCTTATTTTAATGTTAAGAGGGAGCACTGCTATTGTTGTCTTATGATCACTATCAAAGGTTAAGCTGTCGTAGTGCGTATATAAGGGCCAGATATCATTGGTGAGAATAACATCGAGTATATTGTTTCCCCTGGTTGGTTTGCTTATTATTTGCGTCCAGTTATGTAACACAATTGATGATAATAATTCATCATGTCTGGATGGGGCTGATAGTTCTGTCCAGTTTATTTCTGGACGGTTTAAGTCTCCTGCAATTATCTTATATTCGGTTTGGATATTCGATAGAATATCTAGTAGATTTGTAAGACCAGTGTCATCATTACTTTATTCCGGAGGGGTGTACAAACATCCAATTAGAATGATTTTAAGGGTCTTGGATGTTATTATAGCAAAGCATGCTTCGCCATTGAACGTCTCCTGAAGAACCTCAAAGCCACTCTGTTCTATGGTAGATCTAATGTAGATCATACAACCTCCTCCTCGTTTATTCGCACGGTCCTGTCTATAGAAGGTGTAGTTTGCTATAAAAAGTGAAGCATTGGAGGTTGATTCGTTTACCCATTTTTCTGTTAAAAAGACTATATCGGGATTGTGTGTGTCAATAAAAGTCCTAAGTCGTGGAACTTTGTTTACTATCGATCTAGCATTAATAAGCGCAACACTTATGGTGTCGGAAACAAAAGCTGGAATCTGTTGTGAAAAAATGGATTCCTATTACTTGGTTGATTGTGTTGAGGGCTCATGTGCGGAAATTGTGTGATTGGTGGATAATATGGTGGTGTTGGACTATTTGTGGCGAATTAAGCATTATTGGGAAAAATTGGTGATGAGAGTGGTGAAATTCGATGGCATTGTGTAACTAACGGAGGGTATGGTGTTGTGCGAGGTGGGATTTGATTGTGTGTGTTATATTGAAAGGGTTGGGTGTGCGGTGGTCGTCTTGTGTATGGGCTAGGATACATGGGTTGAGAGAAGGGGTTAGGTGTCATTTTAGGGTGTGCATTTAAATACGGATATTCGTTTTGATATGAAATTCTGTTTGGGACTGGTGGTCTATTCTGGGTTGTTCGGGGGAGATAATGTAACACTGGTTTACTACTTTGATTCGTTGAGTTAGGACTGGTATTGCTATTTATGGATATGTTTAGACGTGTGTTGTTATTTATCAGTGTATCTTGATTAGATTCAGGATAAGTGTTGGTCATGTCTAATGGGGTTGTACTATTTCGGGGTCTTTTTGTTTGGACCTTATTCTTTCCCTTAATTGCTTCGGCAGGTTTATTATTTGCTTTCGGTTTGTCATTATTATAATATGAAGAAGTCACTCTCAAGTCATCTAAGCTGATGCTACGTTGATAGTTTTCGTTTTCCTTCCCAGATGAGGACGAACTCGTTAATTGTTCCTCTGAAGTAGCATTATGTGGAGTGTTTCCGTCCTCAACGACTGTATGCGGCTGACTTTGTTTACGCCCTTTGTCTTTGTGAAAAACTTGTCTGCGCTGCATTGGGGTCAAGTCAGGGCCTATATATGCTTTGAAACTCCGGAAACTTCTATTTATTTCAGAGTTTTGTAGTAGCATTTGAGCTTCGGCGTGGGAAGAAAATGTAAGCAAAATCGGTTTGTTTTTACTTCGCGAATTTAGTCTTTTGATAGACACTATGCCTATACTTATCCCACATTGTTGAAAAACGCTTTGTATTGCTACCATTGGATTACTCGTTTGAGGAAAGTTGCGGAAGATTGTATTACTGCTACCTTTTGATCTATCTGAAACTTCTGTTGATACTAAATGCACTACAGACTCAATCTGAGGTAAATTCGTGAGGTTGCTTTCAAATGAATTGGAGTCCAGAAGTGAATTAACAATCTTAAATACAGGTTCATACTTTTCAATAAAGTTTGTTAAATTTAAGAGGGCTGACAGATCGATTTGATCCACAACAACTTTCGCGTCGATCATTGTTTCTAATAAAATTTTCCTGTAAAGGATTTTTGAATGCTAAATATATGTCTAAGTAATGTGTTTTTGACAAATAAACTATAAAATACTAGAAGTACAAAACAAATGATTTGTACAGCGTTCTATGAAACAGAGGACAATATCTGACCAAATCAACAAAGGAGTTTGGTAGCAGATTTTGGCTAAGATTGTCAACTGTTACTTACTGATATTTTATTTAAGAAAACCAAAGACTTTGAGTCGTTTCTTCTCGTATATGAATCAATTTATATAAAGCTTCACTTATCTTCGAATTTGAACAAACCGCGTTGCGAGGTCATACGCACGAAAGGTACGACTAGCACGAGCCTTTCTGTAGAAGGAAGCGAAAGACAGCAGTCAATTAATGTGTGATCTTTTTGGAAGTTGTCCTACTGAAAAGTGACAAAGAGGGAGGCAATATCGTTTGTGAAACTCAGATCTAGGATATGATTCTGTCTTTATGAGAAAAAGCCAGTTGAGACCAGTGAGAAAAATTTGTGGGCTCTTGGCCCTACTTACGTGTTGTTTAAATTTATCAATAACCAAGTTTGTTAAAACTAAATACAACACACTTTCACACATTCGGTTTTGGCGCGTGCTAGCAACTTCTTGCTAATCACTCTCCACGGCTCAACTCTCTCCTCACCTGCCGCTGTTTATTTTGCCCTTCAACGACACCTCTCTGGTGATCTCTCTCGTGCTCCAGGAGAATCCAGCGACAATTTGCAAACGAGTTTTCGCTCCATTTTTGCAACTCGCAGCCCAACAAACTTGGATCCCAGTCCTCGCAGAGTTATCCTTTGGCAAGTCGACTACTTGACTACTGCCGACTAGGAGCGTGAAGGATCTAAGTGAGTTGTATCATTTCTAATCTTCACCGTCAATCTCTTTACTGGATTTTACGACTTTTCCACTAGAATAGTCTAGTAAATCCCTTATTAGCAGTTAGTCTACCCTTGAAAGTTTTCCATTGCGTATTTGCTAAGACGTTTTGTATATTTGTAGTGATAAAGACTCTACAAATTAATGGTATCTAGAAAAGGCTCAAATTTAGGTGGACAATAATTTGAAAGCCAGTTTATTTCATGGAAAAAACTTGAATATTTCTCTCAATTCTGCATCTTCTTCAGATTAGGTGTTAGGAGTATTATATACTTATCCGATAAACATTTTTTGCAAGGGCGACAGGATAATAGAAGCGAAATAGTAATTTACAGAGAAGTACGTTATATTAAGATTAAACGGAAAGTGCCTTAATGACGTTCTAATAAAGAGAATACAAACAAAACCACGCTTTTAAATACGATCGTGATGATGAAGGTCATACTCGTCTATGATGAAGGAGTCAGAGTTGATTAGATGGGTCCGAGATCATGTGATACAATTAACATCAGGCGTCATCTTAGAAGTAATAGCTCTCAGTTAAGCCATTTTATTTTAACAGACGTGGCATTTGCCAATTTGAAATCTAGTGTGTTTTGAGAAGCAGGACTTTGGCTATCATTATTCATACAAAGGAATTTAGACGTAAGTAGGCAAACTGGCAGCCGTTTATATTTGTGGAATAAGTACTGACGGGTTTGGAGCTGTTAGCATTCGGGAAGCCGATAATGGATGGCCGATGACGTCTAATATATCTAGGGGCCGCGCTTTCTGCCAGGGAAAAATGGGGAGAGGATAAATCAAAATAAGCTTCTTGAGCGTTTTGGAGGAATTGGGGGAGGTAAGAAGGCATTTAGAGGTTTGTAGTTTTGAGTGGCAGGGGATGGATTAAGGAACTGATAAAGGGGAACAGTGACATAAAATTAGTGTTGGGGCCGCTCGCGTAAGGACTAGTGGTCTTACTCAGTGAATGTCCTGTACGGCAACTCCGATTAGATTTAAAACTAAACCAGTTAAGGTTACTGCCGTGCAAATAAAATTTTCGGTGGTTCAGGCCTAGCGTGTTCAAAAACACATTTTACGGGGGGATAATATGACTCCCACGGTCAAGGGAGGAGCTAGGTTGTGGTTGGAAAGTGCTCGGCCTTAACGCTTTCGACGGTGGTGGCGACATTCTTGATGAGCTTTTCGCCCGGTTATAGGCAGCTAAATATATCGATCGTTTGACAGCGAATGTATTTAGACTAGTTAAGATCGTAGTTGATGATGAAACGTAGGGGGTTGACGGTCCAGATATCAAAAGGGATTGGCTAACTGGTGCACTAATATTTATGGGCCTATGACTAGACATTCGGGAGGTAGGGATAGCAGGTGTACTGACGGTTACTAGACTATGAAAAGATATCTGGGAGGCAGGGATAACTGGTGTACTGATGTTAGTGCGTGTATGACCAGATTTCTGGGGTGGAGGATTAGTGAGTGCATTCACTTATATCGGAACTATGAACAAATTTAGGAAAAGTAGGCTGAGATGTCATTTGTCTTTTGGACTGGAAGGCCGCATTTTTCACTTCATTGGTGTTAGATCTCGACAGATGAAACTTTTGGTCATTTCTATAGATCGGGAAATGTGACCTCGTTAAGCAAATATTGAGCCCACCTCGATTGGTGAAAAAAAATTTAACTAGGATGGGCGGGTTTATGCTACGCATTTGGAGGTGCTTTGCTTCCGCAATTTCTTAGTTGAAACCACCCGACACATAGGAGCGCGGGAAATATCGACTGTGATATTGTGGGTTCAGAAGTACACTTCCAGTTTTCCCTTGATCCAACTGATCTTTGGGCAGGTTTATTAACTCTCCAAGGAATAGCAGATAGTCGGCGAATCCAGATTTGCTGAAAACCCTACGCTGCATTTTTTCGAATGTCTTATCGCGCACAGTCAAAGCGCAGAGAAAAGCGGTCAGTGGAAAGTAGTTCGCTGCATATCCAACTACTAGGGCTTGACCGGTATGGTCTTCGAAACTATAACTTAACCCTCTACGACATGCTTGTATCCATTCATTTTTTTGATGATATGATTTATTAAGGGTAGGGTACTTGGACCACTCTTATTTAGCCTTTTTGTCAACGGTGTTCCGAATTGCCTTCAGGATGATAGACCCCTTATTTTAGTTGACGATTTAAGTATCACCTAAAACTATAAACCAGCAGATCACAATATTGTGCTCCAGCTCATAAAAAGGGCACTTCTTGCCTTTGCCGAGTGTAACTGCACTTGGCGACCCACCCCTTCTTAGCAAAATGCCTTAAGTAAGCATACCGGTCATGATCTAAATGTGCCATGAGTTATATACGATGTGAGTATATCCTTTTAAAATAGTCTCTATCTCTCAGAACACTCTGAAATTTTAAAACCATCAATGCAAGAATTATTCTGTATAATATGTACGCGAGACCTCATTTCGAATGCTGTTTTTGTCCCATTAAGACTTCCACACGCTAGAAAACTGAAAAATACAATCCGTCAATGACTTTTTCACTAACAGTTTGTGCACAAATCAACCTCGATCCCTTGTGGGTTAGCAAAAAGGCAATAGGACTATTTTTATTGATTCAAATTTTAAACAGCCGTACCTTAAATGCCCTCAGGACGATAAGGCAGCTCGAACACTCGGCGCTTCATTAATTGGGATATCTTTAAAGATAGCGTAATATTTTCAGGAAAGGTAATAGCAATCTGGAATAAGCTACCTAGAATTATTACAACTCAGTAAAAGTATCCTTTGCTTAAGAGGGGTTTTTCTAGTTTTCTACATTCAGGAAAAGTATCATAAATATTTGGGGCTAACTCGGTGGAATCTCCATTCCCCTTTGATGGCGTTCGTGGACTTTGAACGCCGTCAGGCTTCATGTTGAGGATAATGCTGCTCAATCTACGGCCTGCAATCGGGAAATTCTTCCGCCGACAGTGGGTAACGTTTCGTCGTCAAGCATTGCCTTGTGTAAAATTTAAAAAAAAAATTACACTCAAGGAAGACAGATAAAATTGTTTAACTGCGTCAACCCTCAACCTTCCGAACTAAAGTCAAGTCTAGTTTATTAAAGGAAATATTGGCAAACGCCTTTGAACTCCCACTTGGTACAAAGTCTTCAAGAAATGCGTCCGCACAGCCGAGCCTTCCTAAGATACCAGCATTCCGCGTATTGATACTAGCATTCCGCGTATTACGTCTTCAAGACTGCTGTCTTATATCAGGGGATTTTTTTCGAATTAGCAACGACCACGAATCGGAGGGGTCATCCCTTCGAATTAAAGGTGACAGGGGCCAGGCTGGACGCTCAGAAACACTTCTTTTCAAAAAGAGTGGTCGGAGCGTGGATTGCGCTTCCTCAGGACGTTGTTATGTCGGAATCGCTCGAAGCTTTTAAGCAAAAACTGGATCGAAATAGCAGTGCACGAAGTATCGTAACAGACATTAATAATAATACTACTTCCAATTTTTCAGTAGTATTAGTTTTCATATCCATTCACGTTTGCTACTTATAACGCACTCCCACGCAAAGCCTCATGTGAAGGTCTCCGCGGTCTACCCTTTTTGGCTATCTGCGTACCGTGATTACCCGCTGGCGATCTTATCAGCCAGACCTGACGGCCTAAACATTCACCCTTGGTTCGACCCAAAGCGGACTGTCAATTATCTGGACGGATGCCTTTGTTATTCCAGTTCCGTTGGCGAATTCTGCAATCACCAAGGAAGAATCAGGACGTGGCTTCCACACGGTGATGATCCTGGGAACCTTTGCAATGCGCCTCCTCAAGTGGAAACCCCCTTTTTTCTCCTAAATCCCACGCATTACCCCCACAAGGGCGACAGTTTTTCTCCTAAAAATCCCTGAGGAGTTTTTTCATTGTCTGCTACTATTTTCATCCTATGACACAGGACAAATGGCCTCGCCAACAATCTAAGCAACATTTTTTTGCTTCCACTGCACATATGTACAAAAAGGGAACTCAAAGTAATTTTTCCTACATACCCTTAATATACTGATACTGATACCATTGTATACTTTCAGAAGATAATTTGGCAAAAATACGTTTGTTTTCGATAAATTCTCGTCAGGCCCTTACTGTTATATGGTAATTAAATAGTGAATGAAGTATGATAGTAGGTGGACAGATGCAGTGTTATTGTTGTCACGGGGAAAGGGGGGTGGGAAGAATCTAGGTCAGAATGTCAATGTCTAGACGGCCGCGCGTCCGAGGCGGGTGAAAAGGTATGCGTGGTTGGATTTTGGACTTGTTCGTCTCTGCAGTGGCCCGTTTCCGAGGACAGTGATCCACCATGGGTAGGAGAGTAAGCTCGTTTCGCCCATCTTGACAAGATAGGAGGGAGCCTGGTTGGCTGCGTTGAACTTCGACAGCAAATCAGCATGCCGTGATAGTGTTTGCTGAGAAGAGGAAGGGAAACCGTTGGCAATAGAAGGGTTATGCTTGGCTGATGACGGCTAATAGGCGTGGAAAACTTCTGTATCAAGTAACCCCCTTTACTGATATTATGACTTGGCCGGAATCGGCCTGGCAGGAAGTCACCCGTTGAAGACCTCTAACCACTAAATAAACTTTGTTTAGTTCGGAAGCCCATTTGATCGGTGTTCACACATTTCTGAGTGAATATATACGTGATCAGCAGAGACTGCAAATGGCAGATGGTGAGGCACTGATGAAATGCGGTTCGAAGAAGCACTTATGACCCATCTGAAAGACTTAAGTGGTGGACCAACTGCGCCGTCTGTAAGTGTGTTTGTTTCTGTTGTCCGATAAGCTGGTTTTTAGGGTTTTGCTTGGCTGGTGAATGTGGATAAGCCCGAAACAATTATGTCTCAAGTAACCACCAGAAGCTGTCATACCCCATCTACTGCTATTATGACTTGGCTGGCACCGGACTGGCCGGCCGACAACCATTGCTGACATCTGACCACCACATAAACTTTGTTTAGTTTGACAGCCTATTCGATCTGTGTTCGCACATTTCTGGGTGAATATCTACTGGATCAGCAGTGACAGCAAATGGCACTTGCCGAGGCGCTGATGAACTGCGGATAGATGAAGTGCTTATGACTCATATGAAAGACTCCAGTGGTGGAACAACTGCGCCGTCTGTAAGTGCGTTTGTTTGTGCTTTCCGATTAGCTGTTTTTTTAGGATTGTGCTTGGCTGATGAATGTAAATAAGCCCGAAACAGTTTTGTATCAGGTTACCTTCAGAGGCTGTTATACCTCACTTAGTGCTATTTTGAGTTGGCCGGCATCTGCCTGGCATGCAGTCACCACTTGGGGACTTTGACCACCACATGAACAGTGTTAAGTTTGAAAGCCTATTCGATCGGTGTTCGCACATTTCTGAGTTAATATATACCCGATCAGCAGTTACAGTATAAGGCAGGAGGCAAAGCGCTGATGGACGGGTTTTGATGAAGTCCTTATGATCCATCTGATAGACTCCAGTGGTAGAAAAACTGCGCGTTCTGTATGTGTGTTTGTTTGTGTTGTCCGATCAGCTGGTTTTCAGGGTTATGCCTGACTTATGAAGGTTAAGAAGCACAAAACAGTTATGTATCACGTTACCCCCAGATGCTGTCATACCTCAGTTACTGCCATAAGGACATAGGCGGCATCGGCCTTGCAGGCGGTCAACCGTTTGGGACCTTTGAGCACCAAATGAACTTTCTTTACTTCAAAAGCCTATTCGATCGGTGTTTACACCTCTCTGAGTGAATATATACCAGATCAGCAGTGACAGCAAATGCCATTTGCCGAGGCGCTGATGAACTGCGGTTCGATGAAATGCTGATGAACCATCTGATTGACTCCAATGGTGGAACAACTGGGCCGTCTGTAAGTGCCTTGGTTTGTGTTTTCTGATAAGCTGGTTTTTTAGGGTAATGCTTGGCTGATGAAAGCTAATATGCCCAAAACAGTTCTGTATCAGTTAACATCCAGATGCTGTCATACCCCACTCAATGCTATTATGACTTGGCTGGCATCGGCCTGGCAGGCGTTCACCCGTTGGGGACCTCTGACCACCACATGGACTGTGTTTACATAGGAAGCCTATTCAACCGGTGTTCGCACATTTCTGATTGAATCTTTACCCGATCAGCAATGACAGCAAAATGCAGGTGGCGAGACGCTCATGAATTGTGTTTCGATTAAGTGCTTATGTCCTATCTGATAGACACTAGTGGTGGACCAACTGCGCTGTCTGTGAGTGCATTTGTTTGTGTTGTCCGATCAGCTGGTTTTCAGGCTAATGCTTGGCTGATGAAGTATCAGTATCAGTATATTGAGGGTATGTAGAAAAAATTACTTTGAGTGCCCTATTTGTACATATGTGCTGTGGTAGCAAAAAAAATGTTGCTTAGATTGTTGGCGAGGCCATTTGTCCTGTGTCATAGGATGAAAATAGTAGCAGACAGTGAAAAAACTCCTCAGGGATTTTTAGGAGAAAAACTGTCGCCCTTGTGGGGGTAATGCGTGGGATTTAGGAGAAAAAAGGGGGTTCCCACTTGGGCAGGCGCATTGCAAAGGTTCCCAGGATCATCACCGTGTGGAAGCCACGTCCTGATTCTTCCTTGGTAATTGCAGAGTCCGCCAACGGAACTGGAATAACAAAGGCATCCGTCCAGATAATTGACAGTCCGCTTTGGGTCGAACCAAGGGTGAATGTTTAGGCCGTCAGGTCTGTCTGATAAGATCGCCAGCAGGTTATCACGGTACGCAGATAGCCAAAAAGGGTAGACCGCGGAGACCTTCACATGAGGCTTTGCGTGGGAGGGCGTTATAAGTAGCAAACGTGAATGGATATGAAAACTAATACTACTGAAAAATTGGAAGTATTATTATTATTATTATTATTATTATTGTCTGTTACGATCCTTCGTGCACTGCTATTTCGATCCAGTTTTTGCTTAAAAGCCTCTAGCGATTCCAACATAACAACGTCCTGAGGAAGCGCAACCCACGCTCCGACCACTCTTTTTGAAAATAAGTGTTTCCGAGTGTCTAGCCTGGCCCCTGTCACCTTTAATTAGAGGGGATGACCCCTCAGATTCGTGGTCGTTGCAAATTCGAAAAAATCCCCTGATATAAGACAGCAGTCTTGAAGACGTAATGCACGGAATGCTAGTATCAGGTCCCCCCGAAGCTGCCTGTAGCGCAAAGGGAAGAGGTTGAAATACGACAGCCGTGGTTCATAAGGCTTTCGAGGCCTGCCCCATAACAAGTTTGGTTGTGCGCCGTTGTACCTTTTCCAGAATATTGATGTCTTTCCTGGCCCAGGGTCTCCAAGCTTGGATAGCGGATTCTAGGTGCGGTCGTACGAAGGTTACGAAGACTTTTGTGAAATGCTCTTCATTGAAGATAGAAATAGCTCTTTTGACGAGGTATAGTGACCTTGTGACCTTGGCGCGCAACCCGATTTTTCGCAGCTAAGTGAATTTTCAAATTTTAATAGGATTTTATCGTATCCTGTCGACTTTGTTGGCATAATTGTTGTTCATAATTCGAATTTCTAACCCCTAAGCCACCCCAAAACCGGTGTTCGTTTTCTTTGAAAATAGGTGAAAATATACATTTTTCTACTGTTTCAATCGACATATCCTCTAGGAATTCTGTAAGATTCAGTTGAAAAACACGTAATTAAGTAAGTGAATATTAAATCAGATTGTTTATTTTGAAATAATACTCTTTTTCCAACTGGTCGAAATATCAATCCAAATATTTTTCACCCTACCTAGCCTCATAATTTCACCCGGCATAGTTTTATCTGAATGTTTATTTAAGATTGCAAATTTTAAAAAGATTTCGCAATTTCCAACAAGATTCAGTTTACACTTGTTGCAATATCAATCGAGTGAGTTTTCATCCAGCGTAGACTCGTCAATTTTATTTTCTGTATAAGAGAAACTTCCTTTCATTGCCTTGATTAAAAATATATCTAACTGCATATCCTGCTGATATTTTAAACTTCAATATGAAATTACAGTCAGTTTGTAGACCAAAATCCCACCTTAACGACCCTCTTGGTGTTAAATTTTTCCAAGATCAACCCGTCTTAAATATGAAAAAACTGAATCTTTATGCTTTGGACACTTTTAATTATTTCATGTCTCAATATGCATGTTTGCTTACTGTTCTCAGTACCATCTTTGATGGAAATGTCTCTTCGCTCACTTCTCAGCAATGTGAGAAATTAGAGCCCTTCATCAATTTGGTGAGTACTGAGACCTGTGATCTTTTAAAGAATGTCTCAAAAAGTAAAATTCCGCTAGACGTAGCCTGTCAATTCCTTTACTCGACTGGCTCTAACTTTAAGGTCGCAGAAGCTAAAAGATTGTCCTCTCGAAGCAAAAATCCGCCGATTTTGGTCAAAGATTTTTCGGCGATAGAAGTTGACAACCTCTTCTCTCAGCATGAGCGTTCAGCCGAATACCTGAAAAAACATAAGCTTTTTAAATGTAGGGATAAAACCCCAATGGAACGTAGGATTTCGCCGGCATCTGCAAAAACTAGGCCCGATCCTACCCCTACTATTCCAAATGTGGTTTCTGAGGCCGACGCAAGTTCACGTACCTCCGGATAAGGGACAACGATAACTTCACACGAAACCTCACCCGCAATCCTTACTCCTGGATCGAGTGAAATTCCGTCGCCTTCCGAACGAACCTCGCCTGCTAAAGAGGCTTAACCTAATAGACCTAAACTTGCCCGCCGTAAATCGAAGCCAATTGCAAAAATCAGTAATTTACATAATTATGGGAACAATACTAACATTTCAGCATCTACACCAGATATAAACACTCATGTTTTTACTTTTCCAATCCCAAAATGGCCCACAATCCACAATTAATTCACTCAAATAATACTATGAATAGCTTCTCGCAACCTTCAATGCCATTTTCGAATGCCGGTCTTCCGACAAATTATGCTGACACTTCAGCAACTATAGCAGATGTAAATACTCGTACTAATTATTTTCCAAACCGGCAAATTGCCCAAAATCAACACATAATCAAAACTACTTTTTATGATCATAATCTTTCATACCCATTTAGGTCATTTTCAAACTTGCGTTATCCGAAGAATTATGCTTACTCTTATCGTGATTATTTTTAACGGCCGCCTCCTACTTTTCTTACTTCACAAAATGGGCACCCTTTCCTTAATTTTCAAGGAAATCTGCCGCCATACAATAATCCTAATATATTTAACAATTATATTTCAGCTAATTGTAGACCACAGCAATCTTGCTTTCCGCCTTTTGTTTCGTCCATGCCAGTTCCCTTTCCGCCACCAAGTGTTCCTTTTTTATAAATACGGATGAGCGTAGCAGGGATACACTCAGTATAGTTTCTCTGAATGCAAGATCATTTGTAAATAAAATGACAGTAGCTTTTGAGCTTGATCCAGATGTTATTTGTATCACTGAATCACTGAATTTCAGTCATCTTCCCGCAAAATAAAACAGCTGTGATTGGCTGTCTTTATAATCCCCCATGCTATTCTGGTAATGAAAGTGCGCTCTGCAAACTGTTTGCAAAAGTTGAAGAAGCTGAAGTTGATGTCAAAATAATCATAGGTGATTATAATCTGCCAGACGTTGACTATGAGGCAAATACTTGTCCGGCGAAATTTCAAAAATTGGTAGAAATTATTAATTTTGCAAACATGTCACAACTGGTCAGTTCAGTGACTAGAAATGAGAGCAATAGATTTAATTTTTACAAATGACGTCCACCCTCTCTTTATGAATTTTCATCGTGATCTCTTCACAAGTGACCACGCATTAATTCAGTGTTGTTTTCCAGTCTCTCTTTCAAAAAAGCCTGAGGTAAAATGCAATAACCTCGCTTTCGCTAACGCAAACCTTGAACTCATAAATGGCTTCGTAAGTACTCTAGACTGGCATACTATTTTTTCAACTAATGATTAAATCTTTTTCAATGAACTTTTACAAAACCTTACAAAAATCAGACTTTTATCCCACTGAAGCCTATTTAATCAAATTCAGCTTCCTCTACAGTTCCACATTTTCTCCAAAATAGACTTAAAAAATTACGGAAGCAACTTAAGGATCCGTCTTATAGCTCTTTGTCGGTGCACTTAAAAAAAACCGCAAATATTTGAATATGCGCTAAAAATAAGGCTTGCACGAGATAAGCGAAGAGAGTCCCTGGCACTAAATGATGCTAACTCTTCCAAATCCGTTGTCAAGTATTCCGTTTTCGGTCATCCCCTAAGCTTCAGAAAGTCATTCCGCCTTTACTAGATAGTAGTAATCATTTTGTTACAGAGGATTTGGCAAAAGCAGAAATGTTAAATTCCTTCTTTCCAAGTTCTTTAAAATTGAGACTAGTCCAACACCCGAAATACCTTTGATGTGTGATGCAAATATCACTTCAATGGATTTTTCACCTACAAGTATTCATAAAAAAATAGCTCCTCTCAACAATTCACATTCAGTCGGGACAGATAACATTCCAAACTCATTGATTAAGCAATGAAGATATTTTCCTCCTTTACTGAGCAAATTATTACAATATTTCTCGAAAAAGGTTTTTTTCCTGATTCTTGGAAAACTTCTATTGTAATTCCAGTTTTTAAATCTGGTTCCAGATCTGAAATTATAAATTATCGCGGTGTTCATAAAACACTTCTCTAGCTAAACGTTTTGAAAAATTCATCGCCAATACAATTACAGATTTTTGCATAAGCAATAAAGTATTAAATATATCTCAGCATGGTTTTTTACCGGATGGCTCTTGTGAAACATGCCATATGTAATTTCTTAATCTCCTCACTTCTCTTCATAACGACCATTTATCTGTGGTGGTCATCTATTTTGATCTTAGTAAGGCATTTGATAAAGTACCTCAAATGACACTACTAGCCAAACTAGAGGCTATAGGATTTTGTAGTCCTCTCATTGAATTTATTGGATCATATCTTTCTAATCGAAAACTAAAGGTCTAATTGGGGTCCTCGTACTCTACCCCTACCACTATTTTAAGCGGTGTCCTTCAAGGTACCGTTCTGGGCCCCCCGTTGTTCCTGCTTTATACAAATGATATTTCAACAATAGTTAAACACCCTCAATCGTATATATACGCGGACGACTTGAGATGTGTATACTCCTTCTTTAATTCTACGGCTGAGGGATGCTTGGAACGCATTCATTCGGATTTGGACGCTCTATCAGCGTGGAGCTCCACTTGGCAGATAGAGTGCTCGCCTTCTAAGTGCCAGTTCATGTGTTTTGGGCCTGAAAGGCTGCCACAGCCTATCATTTTTCAAGGTTGCCCCATGACTGAATGTTCTAACATTAAGGACTTAGGTTTAAGTTACACCAATAAATTAGATCTTTCACCTCACGCTGATAGAATTACAGCAAAAGCTGCTCAGATTTGCGGCTTCATCGCTTATAATTTCTACCTTCCCGAAATGAAGCTAATACTTTATCGTATGTATGTGCTTCCTATTCTCGAATACTGTTGTCCATTCTTCGGTCTAATGAACGAATCTAGCCGTTTAAAAATTGAAAGTGTCCAAAGAAGTTTCACTAAAAGGGTCCTCTATCCGGCATTTTCAGATACTTCCTACTCAGATAGATGTAAGATAACGAAACTGAAATTAATTTGGGTCAGGAGACTGGAAGCAGGGTTTGGTCTCCTGTTTCGCCTTAATAATAGTTCAAATCTCCCCAAGATTTCTGCCCTTACTCCCGTTACTCGCCCTTACAACCTAAGAAATTCAACGTTGATTATACCTCCTCCTGCTTCTTCTATTTCGAAGCGATCTTTATTTTTTGCTTCTAGGTATAGCTATATTTTAAATAATTTGCCGATTGATATTCGGCCGTTGACTAGTCTATGTGCATTCAAGCGAAGACTGCCCATTTATCTTAACAGTAAATCTAATAACCTTTTGTTGTCCTCATCTTTTCCGGGCAGCTTTCTCCACAAAACCGAGAAAGGACCGTCGGGAATTTAGGATCCCTTCTTGAAACTACCTTCCTCTGACTCGTGTCCCCCGGAATCAGGACGCAGTCTTGACGGCTCTGGTTTCGCTTGTCATCAACATCATCAGGGCCTTATATTTGGTCACATCTCAGACGTCCCCAACGATGGTCTTGTAGATTTGACGGACTTTTGGATATCAAACGGCGGTGCCTATCACGATCATAAACTAGTTGGTCACCTATGTTCCATTATGCCGCACAGGTTTGGGAACCCGAGTGTAGTGCCGGGAACCCGTCTATACCAGTAATGTTTCGTTGATATTTGTTGTTCTGCCCCACGCTCAGCTTCTACTGAGTTTGCTTCCAAGCCCCCTCCCCCTAACTAACAGAGGCAGTGGGTACCAGAAAACATAGTCAGAATCTACATAACGATGTGGCTCATCTGTGTGTGCCCTTGAATTTCACCTTCCACATGACACTGCTATATTCATTTCTTTTCGAATCTAACAAATTTGCTTCTAAACAGTTATACTCGTCTTATAGCTTTAGACTACGGATACTGTTTGTTAAACCAATTAATTCTAGTACTTTGTGTTCTCGAATTTTTGGTTTATTGATGAGGCCCATTGGGCCTGAAATAAACAACTTATTATTATAGGATCGACATCGCGGTCTTGGATACCTTTGTGCAATGCACGGAAGGGTTTAAGCGAGGGCGTGATCCAAACTCCCAAGTTTTGCTGGGCGTTCACTTCCTTAATGGTATGTCATTCAGTCGGTAAGCTGTGCCGTTTGAAGTACCGGATTTGCCAACTCGAATGGTGGTGCACTTGCTCTCATTGAACGGTAAAAGTCAGTCCGCCGACCATTTTTGAAGTCTATTTAAATTTTCCTGTTAGTGCGATTCGTCAGTTGCAGTTCGAATTACGCTCCAAAGTTTTATATCATCGGCAAACATGGCGATGTCGCAATCCAGTTCGCGGACACAGTCGTTGATGAAGATAACAAACAAGATAGGGCCGAGAACGGAGCCTTGGGGAACATCACTCTCAATCTCAACCTTGGCTGACTGTTTGTCGCTGATGTGGCCATTTTTCGAGCACCGATTTGGAAGCTTTTTATCCACGCAAGGAGCCTACCTCTTACTACTATGCGGCTGACTTTATAAAGGAGGCGGTTGTGCGGCACGCTATCGAAAGCATTTTTGAAGTCAATATTGACAGCATGCACTTAGTTTCCACTATCGCCTGCCTCATTCCACCGTTCTAAACAGTAGAGAAAGTTTGTAACGCAGGACCTACCTCTACGAAAACCATGCTGAGAATCCGATAGCAGATGGTTTTGTTCCAGGAACTGCATAAGTTTTTGCTTGATAATTTTTTTCCATGATTTTGCAACAGATTGCAGTAAGGCTGACTGGTCGGTAGTTAGTCGCTGAGACCTGGCTTCCCCCCTTGTATAGCGGTGTAATCTTCGTGGATTTAAAATCTACTGGTAGGCATCCGGTTTCGAAGGAGGTTTGGAAGAGCATAGAGAGTGGTTTGGCCAACTCATTGGCGAGCTCCTTCAAAATCTTGGCTGGTACGTTGTCGGGACCTGGTGACTTAGATTATTTTAAGCTTGAGAGTTTCTTAATTACAACAGCCTCGGGGAATTGGACAGTCTTAACTATTGAATCCGCGTCGGTGTCGTCGGTGGGGTGATCGTATGCCGTTTCCTTTGTTACGACTGATCGGAAAAATTCCGAAAGATGATCAGCCTTTGCTTCATCATCTATCAAGTCTCTCCCCTCAGCGGTCCTCAGCAGGGGTATTGGATCCTTATTGTTGGTACTCTGCCTGAGGTAACTGTAAAAGAGTTTGGGTTTCCCTCTGGCCCGGTTTAGCAAGTCTGCTTCGAAAGCCCGTCTTGTTTTGAGAATAAGACCCTTGATCCGGTTTCTCTGAGTTTTGTAGGCACTGACAAATGCAGGAGTCCTGTCTGCTAGCATTTTTTTCCACTGCTTCCTCTTTTTGTTCACTTTTATTTTTAAGGTCTGCGTAAGCCATCGCGGTCTAGTGTTCAACTTTTTTTGCGAAATTGGACAGTTTTGTCGATGATTCTGTGCAGTGTTTTCCGGAACGCTTCCCAGTCCGCAGTTATGCTTCCAGAAATAGAGTTTCCCAATCGGCGCGCGTGACTTCGGTCTTCATTCGATCGAAATCGCCTCGCCAAATATTTTGTCTGGCTGTTGAGGGTATCTCCGGTATTGAGAATAACGAGTACTCCCATAGCAGTACAACATGGTCGCTTTTACCTAGTGGTCGGAGACATGACATTTCGTCGATGCTGTCCTGCGATTTCGTGATAACGCGGTCCAGAAAGTCGCGCATCCTTGTCGGAAAAGTGGCGTGTTGCGTGATAAATAACTTCAGAGTCATGCTCAGAAGGCAGCTGTCGAAGGTGAGATCACAGCTATGTGCGCAGGCCGCACCCCAGTCGATGTGAGGCACGTTAATATCCCCCACAATCAGGATGTCCGATCGTGCAGTAATTTTTTTAGCTCCTCTAGAAAGGAGGCATCCACTACGGGCTCTCTTCTCGGTGGTCGGTAGAGTGTCAGCAGATCGAGGTTGGGTGCACCTGGTACTTTAATGGACAGCCAGATGGCCTTGGAAGTACACGCCGCTTTATCTGATTTGTCTAAAACTGTGAGTCCATTTTTCACGTATGTTGCAACGCCATCGCCTTGACGAACTTCTCGGTCTTTTCTGAACAGTTGATAGCCAGGCATGGATACCTCGCCGTCGGCTACCTGTTCAGACAGCCAAGATTCCGTTATTGAAACTATATCTAGTGATAAATCAAAGGCATGAATCTTCAGCTCGTCAAGCTTTGAAAGCATACTCTGTGCATTGGTGTACATAAAAGTTAACTTTATGTTTGCTTGAGAATTGGTAACAGTCAGGCTCTCCCCGCCCATTTCCGGGTCGACTGTGCGGTCATCCGGAGAGGGCCTTTCCTGGGGGAGAACAGTGGAAACTGGATCGCTTGGTTGTTGTAAATAACCAAATGTTTTTCCCCTTCGTTCTGCCTCTGTATGTTTTTCGATTGGGCTCAATTAGTTCTCTACTGAGCCGACTGTGTGTTTATCCGGAACGGACCTATCCAAGGTGAGAACAATGGACGTTGAATCAATTGGTTGTTGTAAATAACCAAGTTTTGTTCGCCCTTGCTGGCCTGCTCCCTCTTTTCGGAAACAAGTTGACGACGTTTGTTCCGTTCTGCAGCTGAGAACTCCTGTTGAAAAAAAAACTCCCGGGAAAGAGTCTTTTATTTCAAAACGCCTAGATTGAATGAGCTTGGCGTCTTGACTTCTTGTCATGACCACTTTCAGAGGTCTGGGACGTGCCGTTCCAGTTGAACTCTCAGGCCGTTTACCAAGGCGGAAGGCCTTTTCGCACTCTAATGGAACATTGGGTCCCAGCATTTTGTTCATAAGTGCATGGAAGAGCTGGACATCTGCGGAATGCCGGTCCATGGGAGTGGCTGCGGTTGATTCCGTTAATCCCTGTATAATGATGCTGGCTTCTCTCTTAGTGCCATTTTTCGTGCCTTGCGACACTGTCACTTGCTTGCTCGTTAACAGCTCTTGTGCTGCTATTATGATCATCTTGTGTGCGACTGGAATCTATGGTTGATGTAATGCCCTCGTTTTCTACTGTGGGCTTCAGGCTCGGGCCTTCGACACTGTCACTCACTTTCTGGTTAATAGCAGTACTAGCAGTGGATTCCAGTAGACCTTGTATTACGAAACTTTTGCCCCTATCGGTGACTTTCTGCGTCCCCTCTACGCCGTCTGTCACTTCTTGGTGCAGCGCTTTCGTGTTTCCCTTCGAGTCTTTGCTGACGGCAGCCTGTACTTTACGTGGCGAACCAATAGTGTTGTTGTTGTTTACGGCGAGGTTGTTTTAACTTGCCTCAGCGGTGGCTGATTGGTCTACTGTTGGGGCCTTAACCGTAAGTATGGGCTCCCTGGTATATGTCTCCGCGGCAGCCTGCACTTAATAATAATAATATGTTTATTATGCCAGTTTACAGGCACCCCAGTTCACTTGCCGATTTAAAAAGAACAGTGAACTTCTGCATTACGTCGGCTAAAAAGGGGTCTTTTATAGTTAGTGAAGTCCGAATCGGGGAGTGAGACCGCCGTTCTGTGACTCACCCCCCCCCCCCCCCAGTGTGCTGACATAGGAGTTATGGCAAATAGGAACAGATGGGGTATTCACGACACACTAACTGACATCAACCAACAAGCAAAATAGTTAGCATAATAATAATCTAATAATATAATGATAATTTTTTTATGATGCCAATTTACAGGCAATTGTAAAGAGTTGGTAATGCACCTCTTGGGCGCCTTCCAACACCTCGAAGACCGGAAAAAACCTAAAACAAACTCCCTATGCTGCAGCCAGTATTGGCTTTGTTTCAGGTTTTTTGTTTTGTCAATAATGGTTGAGATAGGGAGTTTGTTTCAAGTGAAAAAAACCTGCCTTTAAAGGTATGATACAAACGGAATAAATGTACAGTTGTAAGCTGAGTTGACTAATCAGCAGGAGAACTGTTTCATATCGTTTCAAAACATTAGTTCCAGACGGAGAGGGTTGGCACAACAACACAGTGTTCTCAGTCTTCCTTCAATGGTTGCGCGCTATCGGCTGAAGGGTAAGCAGTCTGCGGGCTGCTGCTTCAGCAGTATTATCTTCAGCATGAAGCCTGGCGGGTTTCACAGTCCACGAACGCCATCAGAGTGAAAGAGAGATTCCACCGAGTCAGCACCCAAAATTCGTGAAAGTTGTCCTGAATGTAGAAAACTAGTTATAGCTCTCTTAAAAATAGGGTAGTTTTGCTGGGTTTTAATACTTTTCGGGAGCTTATTCCAGATTGATATGGCATTTACTGAAAAGAATTGCCGGTACTTAACTGTACGTGCCATAGGAAGAAATAAAAATACGTCTCGATGACTGGCGCGTCGAGAGTGCTCAAGCTGCCTTACTGTACTAAGGGGATTAAAGGCTTGACCACTCAAAAGTTTAAACAGTAAAAATCGACACTTCTGCAATCGACGAAGCCATAGGGATCCAGCTTTATAAGTTCGCACCTTTGTTGGTAGGTTACGCTACGGTGTTCTGTAGTGAAAACTCTTCTAGTGAAGAAGTGCTGCAGCGATTCTATTTTCTTATGTTCACTAGTGCGCAGAAGACTGAATAGAGGTGAGCAGTATTCAAAACTAGGTATCACGTTCATATTATAGAGGCTAGTTCTAACCTTAATAGTCTTAAAATTTCTAAGGATAAGTCCGGTGGTTCGGCGTGCTTTCGAGACTATCAGGGCACAGTGCTCTGACAAATTGAGACCATTAGAGTAGGATATGCCCAAATCCTTGATAACTCCTGGAACGTTTACTTCGTGGCCGTCTATGCTTAATTCCGGTTGATGAATGTCGCCAACAACCATAACGGAACATTTGTGCCATGATAGGGTGAGGCGCCATGTGCAACACCACTGGGTGAAGGACTAAAGATCATTTTTATCAGCTCGTGCACGATGTTGTTATCTGCCGGTTTATATCGATAAGCGACTTTGAATAATCAGCGTACATGAAGGGTCTGCCATACTGAAAACAATCTGAAACCTCGTTGACAAACAGGCAAAATAGGAGCGGACCCAGTACACTACCCTGTATAACTCCACTCCTCACATGCGTGGGGTTGGAGATAACATTGGAAATTTTTACTCGCTGTCTGCGAGCACCGAAATAGGAAGATATGAAGTTCAGTGGCTTGCTACCTATGCCGAAGGAGGCTAGTTTCAGAAGGAGGAGGTTATGATCGACCCGATCAAAGGCCTTAGTAAAATCAAAATAGACGCTATAAGTGGCAAAACCGCTGTCTCTAGTTTGCAACTAATAATCAAAGAAAGAGAGCTGACAGGTGTCACAAGATCGTTTCTCGATAAAGCCATGTTGAGCTGTATTGAGCAGGTTGTTTTCTGTCAAGGGACGCATCATCCTTTCTTTGATAAAGGTCTCCAAGATATTTGAGGCTGCGGGAATTGTATTTATTGGCCTAAAGTTGTCGAATGAGGTCGATCGGCCATGCTTGCGAATAGGCATTATGTGCGATTCCTTCCACAACGAAGGAAAGGTTTCGCTCTCAAGAGCAAGATTAAATACCTTACAAAGAATAGACGGAAAGATATCATTCGCATCAGCTTTTAGAAGGCTAACTGGGACGCCATCTGGTCCTGGACTATAGGATTGACGATAACGACGAATGGCTACAGTCACATCCCAGACGGTAAAACTTATGGTTTCGAGTATGGCAACCGTCCAAGCCTGGATAACTGGAGGTGCAGCGAACGAGCTTTCACTAAACGTTTTGGATAGGAACGCATTGAAGCTATCGGCGGTCAGCTTAGCGTCAGCTATGGGGTTTCCTTAAGCATCTTGACGTATAGGGTGTTGCCTTTTCCTCTGCGCTTTTACTGTACGCGAAAAGAGTTTCGCAACATTAAGGGAAAAATTTTCAGCGAAGTGAGCCTCATCGGCTATCTGCTTTTCTTCGGAGAGCTTCTTAGCCTGCTCAAAGATCAGTGTGATCAAGGGCAGAACGGAAGTGTTGTTCTGCCGATGCAAAAGACGAGAGAGTTTACGCAGCCTACGACGGAAAGACAGAGGAAGGTACACTTCATCCTTGACATGTATTACTTTCTTACGGGGGACAAAGTGGAGGATGAGTGGATCCAACACTTTGTACAGTGCATCGGTACAAATATTTACATCCAAACATTGGAAAAATTCAGACCAGTCGAGAGCGTTTAGATGTGCCAGTAGGTCAGCCGTGTTTGCTGATCGAAAGTCATGATAAAAAACTATACTTTTGGGAAAATGTTTCATCCGCCTCCAGTTCTAGTTCACTAACAACTGTAAGATGGTCTTAACTCCCAAGTGCGTCTAAGGATGACACAGGAAGTGGTTTGCATCCCCTACAAAAAATTAGGTCGAGTGTGTTTGCTCCTCCAGTGGGAAAATCGACTACCTGATCCCACATGCCGATATCTATTGCCTCAAGTAAGTTCTCGAACTTTGAAGGACCGGATGGTGGTAACCATTGCACGTCAGGAAGGCTAAAATCGCCTGCAATCAAGCAATACTTAAGATTAATGTCAGCTTCGGCATGAATTGCCTGTGAGAGACAAATATCGTAGTCTGCATTTGCATTAGGTGGGCGATAAACACAGCCAACAAGTAAGGAGTATTTGTTTTTTAGAACAACTCGTAGCCAGCAGCTCTCCTGCACCGCCTTGAATTGTGGATAGTCAAACGGGAGAAATGCAAGTGGTTGCTTAATATAGATGCAGCTTTCTCCGCCACGGCCATTGTTTCGATCGTTCCCAACGCATTCATAGCCTAGAACAGAGAGTTCTGCGTCAGCTACAGAGGCCGATGCCCATGTCTCAGTTACCATAACAATGTCTGGGCGGTTGACGAAAACTATAGTCTGGAGCAGAGGCATTTTATTAATCAGTGGTCTGGCATTTAAAACTACCAATTAAAGAGGGCATGTCTTAGGTTTCGGTGGCGGGACAGCTAGGCCGTCACTGTTACCGGCTTCGACCAGAGCGATGTCCTTTTGACCTGAACTATTTTTCCCTCTCTTATTTTGAGATTTGTCTCGCCATTGGTTCTCCGTTTTTCCAGCTCTACTATTAGCTGTCTCATGTAACTCCACTCTTTCAACTCGTAATCCGGCTGAATAAAAACTTGCGAATGCAGACTCCGTAAGAATGGTTTACGCTCTAGCAAGAGTTTCGCCTGTGCTTCAGTTTCTAAAATAACTTTTAGAGGTCGTGGCCGAAGAGTAGATTCTGGAGCTGTTGGAGCCTTCCCTATTCGAAATGCCTTAAGAATGCGGAAAGACTCGCCTGGTTTAAGCAACGGTTTGGCGTACAATCGCATAAGACCCACGTCATGGTCAATTCTTTCTTGTGTAATTGACGACTCTGACTCTGGGGGCCCCTTAACAACTATTTTCTGCTTGCGACTCAATGGGGCATATGTTGCGAGCTTGCGTGTTTCAGCCGAGGGAGCAATTGCATCCGGTACACGCGGTTCTGATGTACTGGCTATTGGGTAAGCTGAATGAAATCCCGTGAACCGTTTTTAATTTCTTAGGCTTATGCCTCTTTTAAGTTATGATCTTGTCAAACTCTTGGTCATCGCTTTCTTGTACAGAGTCGAGCAACGATATGGTGCCAGGATGCAAATCGTGATAATTGCTACTGTCGCTTAAGCCGAGTGACAATGGTATAGCCCGTGGGCTTGACACATGATCCGATATGCAGGTTTCAGGCGTGTCGACAGACATCTCCAAATCCAAGTCAATATCAGCGTCAAATCGTTCTTGTGCAATTGTTGACGCTATCTCTAGAGCCCCTTTTTACAATTTTATTCTGCTTGTGACTCACTGGTGCATTTTTTGCGAGCTCACGATTTCCGACCAAGCGGGCATCTGTATCCGGTACTAAAGGTTTGATGGGTCCTGATGTGCCGGTTTTGGGGTTAGCTGACTGCGCATTCCTGACCCATTTAGACTTTCGAGCCTTTCTAGCCCTATGCTTATTTGGCTTTATAATAATAATAATAATAATAATAATTTGTATATTTAAGGCCCAAGGGGCCCTGTCGTTACAAACTTAGTGCTATCGTGAAAATAAAAATAATAATGATAAGCAGCGAACTCTTATAAATAATTGTCATCGGCAGTAAAAAAAACTCCTAGATCGGTGGATGAGTTCAGCGGGCCACCGAGTTCAAAAAAAGTTTAGGAGAAAAAACTGCCTTAATAGGTAAAAGGGTTTGATGTGGTTAGTTTGGGACCTGATGTTGAGGGTTCGGGACGTTTATGGTCATGGGAAAAAATAATATATCGTTGAGTTAGGAAGGGGTCATCCGGAAGGCAGGAGAAGGCAGTAGAAGTCAAGGCAACGTCATCGAGTTGCGACCCACCAGATTCCAGAGCCAATCGCGAAGACCACAACGAAGGTTGCAAAAACGGAGAAGAATTCGCAGCCCTTGGAAGTGATGCTTGACTCTGCAGAGGGAAATGCTAACATATTTAGAAACCATTTTAGTATCCTGGCAAGAGCTTCAAATGCCAGGAGGACCCTTTTCAAAATCTACAACTTGCGTGTTTGGAAAGGAAACAGACAGTAACGACTTTATTTCCTCTAAATTTAAATGCTTATATAATTTGCCTTTAAAAATCGACAGTGTAGAAGACAGTCTAATATCGAGAGGAAGGTTGTTCCAAATAAAAGCATATTTGGAGGTAAAAAAGCGAGAACGGTTAGATGTGGAGCTATGGGGTGGTAAAATTATCATGGAAGAGTTACGATTGGCGTAAGGTCGGTCAACTGGAAGGAGAGCGTTAATTTGTGGGAGATTAGGACTATTGTTAACGCGAAACAGAAAGCATAGACCAGCTTCGAGTCTTCTTATCCAAAGAAATTTCATGTTTGCTAATTGACATCTATCTGTATAACACATACCAGACCCAGAAACAGAAAATATTTTACGAGTGAAAACTCGCTGAACCTTTTCAATCTTACTACGGTCATGCTGGGTCATGAGGCCAAAAAGCGGGCAGCAGTATTCTAGTATAGGAAGAACAAACATGCGGTATAGTTTTAACTTCATTTCTGGAAGGAAAAAGTTATGCGATATAAACCCACATATCTGTGCGGCCTTGGCAGAAATTCGATCTGCATGAGGTGATAATGCAAGCTTATTCGTGTAAGTAAGACCCAAATCCTTTATCGTAGATCTTTCTAACAGTGGACTTTTTTGGAAGATAATTGGTCCAGGAAGCCTTGCGGGACCAAAACTCAAGAAACTACATTTTGATGGAGAAAACTCCATCTGCCATGTTGCGCTCCAACTTGATAGAGTACGCAAGTCTGCGTTAACTTTATCAACACAACTACTGGCCGTGTCCTTAGAAAATGAGTAAATACACTTAAGGTCATCAGCATAAATGAAATTTTCCGAATTATTAAGCACTGTTGAAATTTCATTTATGTAAAGAATGAAAAGGAGGGGACCTAAAACCGTGCCTTGTAATACACCACTCGTTATCGGCTGAGGCATCGAGTAGCTATTGCCTACTAAGACCTTCTGGCTGCGGTTAGACAGGTAGGAGGCAATGAAATCGAGGAGGGGAGGCCTGATGCCTAGGGCTTCCAGTTTCACTAAAAGGCGCCTATGAGGCACCTTGTCAAAAGCTTTACTAAGGTCAAAGTAAATCACGATGACTGATTGCTGTTCATTACGAAGTGACGTAACCAGGTTAAGAAATGCTAAGTGGCAGGTTTCGCATGATCTTCCAGGTAGAAATCCATGCTGTGAGGCACTTAATATTTTATTTTCGACACAAAAATCGAGAATTTGATTAAAAATGATCTTTTCCAGAAGTTTGGCTAGGGCCGGGGTTTTATGAACACCTCGGTAGTTATTTACGTCCGAACGAGATCCTGACTTGAAGACTGGAAGAATAATAGATGTCTTCCATGAGTCAGGAAAGAAACCGTTTAGAAGATAAGCTGAGAATATATAACTTAGCAATCGGGGGAAGCTGAATACTCTCTACATAAGTGAATTTGGAAGACCGTCAGTTCCCGAGGAGTGCGAGTTTTTTAGACGGATAATGTGCTTACGAATTACTTCTATGGAGAAATCTATGGTACTGATAGTATTGACTGAGCATGGCTGAAAAGACGGGACCGGTTCAGATTCCGTCGTAAGGTGTTTTGCAAAGAACGCATTGAACAGTTCAGCCTTCTCAGACTCATCTTGCACAAAGTTTTTATTTTCATTCAGTAAGGGGGGGATTTCGTGACCTCGTTTAGCGGAGGACCGACGGCGGAACAGTTGGGCAATCGATTTTGCAGAGTTTACCTCGCTGAGTGCGCAAGATTCCCTATGTTTGTCACGTGTAAGACGAATCTTAGACGCTAATTCGAAAATCTCTGCGATTCTAAGGTGCACCGATAATGAACTAGTAGACTGGTCTTTCAACTGTCTTTGCAATTTCTTCAGTCTAGACATAAGAAAATGAGGAACGGTGGGGTCCGAAGTATAAGGCTTAACAATTTTGATCGGCACAAATTCCAAAATGCTATTTGAAATTGCCGTCATTAAGTCACCGAGAATTGTTACACTGTTCGTGGAGGAAAGCTCCTGCCAGTCTAGTGAGTCCATAAAGTTGTTAATTAAATTAATATCAGCTAGGTCAAACGCACGGTAGGTACGAGTGGTGCTAGCCTTTTTCGTAGAAGCAAGCGGAAGGCAACAATGGATCAAAGTATGGTCACTTGGGAAGCGGTTCTGATTGTAGTCAACAAAAAGGGGGAAAATGTCATAAGTGAAAATTAAATCTAAAATATGCTGATCCCTTGTTGGGGAACAGACCAACTGAGACCAGTTTGAAAAATTGATGGTATCTAGGAAGGGCTGAAATCTGGATGGACAATAGTTCAATGACCAATCAATTTCGGGAAAGTTGAAATCCCCTGCGATAACTTTAGCATCAAAGGCGGACTCCGAAATCAGCCTAAATATTTCGCAAAGCTTTTCATCATCTTCCGATGATGAGTTAGGTGGACTATAAATGCATCCAATAATCGCCTTTTGACGGGGAGACAGGATAATGGATGCAAAGCAGTAATTGCCCGAGAATGACTCAGCATCTAGGTTGAAGGGGAAATGCTTTAAAATAGCTTTAATATAGAGAAGACAACCGCCACCACGTTTACTAGGGCGGTCTTGACGGTAGAAATCATACTCGTCTATTATGAGTAAAGCATCAGAAATTACTGGATGGGTCCACGACTCTGTAATGCATATAACATCTGGCTTCAGCTCGAACGCAATAGCTCTAAGCTGAGCCATCTTATTTAAAACAGATCTTGCATTAAGCAGGATGATATCTAGTGAAGCTTGAGTAATCGAACTAGGGTTATCTTTATTTAGTAATAAAAATTTGGAGGTGGGTAATTTGGTTGGAAGTTTGGAGAAAAGCCATCGACTGGAGCAGGACAATTAACATAAGAAAGCTGAGGGGGATAGCTGAAAGCTGCAGGTAGACAGCTCTGTGAGATCGATGGACCATAGGGATACGTGCCGTGGTGAGTTTGCTGATAGTTACCGGGAAATTGGGAAAACCAAGACGGGAAAGAGAGGCTGGAGGGCGAGGTAAGGTAACTATGAGGATTAAGCGGTGGAAAGCCTGGCCCAGTATGATACTTGTGATAAGTAGGGTAACTTATATGTTTGTTAGCTTCCTGTTGTAAAGGCTTAGTTAGTGTTTGGGAAGGCTGCATGCTCGCGGTTGAGTTCCGGATCCCACCCTTTCGACGACCTGAATTGGGTGCTTTAATCGAAGGTTTGGGAGGACTCTGATCGAGTATAGAAGCTGTTGGTCTACCTGACGTAGAAGGCTTTTCGAAATTTCTAGGAGGGCTACCATAATATCTAGCTATGGCAACTGGGGAAGCATTAAAGTTGGAAGTAGACGGGGATGTCTGGTGACTTGAGGGGGATGAGACAGTTGCTGTACTGGGGAGCAGTAATCTAGGTTTGGCAGGAATAAAAGTACATGGCTCGCTAGGCTTCCTAGGGCAACGACCAGGAACTTGAGCCGGTTGCGGTGAAATTACTATTTTATTCGAAGAACTTGACGCTATTCTTCGCTCCATTGGAGTGATCTTATGATCTTATCGACCTCTATATCATCGCTTTCTAGTGCAGCATCAAGCAACGATGTGACGCTAGGACGCAAATGCAGATCATTGTTAGTGCTGCCTGAGCAGACTAACGATGGCGTAAACTGCGGATTTATTTTAGTTTCTTTCGATCGAGTGAGACGCCTGCTGGTTTACTTGGTTCGGCAGATGATATGCGAGTTTCAGGTTTACCGGCCGAGGCTATCTGAGAATATGTATTTTTATTTACCTCCAGTTTTTGGCCGACAAGGGCTGTTTTACCCGCTGCATAAGAAATATGCGTTAACAGATGGGCTATCTCTTGTTTCAGTTTATTTACCTCGTGGTAAAGTTCCTGCTTCATCTCCGAAAACGCCTGGCGGAGGAAGAAGTCCTCACATTCTAACTTCGGTAAACGCAGTAGACATCTTGGACGTTTTGCGGGAGGTGGAGAATTTATAAAATTATCTAAGTGGCCATATCGGCATTTACTGTCTGGTCGTATCTTACCATGGTTGTCAAGGGCCCGTGTCGAAGTGGCCAGGCTGCCTGACGTGCTAACACCGCTAATATGGGGCGAACCAATCGTGTTTCTGTTGTCTACGGCGAGATTGTTTAAACTCGTATCAGCGGTGGCTGATTGATCAACTGTGGGGGCGTGCACTGTAAATATGGGCTCCCTCGTTTGTTTTTCAGCGGCTTCCTTCGCTTTCATCGCTTTGTGTGCATCGGACCGCAGTTGTCTCGGTGCAAATAATGTCTCTTTTTCTTCTCCCAGATCTTCTTCGATCCCCTTTCGTGCAATTTCACAGTTTTGACCTGTAAAGAGGGTGAGACTGGTTGGTCAGGTAGACGCTTCCCTCTTCTCCTGGACGTTTTGATGATCCCAGACCCTGAAGTTTTTTAGAACGGTAGATTAGGGCTTATTTGTGTTTGCTTCTCTTCAGTTTGAATCGCGCTTGGACCGATTGGCTGGTGCCTGGTAGCGACTTCCGTCAAGACGGATTCTAGCTGCTGATTTCCACTGGTTTCATCTAGCAGCGTTAATGTGCCACGCTTGAGAAACCATGTGATAACATCCCCTAGTACATCTATACGCGACTCCAACTTTGATATTGTCGGGAAATGTTTGCAATGTTCGCATGCCATCGGGCAATTCGTGTCATCCGTGTCACTGTTCGTACCTTTATGTGAATTGTGCGAGGTGGTCATAGTGGCCGTAGGGTTTATACCCTTGTCTGATATGTCGCACTGTTTGTCACACGGGACAGATTGGTCGTGGATTTCGTTGGCAGAATTTATCATCTTAACCCTGTCAATATACTTAACTTTCTGTGACTTGCATAGCCATGTTGCAGTGGCCGAGCGGTCGAGACGTTCGCCTCCTAAATCGCAGGTCGAGGGATCAACGCCGACTACGGAAAAAAACTGTTTCTTCACCCAGGACAGTTGGGTCGGTGGCGGATTTTATCGTGTCAACCCTGTCAATGCACATAACTTTCTGTGAGCCGCGTGGCTGGGTTGCAGTGGCTGGGACAGTTTGGTCGTGGAGTTCATTGGCAAAATTTATCGTGTCAAACCTATCAATGCACTTTATTTTCTGTGAGTCGCAAAGCTGGGTCGCAGTGGCCGAGTGGCTAAGACGTTCGCCTCCTAAATCGCAGGTCGGGGGATCGACGCCGGCTCCTGAAAGGGCTTTTTCTTCATCCACAGTGGACTTCTAAGTTCTGCATGCAAAAACTTTAGCTTAAAGGTTATACTTATAAATAATTGCGGCGTCGGTCAGACAAGACGTAGCAGCAACGGAAATAATGAAGTCTAATAGTTACTACGAGGGAGTATATTGGCGTTAGGAAAATACAAACGATAGGATGGCCTTTATTATATAAATCAAGTTTTCTAGCGATTATACGCCGAGATAGTGTAGACTAATAGTTGCTAACTGGTACTAATTTGGGTTGAAAAAAGCACGATAGAAAATGATAAGTTGGCCTTTACTTAGATAATTATAGTCTTCTAGTAATTATACACAGCATTATATAAATATAACGACTCAGCCTGTCCGTGGATACTCCTCACAACCCTGACGACACTGATTGAGACAATTAGACTATGTAAGCCGAGCCAATGTTTCCAGTGAGATGCCCGATTTGGAGAAGAGTTCCTCGTCGAGCAGTGGGGGTATCAAAGGAAATTGAACGGAAGATTGTTTAGAATAATAGGTTTTTTGATTCAATTTTTGTCCAAAGACGGTATCTTTCTGTTTAAAACTTGAAATATAATCACCTTGGTTTTGCTCGAAAATTCAAACCGTGCGGGTTCAATTCAGTTCAAGGTTAATAAGCTCGATACAGTTCTGTATCAAGTACCACTCAGATGCTGTCATACGCCTCCTTTTCCCATTACGACTTGGCCGACATCGGCCTGGCAAGTGGTCACCCATTGAAGCCTTGTGACCATTACATGAACTATGTTTAGTTCGAAAGGCTATTCGATCGGTGTTTGCACATTTCGGAGTGAATATTTACCCGATCAGCAGTGACAGAAATGGCATTTGCCGAGGCGCTGATGAACTGCTGTTTAATGAAGTGCTAATGACCCATCAGATAGACTCCAGTGGTGAAACAACTGCATCATCTGTAAGTGCGTTGGTTTGCGTTTTCCGATAATATGGTTTTTAGAATTATGCTTGGCTGATACAGGTTAATAAGCCCGAAAAAGTTCTGTATCAGGTAACCTTCAGATGCTGTTGTACCCCACGTAATGCTATTATGACTTGGCTGGTATCGGCCTGGCAGGTGGTCACGCTTTGGGGACCTCTGACCACCACATTAACTTTGTTTAGTTCGGCAGCCATTTCGATCGGTGTTCGCACATTCCTGAGCGAATATATACCCGATCAGCAGTAACAGAAAATGGCACGTGGCGCGGCACTGATAAATTGCGGTTCGATGAAGTGCTTATGACCCATCTGAAAGACACTAGTGGTGGACCATCTGCGCCGTCTCTGATTGCATTTTTTTGTGTTGTCCGTCCAGCTGGCGTTTAGCGATATGCTTGGCTGCTGAAAGCTGAAAAGGTCGAAACAGTTCTGGATCAAGTTGCCCCAAAATGCTGTCAAACCACCTTACTGCTATTATGACTTCGCCGGAATCGGCCTGGCAGCCGGTCACCCGTTGGGAACCTCTTACCACCACATGCATTTGTTTAGTTCGGAAGCCTATTCAATCGGTGTTCGTACATTTCTGAGTCAATATATAGATAAAATATCATATGTTTATTATGCCAGTTTAGAGACCATTGTAAATAGTTGGTAATGCACACCTTGGGCGCCTTCCAAAACCTCGACGACCAGATACAACCCTAAAAAAATCCCTATGTTGAAGCCAGTTTTGGTTTTGTTTCAGGTGTCTTGTTTTGTAAATACTGGGGAAGATAAGAATATTGTTTAAAGTAAAAAAAACCGACTTCAAAGGTATGATTCAAACGGAATATATTTACAGTTGTAAGTTGAGTTGACACATAAGCAGGAGAAATATTTCATATCTTTTAAGGACATTAGTTCGAGACGGAGAGGGATGGCACAAGATCACTGTGTTCTCAGTTTCCTTCAATGGTTGTCGGCAAAAGTTGCGCGCTATTGGCTGAAGGGTTAGCAGACTGCGGGCAGATTCTTCAGCAGCATAATCTTCAACCTGAAGCCTGACGGGGTTCAAAGTCAACGAAAGCCATCCGAGTGACAGCGAGATTCCACCGAGTCAGCACCTTAATGTGGAAAATTAGTTATAGCTCTCTTAAACATAGAGTTGCTTTGCTAGGTTTTAATACTTTTGGGCAGCTTATTCCAGATTGATTTGGCGTGCCATAGGAAGAAATAAAAAAACGTATCAATGACTGGCGCGTCGAGAGTGCTCAAACTGCCTTATTGTACTAAGTGGATTAAAGTGTTGACCATTCAAAAGTTTAAACAGTAAAAATACACCCGTTCGAAATTTAAGTAGTCACAGGAAATCCAGCTTTATAGGCTTGCACCTTTGTTGGTAGGTTAAGTTATGGTGTTCTGTAGTGCAAACGCTTTGAGTGCAGTAGTGCTGCACCGATTCTGTTTTCTTCCGTTGACTATTGCGCAGAAGACTGAATAGGGGCGAGCAGTATTCAAGACTAGGTCTCACGTGCATATTATAAAGGCTAGTTCTTAACTTGAAAGTCTAAAAATTTCTGAGGATAAATCTGGTCGTTCGGCGTGCTTTCGACACTATCAGGGCACAGTGCGCTAACAAATTGAGACTATTAAAGAAGGATATGCCCAAATCCTTGATAACTCTTTGTACATTTAGTTCGTGGCCGTCAATGCCGTCAATTCGATTTGCCGGTTTATATCGATAAGCGACTTTTAAATGATCAGCGTACAGGAAGGGTCTGTCATACAAAAAAAAATCGGAAACATCGTTGATAAACAGGCAAAATAGTAGCGGACCCAGTTACTTACCCTGCAAAACTCCATTCCATTGGAAATATCTATTCGTTGTGTTGCTTGCATCCAAATAGGAAGATATGAAGTTCAGAGGCTTGCTACCTATGCCGAAGGAGGCCAGTTTCAGGAGGAGGAGGATATGATCGACCCGATCAAAGGACTAAGTCAAATCAAAAAAGACGCTATTAATTTGCCGATGCAAGCGAACATCCGTGTACCAGGAAGCAATTAAGGAGAAGAAGTTTCAATCGCTGGGACAATATGTTTATTTGCCTAACCTTTTCAGATCCGTCGCGGATTCATCATTAGAGACATGAGTAGCAGAAAGGTTAAGTATGCACAGACGTTTGCAGTATTTTAGGACACAGTCATTACTGCAAACATATAGAGCCGATTTACGTTAATTGCCTTCTTGAGCGTGGAATGCTTGTCGGACGGCACGCGGGCTCTGACCTGTTGAACTTTCGTCACGGGCGGTGATCTCGGGTATGATGATTGTTCCGCCGTCTGTCTTGCCCGTGTTGGCGTACGATAAGTCGTTAGCCTGCCCATTCCTCAAGTGACAGCTTGCTTTGTACAAATTGAATCTCAGGTTTGAATATGGATTGGGCAAATCGTTGCACTTGTTGATGGATTGGCATCCCGTGAACCATGACTCAAGTTGTTCTCGGCACACCCGATTTTCACCGCTTGCGAGCATTTAGGCCTCATCAAATTTGAAAGTGTGGCCGGGTCTCGTCGAATGAGCCACAACTTGAGAATTGGCATTTTCTCTCCGCACTGCAGCGGCGTGTTCGGCAAGTCGCGTCCAGAGAAGTCTGCCAGATCTGGTGCAGTGCTGTGAAAAAATAAATGCAAAGCTGATAAATGCTACTTTCATCAAATAACCACATAGACAGCGGAAGGGTTTAGTAGTGTTGGTAGAGTTCTTTATATTCACCAACATATCGTCGTTTTAAAATAGTAGTCAACGCATGGTGAACTAAGGAGGAAGCAGTGGAGTTCACCCAAACAAGGCTTAAAAAAACAAAACGTTGGAGAAAAATACTGTTTTTACAAAATTAAGGGGGTTGGTTGAGAGGATTGATTGTTTGCAAATGAGACCAGACTGTTGATGAGAACAAATGAGGGTTGGAAACGCTTCTTGTAATTGGAGAAATAATATAATAGCAGAGGCTGGTTTTCACCATTGTTACACCGCCCGACTGGCTTCATGATCAACCATCAGCGAAGTGAGACCGGAGGAGGCCATCGCGGACAACAGAGTCAGGAAGATGAGGGAACGGCAGAGGTCACCTGATCATCAACGAAGCACCGGAGATGTGACCTTGTAGACTGCGGAGTTTAGCGACGAGCTGGAGAAAATAGCAGAACCGCCACGAGCATGACTAAAGACAATAAAGCCTATCGTCAGGGTTGTAAAACGGGAATGGAGAAAACCGCAATGAGGACTGGACAGAGAAGTGGACGAAACATCGTTGCAAATATCACTGAAAGGAGGAAGAAATAGACATGTATGGAACAAAATTTGATATAAACATAACCACCTCAGATACCAGGGGGACCCTTTTCAAAGTCCAAAAGTTATGTGTTTGGGAAGGAGGCGGATAACAAGGACTTTATATATTCCAAAGTTAAGTGTTTACGTAATTTGACTTTAAAAACTGCTAATTTTTACGACAGCCTTATTTCGCGGGGAATATTATTCCAGAGGCAGGCATATTTGGAGGCAAAGTCGTGAGAATGGTTCGAAGTGGAGCTTAAGGGGGGTACAATAATCCTGAAGGAATAATGCGTGGCATTAGGTCTACCTGAAGAAATGAGGGCGTTGATTCGTGGATCGTTTGGGGTTGAGTTAACGCGAAAGAGGAAACAGAGGCCCGCTTCGAGTCTTCTGACCCAAAGAAATGTCATTTTCGGTAACTGACATCTCTCCGTATAAGAAAGAGTGGATCGAGGAAAAGCGAATATTTTGCGAGTAAATACCATCTGTACATTTTCAATCTTACTGCGGTCCGAAGCATTCATTAGACTAAAGAGGTGACTGCAGTAATCTAGGATGGGTAGAACTTACATGCTATAAATGTTTAACTTTATTTCCAGCAGGAAGAAATTGTGTGATATAAAACCACATATCTTTGCAGCCTTCGCAGATATTCGATTCGCATGAGTCGACAATGCTAGTTTATTTGTGTAGCTTAGACCTAAGTCTTTTATCGTGGATCGTTCTAAAAGTGGAGTATTTTGGAAAACTAGGGGACGAGGAAGCTTGGCGGGACCAAAAAAACATGAAACTACACTTGGATGGAGAGAATTCCATCTGCCAGGTAGCACTTAAACGTGAGAGTGTAAGTAGGTTCGCATTTATTTTATCAACACGTTTACTTGCCGTGTCCTTAGAAAATGAGTTTATGCATTTGAGGTCGTCTGCATAAATGGGATTGTGTCAATTTTTTACAACAGTCAACATTTCGTTTACGTTTAGAATGAAGAGTAAAGGACCCAAGACAGTGCCTTGAAAAACGCCACTCGTGATCAGCTGAGTAGTGGAGTAACTTTTACCTACTAGGACCTTCTGGCTGCAGTTAGACAAGAAGAAACCGATGAAGTCGAAGAGAGGGTGACACATGCCAATGGCTTCCCATTTTACCAGAAGCCGTCTGTGCGGTACCTTGTCGAAGGCTTTGCTCAGGTCAAAGTAGATAACAACCACGCATTGCTGCTCGTTACGGAGGGAAGTGACGTGGTTAAGAAAAGTTAAGTGACACGTCGCGCGTGATATTCCGGGTAGAAAACCATGCGTTGAGGCGCACAAGATCACATAAGATCACAGTCGATATTTCCCTTCGCTCCTTCTAGGACAATTCTACATCGATATCCCCCATCAATTACGATCTAGGTTATTGTGGCTCCAACCATTCGTAAACAATTTTTTTCTTCACCGCTTGAATTATTTTTCTTGCGTGGACGATCTTTTGAAGTCGGAATTTAAGAAGATTTTGTTTTCCAACCAATTCTACCAAGACTCAGCCTCTTTAAACCGAACACAACCTCTTCAAACCTGCAAATTAGCGGCCTAGTAAAATAAATCGTCAACATCAGAATATTCTCCAGACCTTCAAAGTCTGAGTCATTTCCCCATATTGAATACACTTTTCAACTCAATATAAAGTGCTTATTAAAAAATAGCTACAGTATTTGTTAAGTTCCTGCTGATTATATTTCGTAAGTCATAATCTGAAAGTCATATCAACTGTTTTTTTTCTGAACGTAATAACTAATATAGTTTGTTATGCAATTTTAAGAGATTTTAACAACAAGCTGCGGTAAAATCATATAGGCGGAATTTTTATAAGTCATCTTACATTTAAAGCAGATTTTTATCAAAATTATGAGAACCAAAATTATAGCTCATCGTAAGATATCTGCTCCCAGACCTAAGCGGTGCCTGACCACGCCTATTAGTCAATGCCTTGATATCAACATGCACCATTGTCAAGGCTAAGCAAATTGATTGATCTGCATTACAAAACTGTAATGACTTCATGATAAAGTTTGGTTCTGTTTTATCAATCCAAGGCAATCTGTTTGATGGCAAGTTATCAGATGTACTTACTTGTACTTGTAACGGCATTCACCTCGTGCGGGTTGAGCCAGCATCAGTTTTGACGTTGACTGCATCATGAATCACAGCCGTCAAGGCGCGTCGATCTTGCGCCTGTTCACACGAGAGCACCATCAATTCACGGTTCCACTGGCGTAGGCCGTAGACTTATGGGCCGGAAACTGACGACAGATCCTGCTTGACCGTTGCTGTCCAAGTTTTAAGCTGCCCGCCGCGACGTTTGCGCCAGGTGGGGGAGGCGTCGCCACAAGCAGGTTACGAATCAGCCACCATCATCACGCCCGGACGCATGCCAAAACCACCGAAGTTGTCTCTGAAGCAGGAGTGGAGGGAGAGCGTCCAGGTGACAGCGTCGGCGGAGATCGGAGCAGCGAATTCGGTCGACGCGTCGTTGACGAAGGATGCGGCGTAGGCAGTCATTGTCAAACACCTCAAGGCGCCTCATGTCCTCAACACGCATAGGTCATGTCTCTCCGCCATAGAGCAGGATAGATCGAACCACTGCTTGGTAAACACGGAAATTTGTGCGTAGTGATATTTCCCTTCGATTCCATAGAGGAGCGGACAGTCGGTAGAAGGCAGATTGGGCACGGTTGACGCGTGATACAACCTCGTCGACACCTTGACCCGTTTCCGTGACCAAAGAGCCTAAGAATCTAAACGAGTCGACCTCTTCGAGAGGAGCGCCGTCGAGAACAATAGGAGTGACAGATTAAGGGGGCACACAGGAGAGCATGACTTGGGTCTTAGTCGCGTTTAGGCGTAATCTGATCGATCGGGCACGCTCATTAACCTTGTCCAACGCCTGCTGAACTGCATTGCAGTTGTCGCCAAAGAGGACGACGTCATGAGCATACGCCAAGTCAGTCACCCATTTCGAGCGATCAAACTGTACTCCAGGGAAGTCATCCAGTGCTTTGGTCATGATCCGGTCCACCGCATAGTTGAACAGGGTTGGTGAAAGGGCACAACCTTGGCGAACGCCCGTCCTGACGTAAAAGGCTTCCGTGTTACCGTTCTGCGTCCTCACCCGTGTGAAAGTGCCACGATAGTATGCCTGCATGAGATTAAGAAGCATACGTGGTAGGCCGTCCGTCCTCATTATGTTCCACAGCGAACTGCGATCAACAGAGTCAAATGCAGCAGCAAAGTCGATGAAGCATAGAACAGTGGGTTGTTGGTGACCCCATCTCAGTTCTAGTACATGGCGGAGATTGAAGATCTGGTCGGTGCAGCCACGACCTGGTCGAAATCCACTCTGGTTTGGGCGGGTGCGCTGGTCTCTCGCAGTTTGGAAACGTTTGAGAAGAAGAGACGTGAATGTTTTCGCCGCTACATCGATAAGGCTAATGCCTCTGTAATTTCTGTACGCTCGTCTGTCGCCTTTTTTAAACAAGGGGAGGATCACTGCTTTTCTCCAGTCAGAGGGCACAACTTCGCTGTCCCATATCTTGGCAAATATTTGTTGTAGCCAGGGCCCAATAATCTCGGGTGCACATTTAACGAGCTCCGGCGGGAGGTCATCCTCACCAGGTGCCTTGTTGTTGCGTAGCCTCAAGAGAATGGAGACAACTTCCTCTACACTGGGTGGCTCTGTATTGCGCTCATACAGATGGTGGGGATCGTCCGCATTGGGCGACAGGTCAGACATCACAGGGGGATCATGGTTAAGGTGGTAGCAGAAATGCCCGCGCCTTCTCTCTAACCGGTCAGCGATCTTAGTGATTACAGCACCGTTGCGATCCAGTTAAGTCTCGGTGGTGTTCACCGAACCTCTGCTGGCCTGCTTTAACAGTCGTTAGAGCTTGTGGGTGTCACCTCTGGTAGCTGCTCGCTCCGTTTCCGTGGCAAAGTCGCTCCAGTAGGCGTTTCTATCGGCTCGGATGGCGCTTGTCGTTTGGCGCCGCAGCTCTCTGTAAGTGGGGGAGCCAGTGAGTAGGGCTCGGCCGGCCTCCTCAGCTAACTCAAGCGTGGGTCTAGTGATCCAGTCGCGATGTCGCCGTCGGGTTGTGCCCAGATGGGTGTATGTCAGCTCTGAAATCGCGGCCTTCAGGGACTGCCACGCGGGCTCTGGGTCCGCTCGGGCGTCAGGTTACAGGCCATCGAAACGGTTCTGGTGTGCTTAGTGCAAGGCGTCGCCAGCAGAGGAATTCAGCTTTGCAACATCCATCCTCTGTGGTCGGGAGGGTCTGTGCATAGCTCTCAAACGCAAGCGAAGGGTTGCCCGCTGGAGGACATGGTCCGATGCATGAGCGTTTCCAGTATCAGCACCACGGTAGGCTCGAAAATCCAAGACCGAGCTGGCCCAGCGTGCTCGGACAAGGATTTAATCTATTTGGGCCTGGGTATGCCCGTCATTTCAGTACCAAGTGACAAGGTGGTGGCGCAGATGATCAAAACGGGTGCTTGACACAACGAGGCGGTTAGACGATGCAAAGTTGACAAGGCGCTCACCGTTGGCACACTGCGCTCCGACAGCAAATTTGCCTAGCACATGACGGGTTCCAGCGTCACACACACCTGGTGGGGCGTTCCAGTCACTGGCAATGACGAGTAGATCGCTTCTTGCGATGCGGTCAACTGTTCGCTGGAGTTCACCGTAGAAGTCACCTTTTATGCTGTCATCAGCAGTCAGAGTAGGCGCATATACCGAGATGATGGAAACGTTGACTGGGGCACTTTTCAAGCGGACCCAAGCTATCCGCGGTGAGGCAGCCTCCCACTCTAGCAGACTCGAGTAAATTTCATCAGCCAAAGCTAAAGTGACACCATACAGTCCAGAGTTGTCGGACACACCACTGTGGTAGAGATGGTACGCAGAGTCAGTTCTTGGTACTTGCAGCAGTTTGTGGCCAGTGCCAGGTAGGCGGACCTCAGAGAGACATGCCACACGAACACGGTATTCAGAAAGGGATTTGGCTGTTAACAGTTGGGCGCCATCATCCCTCAAAGTTTGAACATTCCAGCCTGCAATTCGCAATCCGGCATCAGCTCGCAGATTTAACACCCGTTCTGCGATGCCAAGAGGATGGGGCGCGTCGGTTCCCGCGGACGCCGTAGCAGATATCATATGTTGCGTATAGTTGTGATTCATGAACGTGTAGAAAGTCAAGAAAGTCAATTCCGTGTTGCGTGGAGAAAAGGGGATTGGCGCTAGGTCCCCGGTCTAGCTCCCCTACCAGAGCCCCGTTAGCCAAGCAAAAGCAAGTTTCCGGCGCGCACCAGCTTGGAGGTGGGGTTGGATTTTACGCACCAAATTATCAGATGTGCCCTCACAAGATTGTAAAAAGTTAGACTCCGTCGTCCATATTATAACCACGGAAGCTTTTGATAGACAAAAGCGAAGCTTTAACTTTATACTAAAAAATTCCTCCATAATCAGTAGCCCTTTGGATATCGAAAAATATTTTCTATGTTCGGGTGGTTTCAACTACAAAATTGCAGAAGCCAAATGCCTCCAATCGCGTAGCAAAAACCCGCCAATCCTAGTTAAATTGTTCTCATTGATCGAGGTGGACTCAATCTTTGCTCAACTGGGTCGCATTTCCCGATATTTAGAAATGACTAAAAGTTTCTTCTGTCGAGATCTTACACCAATGGAGCGAAGAAATACGGCTCTCCAGTCCAATAGACCAATGAGTTCTCAGCTTCTATTCCTAAATCTCTTCGTAGTCCCGATAGGGTAAATGCACTCGCTAATCATTCCTCCCCGCATACCTGGCCATACACCCACTAACGTCAGTGCATCCGTTTTTCCTGCCTCGCAGAGGTCTATTCATAGTCCCAAAATCGTCAGTACACCCGCTATCTCTACCTCCCGAATATCTAGTTATACGTCCATAAACATCCGTGCACCAGTTAGCCCATCCCTCTTGATATCGGGACCGCCAAGGCCCGCCGCTCCTTCATCTACTACGATTATAACTAGTCTAAATGCATTCTCTATCCAACGATAGATAGATTTCGCCGCCTCTAACGCGGCAACAAGTTCATTAAGAATGTCGCCAACACCGTCGAAAGCGTTTAGGCCGAGCACTTCTACACCACAACCTAGCTCCTCTTTTAACCGTGGGAGTCATATTATTTCCCGTATAATGCGTTATTGAACACGCCGGACACAAATCAAGAAAAATTTAATTTGCACGGCAGTAACCTTTACTGGTATAGTTATAATTCTAATCAGAGTTGCCGTACAGGACATTAACTGATTAAGACCACTAGTCCTTACGCGAGTGGCCCCAACGCTAATTTTATGTCACCGTTCCCCCCTATCAGTTCCTTTACCCATCCTCTACCACCCAAACCAGCTAACTTCTACATGTCTTCTCACCTTCCCCCATTCCTCCCAAACGCCCCAGAAGCTTTTTTTTTGGTTTACCCTCTCGCCATTTTTCCCTGCCAGTAAGCGAGGCCCCTAGATTTCTCAGACCTTATCAGCCATCGATTGTTGGCTACCCGTATGCTAACAGCTCCATACCCGTCAGTTCTCATTCCACAAATAATAACGGCCTACAGTTTATCTACCCACTTTCAATTTCTTTTTTTATGAATAACGATAACCATAGTCCTGTCACTCGAATAACACTAGATGTCATAGTGCTTAATGCCAGGTCCGTTATAAATAAAATGGCTCAACTTCGAGCTATCGCTTTCGAGATGATGTCTGATGTTATATGCATTACATAATCTTGGACCCTTCCAATCATTTCTGACTCCTCCCTTATCATAGACAATTATGATTTCTATCATCACGATCGCATTAATAAGCGTGGGGGTGGTTGTCTTCTCTATATTAGAACGTTATTTAAGCACTTTCCGTTTTATCTAAATAGCACATCCTTCTCTGGAAATTACTGTTTCGCCTCTATTATCCTGTCGCCCCGGCGAAAGGCGATTATCGGATGTGTATATAATCCTCCGTACTCTTTACCTGAAGATGATACAAATTTGTGTGAACTATACAAGTTTATTTCAAAATCCACTTTTGGTGTTAAAATTATTGCTGGAGATTTTAATTTTCCTGAAATCGACTGGCTTTCAAACTATTGCCCACCTAGATTTCAGCCTTTCCTGGATACCATTAATTTTTCTAACTGGTCTCAACTGGTTAGTTCCCCAACAAGACAGAATCATATCCTAGATCTGATTTTCACAAATGTTATTGCCCCTCTCTTCGTTGATTTTAAGCAGGACATCTTCCAAAGTGATAACACATTAATTCACTGGTGCCTTCCGCTTCCTTCTACGGAAAAAGCTAGTGCTAGTCGTACCTATCATGCGTATGACCTCGCAGATATTAGCTCAATTAACAATTTTCTTGACTCATTAGATTGGCAGAGCCTCTTCTCCATTAACGACGCTGCATATCTTTCTGAACTCATGTCGGTCGATTCTACTTAAATGCTGGAATTTTTGCCCACTAAAATTGCGAAACCCTGCACACCAGAATCGACCGTCCCTCAATTATTTTTTGCCTAGAATAAATAAATTGAGGAGGCAGCTGAAAGATTAATCTAATAGTTCGCTGTCTGTGCATCTAAGGATCGCATAGGTCTTCGAATTAGCGTCAAAGATTCGTCTTGCACGTGACGAGCACAGGGAATCTTGCGCCCTGAGCGAGTCAAACTCTGCAAAATCGGTTGCACAACTGTTTCGTCGTAGGGCCTCCGAATAACGAAGAATTGAAATACCCCATTGCTTAATGAAAACAAAACATTTGTACTGTATGAGTCTGATAAGGCTGACTTATTCAATGCTTCTTTTGCGAAGCATTTACGACAGAATCCGAACGGGTCCCGTCGTTTCAACAATACTCAGACAATACTCTCGGAAACATTGATTTCTCCATAGAATTAATTCGTAAGCACATAATTTGTCTAAAAATCTCGCACTCTTCGGGAACTGTTATCAAAAGAGTGATGACATTTCCCAAATTACTTAGCCATATATTTTCAGTATATCTCTTAAATGGTTACTTTCCTGACACTTGGAAGACATCCATTATTCTTCCAGTCTTTAAATCAGGATCTCGTTCAGATATAAATAACTACCGCGGTGTACATAAAACCCCGGCCTAGTTAAACTTCTCGAGATGATAATTTGTAATCAAATTTTCGATTTTGCCTGAAAAAATAGCTTTTTAGTGACTCGCAGCATTGTTTTCTACCTGGTAGGTCATGCGAAACGTGTCATTTAGCTTTTCTTAACCACGTCACTTCCCTCCGTAACGAGCAGCAATGCGTGGTTGTTATCTACTTTGACCTGAGCAAAGCCTTCGACAAGGTACCGCACATACGGCTTCTGGTAAAATTGGAAGCCAATGGCATCCGTTCCCCTCTCCTCGACTTCATCGGTTCCTACTTGTCGTACCGCAGCCAGAAGGTCCTAGTGGGTAATAGTTACTCCACTACTCAGCTGATCACGAGTGGCGTTTTTCAAGGCACTGTCTTTCCTCCACTACTCTTCATTCTATACACAAACGAAATTTCGAATGTTCTAAAAAATTGACACAATCTCATTTATGCAGACGACCTTAAATGCATATACTCGTTTTCTAAGGACACGGCAAGTATATGCGTTGATAAAATAAATGAGGACCTACTTACACTCTCACGTTGGAGTGCTGTCTTCCAGATGGAATTCTATCCATCCAAGTGTAGTTTCATGTTTTTTGGTCCCGCCAAGCTTCCTCGTCCCCTAGTCTTTCAAAATACTCCACTTTTAGAACGATCCACGATAAAAGACTTAGGTCTAAGCTACACAAATAAACTAGCATTGTCGCCTCATGCGGATCGCATATCTGCGAAGGCTATAAAGATATGTGGTTTAATATCACACAATTTCTTCCTGCTGGAAATAAAGTTAAAAATTTATCGCATGTACGTGCTACCCATCCTAGATTACTGCTGTCACCACTTTGGTCTAATGAATGCTTCGAACCGCAGAGAGATTGCAAATGTACAGAGGGTATTTACTCGCAAAATATTCGCTTTTCCTCGATCCACTCTTTCTTATACGGAGAGATGTCAGTTACCGAAAATGACATTTCTTTGGGTCAGAAGACTCGAAGCGGGCCTCTGTTTCCTCTTTCGCGTTAACTCTTCCCCTAACCTTCCACGAATCAACGCTCTCATTCCCGCAGATAGACCTTATGCAACCCGTAATTCCTCCAGGATAATTGCACCCCCATTAAGCTCCACTTCGAACCATTCTCACGTCTTTGCCTCCAAATATGCCTTCCTCTGGAATAATATCCCTCTCGAAATTAGGCTGTCGTCTAACTTAGCAGGTTTTAAAGTCAAATTACGTAAACACTTAACTTTGGAATATATAAAGTCCTTGTTATCCGCCTCCATCCCAAACACAACGTTTGGACTGTGAAAAGGGTCCCCCTGGTATCTGAGGTGGTTATGTTTATATCAAATTTTGTTCCATACATGTATATTTCTTCCTCCTTTCAGTAATATTTTCAACGATGTTACGCCCACTTCTCTGTCCAGTCATCATTGCCGTTTTTGACATTCTCCGTTTTTAAACCCTAACGATAGGCTTTATTGTCTTTAGTCATGCTCGTGGCGGTTCTGCTATTTTCTCCAGCTTGTCGCTAAACTCCGCAGTCTACAAGGTCATATCTCCGGTGCTTCAATGATGATCAGGTGACCTCTGCTGTTCCCTCATCTTCCTGACTCTGTTGTCCGCGATGGCCTCCTCCGGTCTCACTTCCCTGATGGTTGATCATGAAGCCAGTCGGGCGGTGTAACAATGGTGAAAGCCAGCCTCTGCTATTATATGATTTCTCCAATTACAAGAAGCGTTTCCAACCCTCATTTGTTCTCATCATCAGTCCTGTCTCATTTGCACTACAATCAATCCTCTCAACCAAATCCTCTAACTTTTTGAAGCAGTTTTTTTCTCTTTCGTTTTGTTTTTTGTTAAGCAAGGGTTCGCTGAACACCGCCCCAGCTTAAATGGTAGAAGTTCTTTTTCACTGCTTTCTCCTTAGTTCACCATGCGTTGACTCCTATTTTAAAATGACGATATGTTGGTGAATATGAATTAATCTACCAACACTACTAATCGCTTCCGCGGTCTATGTGGTTGTTTCATGGAGAGCAGCATTTATCAACTGTCTATTTATTTTTCCACAGTATGGAATGAAGGTGCTCATCCGATCTATCTGGTAAGGGCACATACTTGTCCCGGAAGTGCCCTGAGGCTCGTAATTGAGCGATATCAGGCTTGTCGCTTAGCGACCTCAGAATATGATGGAGTGGATCCGAGGTGCCGAGGTAGGGTTTTTAACCCAATGACCAAAGTTTCCGGGTTCGAATCTCAGGGGTTCTGATGCCTGAGACTGGCTGATGACGGCTTAAAAGCCAGAAATGGCCATTCCGGTCTCCCTTGTCTTTGTCGGATCCACTCCATATATATATATATATATATATATATATATATATATATATATATATAATTATATATATTGCTGGTAAAAACGAAAATGCATGTTCCTGGACATAATTGAGAAGGCAAGACGATCACAGGAACCAAGGATTTAATGTTCTGACGTTTCTGAATCAGACAAGCTTCCATTGTCAAAGGTGGTAAATGCACGAACGTTCACAGTATTTATAGTTAAAATTTAGCTAGGCATGGGGATGACTGTTGTCATGCGGCTGCAAGCTCGTCTTATCCGAGGGTGGTGGCGTTGGTGGGATAATTGCCATTGATCGGGTGAGCATAGTTCGTAGGTTGGGTCCGGCCGACGTCATGTCGCGTTCACACCTGCCCTTGAGGTGCAAATTGCGGTTGCCATGTTCGCGTTGACTTCTCGGTTGCTAGCGTCCTGGCAGTCAAAGTCAACGTCGTCTTTTATCGGCGTGGGCTGGTGTTCACCCGCGTTCCCATCCTGTTGGCCATCTCGCAGGATTGTGGACGAAACAGCTTGTCCTCCATTTGTGCATGCGTCGGGTGGTCCTATGCTCTGGTTTTGCTGTCAGCTGCTGCGTCTGGTCGGCGTTCCTGCCTGTGGTTCTGCTTCCTGTGCTTTTCCCGTAGACTTTGGTAGGCAAATGGTAGTGTCACACACCGATTAATGGAGCTACTTGTGGTATACCAAGCTTCGAGCGTCTCACTCGTCGTCTGGTCGCTTCCACGCCCTACGATCTCAGCGTCTTTGAAAGCGACCTTGTGCCCAGTTGCTGCAAAATGTCCTGCCACTAGAGAGCGTTCTTCCTGTCTGCGCACCGCTTTCTCGTGCTCGGTCATACGTGTCTGCAATCGCTTGTCCGTGTCTCCCACATAGTTCATTTCGCAGGAACTGCAGTTGATCCGGTACACGATGTTGGCAGTTTCACCTTGGAACAGGGGGCCTTTGGTTTCATCACCAATCGTCTGATCGTTGCCTTGGGTCTGTGGGCGATACTGATACCCAATGGTTGCAGGAGTCAAGCAGCTGCTTCAGACACATTTGCGATGTACGGTAGCGCCCGCCAGACGTTTGGTTTGCTGACCGTTGACTGTCTTATCGGGTAAGTCCGCCTACTCCGCTCTATGAAGCTCCGGGGATAGCCATTGATGGTGAACATCTGCCGTAGATAGTGAAGTTCGGCCACTTTCGGGTGTTTTACTGCCATGGGTCTCAGCCCTCCTGTAGAGACGTCGTATACAGCAGCGGTTGTGACACAATGGATGGTTGTCTTGAGATGCCCGTCAGTCTTGCGATGAACCAAAACGTCTAGTAATGCTACTTGCCCATCGTTTTTTGCCTCCATTGTGAATTGAATATCTGAAAAAATGCAGTTCAGGAAGGCATGAAAGTTGTTGACTCCTTCCAGCTTGATAATGACTAAGGTGGCTTCTACATAACGCGCCCAAAATGTGGGCTTGTGCTCAGCGAACACTAACGTTTCCAACCTCAGTAGGACTGCCTTAGTGACGAAACCAGATAGAGGTGATCCCATCGGTGTACCTTTGGTTTGCTCGTAGACTGTCCCTTCAAAAGTAAAGTAAGTTCTGAGGCAGTACTTCAGCAACTGCAAAATATGTCCACGTTTAATTGTTTTGGCTGCTATGATCTATTGGCTGTCAAGGAGGTCGCTTACGGATTCAATGGCAAGACTCTGCGGGATCGAGGCGAATAATGAGGTGACGTCGAATAATATCATGACCTATTCTGCCTCGAGTTTTAATCCAGTTATTCTCTCCAGAAAATCCGTGGCTGATCAGACTGTCGTTCCTAAGACAGCCGTGCTGTGGTTTGACAAATTTGATCAAATGTCACCGAAAAGTTAAGGACGGATGCCAATGGCTTGCAGATTTACCCGAAGACCTAGGGGTGGTACGTTTTAGATAGCTTTGTCAAAATCAACGCAGATCACAACGGCTGATTTCTGCTAGTAAAATAGGGAAGTGACAAGTTTGAGAAAAGCTTACTGTTATGTTTTGCATGCTCGTTTAAGTAGAACACGATGCTGCGAGTCCCTCAAAGTCTAATTCTTTAGGCAAACATCGAGAAATTTGGCTAGGGCTGGTGTTTCATGAACGCATCGGTAATTATTCACGTTCGAACGAGATCCCGATTTGAAGACTGGAATAAAAATAATAATAATAATAATATATTAATAATAATAATAATAATAATAATAATAATAATAATAATAGGTGTTCTCCGTGCGTAATGAGAAGGCTGCTTAGGACATAATTTATAATATTGTGACTAAGCGATCGGATATAGCCCGATACCCTTTTGATAAGTGAGCTTTGACTACCATCAGTTACCGATAGTCTTTTAGACTAACAATGTGCCTAGCATATATTTCCAGGGAGAAATATATTGTTCTTTCAGTCCTGACTAAGCCTGGCTTAAACGATGGGACCGGTTCTGATTTCGTCGGAAGATGCTTTGCAAAGAATGCATAACTTAATTCACATTTGTCGGACTCATCGAGCACAAACGTTTGATATTCATATAGCCGAACATACACCATTACTTCTTCCCTCTGTCCCCCCAGTGAGGCAAACCTGAGACTTCACGTTGGCTTACCTCAGTTCTGACAGTCAGCATAGTGGTCTTCATACTAATAATAATAAGGTTTGTTTTAAAGCACATCTTTTGCGCCGTCAAAAACCCCGGAAGGCAGGAAAAAACATAACCCAAAACCCTTATTTCGCAGTGACTATTGTATTTGTTTTCGTATTTTGCTAGGTCAATAGTGTGCGAAATCAGGAGTTTGTTTTAAGTGAAAAAAACCTGACTTCTAGGGAACAAACCTACAAAATTATGAAATATAATAGCTAAACATTGTACGTCTTATGCTTTTATAGTAAGAATACTTGGGGTCTGGAAAAACTGTCATGTCCTTTAACTGAGGTATACTTAGCCGCGGTCAGTTTGAAGGTGAAAACATCAGCTGCGGACATCGCATCTACCGTATGCATGGGTCTGCTCGATATGGAGATTACAATCGTTGTCCAGTGGCACAATTTTGCTAATTATATGGGACGTTGCAGATGTCTGAGGTGGGTCGAGGCAGCTGTGATGCACCATCGTCATTCAAATGCATCGGCAGCAGACATTTGGCCTTTCATTTGTCGAATATCTAAGTGAGATTGTGATTTACATCATAAGAATTTATAATTCTGATACATTATAAGAGGAAACAATATACATTTTAGTATAGTTGTAGAGAAAATTATTTTCTTTCATCATAATTTTTTTATAAATATTGAGATGTTAGTCGAAGAATATTGGAATAGATAAATTTTTCTTAGTTTTTTGTTTTATTTTTGAGGATTGGAAAAGGAGGCAAGGCATGATTTTGCTTAAGCTTTGATTTGATCAGCGTTGCAAACCGTCGACTGAAGAGCCTCCAGCAGTGGCCAGTTTTCCCCAAAATGTGCGAGAACACTCCTAGACCGTTAAATCCCTTTAAGTCCGAATTGGACGTTAGCAAAGTGTCCTATTTTGTTCAGAAATATATGCGTCATGTCAATTATAATATGCTTATTATGCCAGTTTACAGGCAATTGTAAAGCAATGGTAATGCACCTCTTGGGCGCCTTCCAACACCTCGAAGACCGGAAAAAACCTAAAACAAACTCCCTATGTTGCAGCCAGTGTTGGCTTTGTATAAGGTTTTTTGTTTTGTCAATACTGGGCGAGATAGGGAGTTTGTTTCAAGTGAAAAAAACCTGCCTTCAAAGGTATGATACAAACGGAATAAATGTACAGTTGTAAGCTGAGTTGACTCATCAGCAGGAGAAATGTTTCATATCGTTTCAAAACATTAGTTCCAGACGGAGAGGGTTGGCACAACAACACAGTGTTCTCAGTCTTCCTTCAATGGTTGTCGGCAAAAGTTGCGCGCTATCGGCTGAAAGGTTAGCAGACTGTGGGCTGCTGCTTCAGCCACATTATCTTCAGCAGTGAAGCCTGGCGGGGTTCAAAGTCCACGAACGCCATCAGAGTGAAAGAGAGATTCTGCCGAGTCAGCACCCAAAATTCGTGAAAGTTGCCCTGAATGTAGAAAACTAGTTATAGCTCTCTTAAACATAGGGTAGTTTTGCTGGGTTTTAATACTTTTGGGCAGCTTATTCCAGATTGATATGGCATTTACTGAAAAGAATTGCCGGTACTTAACTGAACGTGCCATAGGAAGAAATAAAAATACGTCTCGATGACTGGCGCGTCGAGAGTGCTCAAGCTGCCTTAATTAGTCAGTCAGTCAGTATATTTGAGGGAAAAATAGGCTTGCGCCTTTGAACTCCCTATTTGTCACATCGAAATCTCGAGAATTATAAACAATGTTAACAAGTTTTCAGTCAGGAAAATATAGACAGTCACATGGCGCAGTGGTGTTTCAAGGTTAATTTGTCACATAGTTCATGTTGTGCTGTAGCATAAGTATATCAAGTCGGTGTTTGAATATCTCCACAGATTGGGACATAACAATGGCCTCGGGAAGGTTATTCCACGGGTCCACGACACGATTAGAGAAAAAATTCTTCCGTACATCCAATCGTCCTTGGGGCACATAGAGTTTGAAGGGATGCCCCCGGAGATTAGTTGTAGTGGCGAGTTGGAAGAAGTCGTCACACATGAGAGCGCAGTCAAAGTCACGCACGATACGGAAGGTTTGTATCAAATCTCCGCGTAACTGCCTA